>OY979695.1:72333608-72900764 GCA_963855945.1 Thereva nobilitata
AGCTCTGAAATTGAAATCGTAGAGCAACTTGAAATTTTTTGCTATACGTCCCTTTATGAGCAAAATTTCCTTCAGGGCTGCACGATGCCTGCAAAAAAAATTACCGAAATTAATTCGGTAATAATTTTCGATAATTACCGATAATTTTAAAATAAAAATTGGGCGGTAAAACCGGTTTACCTACCGGTTCGACTAAATTTATCAGAAAAATAATAACGACAAAATAAATGATCATTTATATTAAAAAAATCATTATTTTATTTTTTATAAGACGACGATTTATCATTTTTTTGATAAATTGAATCGAAACATGTGAACAAATTTAAAATTCAGCGAGTCATTCGTAATCTCCTAAGGCTCCAAGAAAAAAAATCCCCCCACTGCTGCAGTAGTAGCGACCTTCATAGTACCGGAAATCAAAAAAACCTAAAAGTTTATGAAACTAGAAGGTATTGCCCGTACCATGACCCTCGATCAAAAAAAAAATTAAATTTAACAAAATGGAGGAGTCTTTAAAAAAAATAATCCCAATCTGCGCATAGCTAAAGAATGGGAGTTGAAATGCTTGCCATCCATTCCCCTTCGCCTATATCCAGCTCAGGGCAGCCAGGCCCCCGAGTACCGAAAAATAATAGTTTGACCCGCTAGAAATTAAGTGCTTTTTATGGCCCTCGATAATAATTTTCGTGCTGTACCGGATACAGGACTTTTTAGGAAGGGGTCAGCAGCTCCGTGCTGCGCGCCCCGAACTCTCAAAAATAATGAGACAAAAAAGTAATTATTGCACCAAAATTATGTGCTTTAAGATACCCTAAAAACTGCAAAGGAAGAAGAGAAACAGAAATTACCATATTTTTGGTAAGACCACGTGGTCGCGACGAAAATTAAATCAAAAATTCTTTCGACACTTCATACATATTATTTATTGATTACAAATACCCGTTTTTTTAATTCATATTACAAAAATCGTTTTTGTCACACAGTCTGTACAGACCATTATTAGATTAAAGGAGATGAAAAACATTCATAAGAAAAATCATGTGCTATTTTTGTGCTTTTATGTGCTGCTAGATATGGCCTATTAAGGGCACCACTACTGTGAAATTTTGAAAAAAATGAAATTTTGTTTTTTTCATATTTCGATAGTCTATACTTTTAAAAATAACATAATAAAATTTCAAGTGCATATCTCAAATCGTTTTTGAGTTACAGCCATCTGAAGAGCAGTTGCTCATCGGTCCGAAAGTTGTGTTAGTTTAAGGAAAAAAATTTCGGGTTGTCGTGTTTTGGAGTTGCTAGACCCTGGCACATTTAAACGACTCATCTCGAAGAAAGAATGGTTTTAGCAGCCCTACAGGTGTCTTTCGAAGAAGAAGGTACATTTTATGGGGCTGGAATAGCAGATTAGCCGTAGGTATGATATTTCTTGATTTAAAACCATGTAACTTAAACTACGCGTTTTTCTCGTAACTATATTTTTCAAATTTGCTGCAGTTATAACTCGAGAACAAATCATCCGATCGATTTAATTCTTTTTCCAGCTTCTTTTATATAAGCTTCTGCGTACCATCAACCTCCAGTTTTCCGATTTCATAAAAAATGTAATTTTGGCAGGCCAAAAATCATCCAATTTTTGCACGAAAATTGAAATTTAATTTTTTTCAAAATTTCACACTAGTGGTGCCCTTAATAGGCCATATCTAGCAGCACATAAAAGCACAAAAATAGCACATGATTTTTCTTATGAACGTTTTTCATCTTCTTTAATCTAACAATGGTCTGTACAGACTGTGTGACAAAAACGATTTTTGTAATATAAATTAAAAAAACGGGTATTTGTAATCAATAAATAATATGTATGAAGTGTCGAAAGAATTTTTGATTTAATTTTCGTCGCGACCACGTGGTCTTACCAAAAATATGGTAATTTCTGTTTCTCTTCTCCCTTTGCAGTTTTTAGGGTATCTTAAAGCATTATAATTTTGGTGCAATAATTACTTTTTTGTCTCATTATTTTTGAGAGTTCGGGGCGCGCAGCACGGAGCTGCTGACCCCTTCCTAAAAAGTCCTGTATCCGGTACAGCACGAAAATTATTATCGAGGGCCATAAAAAGCACTTAATTTCTAGCGGGTCAAACTATTATTTTTCGGTACTCGGGGGCCTGGCTGCCCTGAGCTGGATATAGGCGAAGGGGAATGGATGGCAAGCATTTCAACTCCCATTCTTTAGCTATGCGCAGATTGGGATTATTATGGGCATATGAAAATTCGTAGGCGATGTCTGTTCATGATGCCGATAGGTGAGGGGGTTTTTATCCTGAGGCTATGGAGTGAAATAAATTTCATGTCCGATTCATCAGCTAAGCGAAGGTTTGGGTTTTTTGTGGGCATGGGAAGATTCGTAGCCGATTTACTGTGCACGACGTTGATGGGTGAGGGGTCCTGTCGAGAGGCAGAGGGAGGGAAATCCGTGTCCTATTCATCAGCTATGCGCGAGTTTCTAAGGGCCAGTTTCACATGGGCTGACTTTTTCAGAAGTTTTTTCTTGCTTGGTTGTCGGCTCGTGTGAAACTGGCCAAAATAATAATAAAGCTATATTGCAACTGTACAATAGCAAGCGATAATTATTTTTTACTGTTTTACTAATGAATTTGAATATAATTACTCAATCAGAAATTAGTTTGAATATATAATACAAAATATTTACTGTTATTATTTCGGAAATCCCTATTACCGACATCGACATGCATGCAGTGATATTCTCCTGGCTGTACTTAATAAACTTGGTTGTATCGATAAAAAAAGAGAAAATTTAACAGAGTTTAAGTTGATGAGAACGGCACACGATAAGCAAAAATATTTCTTGCTATCTACATTTCATTTCGAATCTATTAACTCCAAATCGTAGTCCATTTTAAATATTTTTTACGAGTCCAGCTGGATGTGGTAAAATTTTCGTGACAAAATTATCTTGGAAATCTATAACTGATACACTGATAATGATGGACACTGTAACTCGTACATAAACCTGTGCTTCGACAGGAAAATCTGCTATTGCTATTTATGCCAGGGTTGCATTTGGAAGTACTTTCACGAAAGTCGCTTTCATGTGTCTCTACTTGCACGAAATACAGTGTTTACATGGCGTAATTGAAGACGAAAGTTCTACTTTCGTGTCAAAAACGCCTGTAAACCTGGCATAATCTCTTCTTCATCTTCTTTAACGGCTCTACAACCGGGATCCGGTCCTGGCCTCTCGCAACTTTTCTCTCCACCGGTCCCGATTCTGAGCCGATGTCATCCAGTTTGGCATCCCTATGCTCTGAGCGTCCTGGTCTAAGCCATCCTTCCAGCGGAGGTTTGGTCTCCCTCGCTGTCGCACCCCATAAATCTTACCGCAGAGAACTTTCCGAGCAGGCTCATCTTCACTCATACGAGCTAGATGTCCTGCCCACCGGAGTCTACCGAGCTTTATTTTCTTCACAACATCTATGTCGCGATAGCGCTCGTAGATCTCGTCATTGTAGAGTCTCCGGAATCGTCCTTCCTCACATAAGGGGCCAACAATCCCACGAAGTATTTCCCTCTCGAACACCGCCAAGAGGTTAGAGTGCTTTTTGCTAAGCACCCACGTTTCGGATGCATATGTGAGGACCGGCAAGACCATCGTCTTATATAGTAAAAGTTTAGACGTTATGGTTAGATGCTTGGCTTTTAGCAGTCGTGCGGGTATTTCAGGTTCCATGCTATTGGCGGCTGCTACTATTGACCCAAGGTAGGTAAATGATTTTACCACATCAAACTCGTGTTCCTCTACCTTGATTGCGGGACCAATGTTAGGTGTTCTTGCAGACGAGGCCACCATGTACTTTGTTTTGCTTTCGTTGATGTGCAGTCCCTTACACAAAAAGGAGACCCTCTATCTTGCAACAACTATAGAGGAATAACGCTATTGAACACAACGTACAAAGTATTTTCACGTGTACTCTATATTAGACTACGACCATACGTGGAAAGAATATTAGGAGAGTATCAATGCGGTTTTCGTCCTGGAAGATCCACAACCGACCAGCTATTTGTACTCAGAGAAACCCTAGAAAAAGCTGTTGAATTTAACATAAACATCCACATGTTATTCATCGACTACAAATATGCTTACGATAGTGTGAACCGTAATGAGTTATTTGATGCTATGGAGCAGCTCGGAATACCTAATCACCTAGTAGAACTGACGAAAATTTCGATGAAAGATGCAAGGTGTAGAGTCAGAATAGATGGTGAACTATCCCCACCCCTCAGAACAAATAGAGGATTAAGGCAAGGCGACGCACTATCCTGCTTGTTATTCAACGTGGCCCTAGAAAAAGCAGTAAGAGATGCATCGATTAACACATCAGGGTGCATCTTCGATAGGTCAGTGCAAATATTAGCCTTTGCCGACGATATAGCTATCCTTGGAAGATCATTTGAGAGCATGAAGGAGACCTTTGTAGCACTTGAGCAAGCCGCAAAAAAAATCGGGTTGGAAATAAACGAGCACAAAACAAAGTATATGTACACAAAAAACGCCAGAAGTAGCAGACAGAACATAACGATAGACACCTACAATATAGAAGCAGTAGATGAGTTTGTGTACCTCGGCACGATTATAACAAAAGGTAATGATACATCGGCCGAAATCAGAAGACGAATAGCACTGGCTAATAAATGCTACTTTGGTCTACGCAGGCACCTGACGTCTAGAAATATATCAAGGAAGACGAAACTGGCACTTTACACGACACTAATAAGGCCTGTCCTACTATATGGTTCGGAAGTGTGGACATTGAAAAACGCAGACGAAGCATTGGTAGGAAGATTTGAAAGGAGAATTCTTCGTTCGATCTACAAAGGAATACAGGTTGATGGCATTTGGAGAAGAAGATACAACTCAGAGTTGTATGAAATCAGCAAGATTCCAAACATTGTCAAAGTGATCAAAATAAACAGACTGCGATGGATTGGTCACGTCCAACGAGGTGCGGAACGGAACCCGACAAAGATAGTGCTGGGGAAAGTACCGTCAGGAAAACGCAGACCCGGCCGGCCTAAGAAAAGATATATAGATGACGTCGAAGAAGACTTGAGGCAGTTGGGAATAAGAAACTGGAAAAGTCGAGCCAGAGATCGAGAATCATGGAGGCGAATGCTGGAGGAAGCCAAGGCCAACTGTACCGGCACAATGGAGCTCCTTGCTGGTGACAGCCAGGCTACTGCCATCGTGCTTGGGTAAACATAAAAAAATTTTGAAAAACCACATCCTCCCTAGTTGCCTAAATTGTTATAGGGGATGCTAAACCGGCCACACGGTTTACGCTAGCTCGCCGGTGGGGGCGTGGGGTTGTGTGACCGGAACTCGACACACATGATTCACCACTTACCTATTAGTTAAAAGGGAGATCTCTTCATACCGTTCTTGTCCTAGGTTAGGCAAAGGTATTCATCGCTGGAAGTTCTCAACGAAATGGTGGACCTGTAAATGTTCAACGCGACTTCGAGATGACCCTGGAGAGAAAGCAAAACCCGACCATCCTGGATAAATTACCCCCTTAGGCTGTCATGCCTAGTAATAATATTGGAGTTAAAGAATTTGACAACAACTATATTATATAATAATGACAACTCAATACAATGTTTTTAATTTAACACCAAAATAAAAGGTAAGTTTGAATTAACTAGTAAATAATGTAAAGCAAAAAAATAACCTTACAATATAGGTAATGTGGATGCAACCATCTATTACCATTAAACAACACGGTCCAGCCAATACCGGAAAGGAAAAATACAAATCGTCGCTCTGGTACCAGTCGAGGATTCCTGTTCTTCTTACAACAACCCAAATCACCCAATAATATTTAAGTGATATCGAATTAATTTAAGAAATATGATTATTAACGGGGGGTAATATACGTAACAACAAATGTAACGATTTCAATTATAAGTGTATAAAATAATTTTCTTTTGTGTTGATTATTTAGTGTATATGAATAAATATTTGGGGGGTTATACATATAGTTAAAAGTTTGAATATATATGGTTAAAATAGGCAATATGATTTAGTTTTAAAGGGTGAAGATAATTTAGAGAAAAACCATATAGTCATAATAATTTGTAACTATATATATACATACATATAATGATGGAATCATGGGATTGTAAATATGTTTGGTAGTATAATATAAATAATATAATATATAATTAAATTGGTAATATAATTAGTGTTTAATATAATAGCACGTAATATAGGTAGTCAAGCAACAGTATAATCAAAATGCTAAATAATTGTTAATTGATATGATAATCCCCAAATTGAAAAGTTAGTTAAAGTTAGTAAAATCCAAGGAAACTTAAGCGTTTATATGAATAATCAATCCAGTAATTCGCTGGGCGACTCCAAAACCAGTGCTATTCTTCGCTCTGGGAGGTTATAATAGAATTTGTAAATTGTTTAGAGAATTACTTTTTGGTTTGTTAGTTTATATAGACATTAATATTAATGCGAAGTGCAGTCCTGGACCTGGTTATTGCTGAGTTTGCCTCATTATGATTCGGTAGGCAATATCTTGATACCAGATAGAAAAAACTCACAATATTTCTACTCCAATTTGTAGCTAGCCAGTGTTAGAAGCAAATTTTGATTCAAAACTAACTGACTCCACAGTTACACAGACAGCTCTCTGGTTTGACGCACTAAAATTTCCGGTGGTTGAGGTCCCACTATTGTACCAAGATTTTCCCAGCACACAGCCGTGGTTCTGTTGAGATTCTACCCTAGTTCGGCAAATATTTGCTCCTTTTTTTTTGTTTGTTATTTTTTTCTTTCCTGCCACGGTTACAATGTCCTTTAAACTTGCTTTACAGACCGCCTCTAAATGAACAAGACGAAGTAAATGTCTACGTAATTGGATCTTCTTCTAATGAATTTCACACATGACGTAATTCTACAGGATCGTATCGAGTCGGGGTTTTTGGTTAAACACCCAATCACTACCCTTATCTACAACAAAAAAAACGATACTTATCGGTAATTGAATTCTTGGTGGCATTAAGGTCTCGATGCCAGGTCAGCAATGTGGAACGCTTCTGTCTGCGTCAGGATCAGTTGATTCTGGATACCAGTTGTGGTATGTCCATACAATTACAATTCAGCTGCACAATGATGCCAGCTCTGGTAGCCTTCCTGGAGCTAAACTCCTTCCCGTACAACCTGGAGGGCGTCTGCCTCGGCCCAATTAAAAAAAATTCTTCCAAAAACAATATCTATTTGGGGAACGACTATGTTCCTCAATAACTCAGATTCGACTTGGTGCCGACCAATAAAGACTGTTCTGCCTATCGACCCAATAACGACTGTCTTTCATCCAGAATTCAACCAGACTTCCTTCCAAATTTCCATTTTTTTCTCCGAACAAAACTATTTTTTTCTTCGGCTACTTGAATTTTTTAAAAAAGTTTTCCCCAAATTTTGTTGTCAAGTAATTTTTTTCATGAAGCCTGAAATTTCCGATAGATGGGGGACCATCAACAGGGAGAAACTTTCGGTAAATAACCGACCGTTACATACCCTCGGGTCCACAAGGCCGACTTGCGAGGCAGTGAGGAGCCGAAAAAAACGGAAGGTTTTTCAGCCGTAAGACTTAGTGTTTGGCGCCAATGTGTGGCTCGTCTCACACCCTGAGATTCAGAGTCTCATGCCACAGCTGCAGAGCTAGCCGGGCATCCAATATCTAAGGCTTTACCCAAAATCGGTGATAATGTAGTCGTGCTGTCTAAAATAAAATTTGAGAGATGGACAGTCTGACGAGTCTCTCGGAGGATAAATCTGGAGTTTTTAGTGATCCGGCGGCAGCCAATACCACATTGTCCCCCTTCGGGTCTCTACGATCCTCCAGACCTCCACGCCGAAAATGTCTCCTTTCGGTCCATCGGGTCAGTCTCCAGCAATACCACATTGCCTTTGACTTTCCCCGGTGGATCGCCAGGACCACCATTCGCCGAGAGTTGTTCTACAGACTGACCGAAAAGCAAGGAGGTGTACCATCCGCTAGGGAAGCTACCTAAGCGGATTACGGCACCCTATTAATAACCGGTGAAGCCGGCGAAATGCCTTCTTAGGGCTACTCCGAGGAGCGCTTGCTGCGAGGACAATCAGGGTCGTAGTAATGAGCCGAAGGCTTTTGCATGGAAAAGCGGAGCTGAAGCCCGTTGGTTTATGAAAATGCTAATAACCAAAGTGAAACAAAAAGGCATGGTCATTAGCTTAGACCATTTTAAACAAACTTGTTTAAATAACTTGGAGAAACGGTGCATAAGCGTAAGTTGAACAAAAATATTAACGATTAACCTCGGGGATAAAAATACGGAAAGTATCCCCTTCGAAATAAAACCAAAGGCTCAACCTAGTAAACCTAAAGGAAACTTAATACCCTCGACTGAGGTTCTACGAACTAAAGGAATAAGTAACAATGCCTATCGCTACTACATAACTCTAATTATAACATTAACACGCCACTAACGATACGACTAGGACTAACGGTATTTAACATAACCAACGAAACAAGGGTTATCCATTAAAACAAAGTAACAGGAACATAGAACCATATTAATACCATGCATAACATAATGAAGTCCTGAATGCCGTAATATAAAAAAAGTAACCCAGTCGCCAACTGAATATGTTGGTCGACAACAATATAACAATTAACTCTAACAAGAACGTGCACGAAAAGTAGAAATATAAAATGACAACGAAACAATGGAACCTTCCTTACGATAAAAGTAATACAGTAATCCAAACCTCCCGATTACAAACCCCGGGTGACATTTACCCTCCACATACCCAAACACGGTGTTCTGGCCGGTCTTAAAGCCCTCAATCCCATTCTCAGTTTGAAGACCTCGAATGTAGAATATAGAGCCAAAGCCGTCCCTGTCCTTTTCCAGGCGTGGCTAATGTATTCAATATTTTCCGAACTTGGGTCTTGGAGCAAATGGTTCATAGTCCTAGCGATACTCTGAACCATGTCCCTCCTGAGCCATCCGGTCGTTGGTATCTGCCAAAACAATTCGACTAAGAATACGAGGATACCTCTCTCCTCATGGAAGTCCGTTGTCCGGTGATGCTGAAGGTTAACTGGCCCATAGGCTAGCATTAATCTCAGCAATTCCTTAAAAACACTATCATTAAGTGGATTCAACGAATCCAGTAGCCTGTACAGTTTTGCTGCCAGGGTACCGAAATTATGGTCATCCATAGCTTGGGTGACAACAATCTCCATGACCTGACTTAATACGACGTGATTATTCGTGCAATATCGAAAGATTGTTAGAGCTCTCGATGCCAGTGAATCGAATGCGGCTGGATTGGCAGTTAAACATTTAACGATATTCACGCCGTATTGCAAGACGAAACTCTCCTCAGCGGTTGATTCGGTCAAAGTAGACACAAACTCCTTGGCAAAAGGAGACAAAACGTACAACCGATGTGGCCTTCGTAGTACCTTATGGACTATCGAGCGTCCATAAAAAGTCTTTAACCCTGCCAGCTCCATGGATAATACGTATTATCAGAAATCCAAAATAATTATGAAGGGGGATGTTTTCGGGTTACTATCCGTTATAATAACAATACCCGTTAAAAGTATACGCCACCAGGTCGGGAATAACCAACCAAAGAATCAACTGAATAAAACTGATGATAAAGTCGGTACTACTACGGTAAATGTAGATATCCTAATCAAAAACTTCCGTGAACCGACTTACGATAGTTGTGATACTCTCAATAATCAAAACCGTACAATAGCTGAAAAAAATCAAGGTGCCAAATAGTTTTGGTTGTGTTAAAATGTTTTTTTTAAATGTGTGTTAATTTTCCAGGATGGTTGGAAAAAAGAATCTCTCTCCCCAGGAGTCTCGGTGGCCGATGTCATCGGTGTCAGTCGGTGGTAGCTATGAGACACAGTCAACACCGAGTGTCATCGACGACGCTGGAAGCACCACACGTCTTCATCTACTTGAACGACATGAAGGGTCTACCTCAACATAAAAAACAAGGAAATCTTCTTCGAAAATAATAAAAATTTTAATTTGATTCCGCTGTCCAACCACAACTGAGCTACACTACGGAAAATCAATCAGCAGTGGGGACAGACTGGAGAGAAAAACCAATAAAAGCACAAGGAAGGAGCCGGATGTCCCTCACCAAAAGTCCACAGGGCGCAGGTGATTAGCCAGACGGTTAAGCCTGTGCGGCCTCCTAGAGGTTCACCTGAAGTGACCCCATCCCTTACCACATTTCGACTAAAGGTCTAAAATGAAAGAAAAGAAAAAGAATTTGAGGGGACTGAATGGATTAAAGGTGTCCTCGGGGCGCAGTGGGCAGGCGGTAGCACGCCTGTTACCTCAGACGGTTAAGCCCGAGTTACAACTCAAACGTCCATCAGCAAAAAGTAACAAGGATCCTGTCCACTGAACGAAGCACTGGCAGGCGATATGACGCCTGATACTCAGGACGACGAGCTAAAAAAAACAGGACAAAAGAACTCCTGACTCCGCCTTCACCCATGGCCAAGCGGTCATACGCTTGTTAGCCAGCGGTGCCGGTAAGCCTAGTTCAAAGATGCCTAAAGCGAAGAAGATAACATGATACGGGACAATCTAAAAGTGAAAGCAAAGTAAAATTCACACTGAATTTAGACAATTGATATGAATCTGTAAAAAGAGGCATTGGTGGTGAACCATAGTCAAAGATAATTTTAATACGTTACAGAAGTTGGGGCGTCATTTATGAACTAAATGGGCGCCGTAATTTAATCTCGAAACTGGGTTGCCGAAAGCGTTGGCATGTAAGCATGCGTTGGGCGCCATTTATGTACCGGCACAATGGAGCTCCTTGCTGGTGACAGCCAGGCTACTGCCATCGTGCTTGGGTAAACATAAAAAAATTTTGAAAAACCACATCCTCCCTAGTTGCCTAAATTGTTATAGGGGATGCTAAACCGGCCACACGGTTTACGCTAGCTCGCCGGTGGGGGCGTGGGGTTGTGTGACCGGAACTCGACACACATGATTCACCACTTACCTATTAGTTAAAAGGGAGATCTCTTCATACCGTTCTTGTCCTAGGTTAGGCAAAGGTATTCATCGCTGGAAGTTCTCAACGAAATGGTGGACCTGTAAATGTTCAACGCGACTTCGAGATGACCCTGGAGAGAAAGCAAAACCCGACCATCCTGGATAAATTACCCCCTTAGGCTGTCATGCCTAGTAATAATATTGGAGTTAAAGAATTTGACAACAACTATATTATATAATAATGACAACTCAATACAATGTTTTTAATTTAACACCAAAATAAAAGGTAAGTTTGAATTAACTAGTAAATAATGTAAAGCAAAAAAATAACCTTACAATATAGGTAATGTGGATGCAACCATCTATTACCATTAAACAACACGGTCCAGCCAATACCGGAAAGGAAAAATACAAATCGTCGCTCTGGTACCAGTCGAGGATTCCTGTTCTTCTTACAACAACCCAAATCACCCAATAATATTTAAGTGATATCGAATTAATTTAAGAAATATGATTATTAACGGGGGGTAATATACGTAACAACAAATGTAACGATTTCAATTATAAGTGTATAAAATAATTTTCTTTTGTGTTGATTATTTAGTGTATATGAATAAATATTTGGGGGGTTATACATATAGTTAAAAGTTTGAATATATATGGTTAAAATAGGCAATATGATTTAGTTTTAAAGGGTGAAGATAATTTAGAGAAAAACCATATAGTCATAATAATTTGTAACTATATATATACATACATATAATGATGGAATCATGGGATTGTAAATATGTTTGGTAGTATAATATAAATAATATAATATATAATTAAATTGGTAATATAATTAGTGTTTAATATAATAGCACGTAATATAGGTAGTCAAGCAACAGTATAATCAAAATGCTAAATAATTGTTAATTGATATGATAATCCCCAAATTGAAAAGTTAGTTAAAGTTAGTAAAATCCAAGGAAACTTAAGCGTTTATATGAATAATCAATCCAGTAATTCGCTGGGCGACTCCAAAACCAGTGCTATTCTTCGCTCTGGGAGGTTATAATAGAATTTGTAAATTGTTTAGAGAATTACTTTTTGGTTTGTTAGTTTATATAGACATTAATATTAATGCGAAGTGCAGTCCTGGACCTGGTTATTGCTGAGTTTGCCTCATTATGATTCGGTAGGCAATATCTTGATACCAGATAGAAAAAACTCACAATATTTCTACTCCAATTTGTAGCTAGCCAGTGTTAGAAGCAAATTTTGATTCAAAACTAACTGACTCCACAGTTACACAGACAGCTCTCTGGTTTGACGCACTAAAATTTCCGGTGGTTGAGGTCCCACTATTGTACCAAGATTTTCCCAGCACACAGCCGTGGTTCTGTTGAGATTCTACCCTAGTTCGGCAAATATTTGCTCCTTTTTTTTTGTTTGTTATTTTTTTCTTTCCTGCCACGGTTACAATGTCCTTTAAACTTGCTTTACAGACCGCCTCTAAATGAACAAGACGAAGTAAATGTCTACGTAATTGGATCTTCTTCTAATGAATTTCACACATGACGTAATTCTACAGGATCGTATCGAGTCGGGGTTTTTGGTTAAACACCCAATCACTACCCTTATCTACAACAAAAAAAACGATACTTATCGGTAATTGAATTCTTGGTGGCATTAAGGTCTCGATGCCAGGTCAGCAATGTGGAACGCTTCTGTCTGCGTCAGGATCAGTTGATTCTGGATACCAGTTGTGGTATGTCCATACAATTACAATTCAGCTGCACAATGATGCCAGCTCTGGTAGCCTTCCTGGAGCTAAACTCCTTCCCGTACAACCTGGAGGGCGTCTGCCTCGGCCCAATTAAAAAAAATTCTTCCAAAAACAATATCTATTTGGGGAACGACTATGTTCCTCAATAACTCAGATTCGACTTGGTGCCGACCAATAAAGACTGTTCTGCCTATCGACCCAATAACGACTGTCTTTCATCCAGAATTCAACCAGACTTCCTTCCAAATTTCCATTTTTTTCTCCGAACAAAACTATTTTTTTCTTCGGCTACTTGAATTTTTTAAAAAAGTTTTCCCCAAATTTTTTTGTCAAGTAATTTTTTTCATGAAGCCTGAAATTTCCGATAGATGGGGGACCATCAACAGGGAGAAACTTTCGGTAAATAACCGACCGTTACACAACAATAGGCTGTGGAGCTCCTGATGATGATGATGTGCAGTCCTAGATTTCCTGCCGCCCGCTCAATCTGGATGAAAGCTTCTTGTACAGCTGTTGATGTTCTTCCAATGATGTCAATGTCGTCTGCGTAAGCCAGTAATTGGGTGGACTTGTGGAGGATTGTGCCCCTTGATGTCACGCCCGAATCTCGGATCACTTTCTCCAACGCCAGGTTGAAAACGAGGCAGGCCAGACCGTCCCCTTGTCGGAGTCCATTATAGATGTTGATTGGTCTGGACAGTGTTCCGGATACCTTTACTTGGCTTGTCAGATTGGTCATGGTCAACCTACATAGTCTTGTCAGCTTCTTGGGAACGCCGAATTCTCTCATGGCTTTGTAGAGTTCTACTCTGGCTATGCTATCATAGGCGGCTTTAAAGTCTATGAAGAGTTGTTGGATTGAGTTTTGAAACTCTAGACATTTTTCCATAGCCTGCCTCAAAGTGAAAATCTGATCGGTTGTTGATTTGCCTGGGCTGAAGCCACACTGGTATTGGCCTACGATATTTCTAGCGTATGGGGCCATCCTGTTTTGTAGGATGGCGGAGAATATCTTATACGCGGTACTCAACAACGTTGTAGCACGATAATTGCTGCACGTTGTGATATCTCCTTTTTTATATACCGGGCAGAGGATGACTTTTCTCCAGTCTTCTGGCATCGCTTCCTGCTCCCATACTTGCACAATTAATTCATGAATCGCCTGGTGTAATGTAGGCCCTCCGTATTTAACCAGCTCCGCAGGGATGCCGTCTGCACCCGAGGCCTTGTTGTTTTTGAGCCGCGTGATGGCACTGCTAACTTCTGCTAAGCTTGGTGGTGACAGCATAGCATTATCGTCAGATATTGGTGGAACCTCCAAATCCTCAGTTAGCTCGCCATTTAGCAATTCATGAAAGTGCTCTTCCCATCGCTCCAAGATGCCTTGAGGATCGGTGATCAGATTGCCTTCTTTGTCCTTGCAGTACGTGCAACGAGGTGTGAATTGCGTCATACCGCGTACTATTCGGTAGAACTCCGCGCCTGGTGCGGCCGTCGCTCTCTGTACTGTTCTAGTTCACAAACGAGATTTTTCTCACAAGCTTCCTTTTTTCGTTTGTGAATTCTCTTTTATTCTTTTCTGCGCTCTTTATATTTCTCTTCGCGTGCTCGTGTTCTCTGAGACTGCTGCATTGCTCGATACGCAGCAATCTTACGTTCAGTTGCCACCTTGCAATCATTATCGAACCAGTCGTTCCGATCTCTACGACTTCTGCCTAAGATGAAATCAGCAGTACTAATGACAGTATTTTTAAGGCGGGTCCAGCTCTCGTCGACGCCCGGCATCTCATCCCCAGGACTTGCTCTTCTGAGCGCGAGTTCTAACGCCTGACCGTAGCTGTTTCTGGCCATTTCGTTGCGTAGTGCAGCTGTCTTGATTCGAGCCTGATCAGCGGATACAAAGCTTTTCAGCGTTGTAATGCGCTCTCGGAGCACCATACCAACAAGATAGTGATCTGAGTCGAAGTTGGCACCTCGGTACGTTCGTACCGTCATCAGACCCGAAAGGTGGCGGCGGTCTATCAACACATGGTCTATTTGATTGCGAGTCGCCCCATCAGGAGATATCCAGGTGGCTTTATGGATATCTTTACGCGCAAATCTGGTACTTGCAACGACCTGGCATAGTAGGTGTTGACTATAGCTTTATTGACCACAGTAGGGCACCCTAAACATTATTTCATTGCAGTATTATTATAACACACAAATATGAGAAGCTGGGCTAAGATCGTCAGCATGACAATGGACAAGATTAACAACAGAAAGATAACAATGACAACATCAGCAGCAACAACGAAACAGTTTTAAATTCTTCATGGCGATGTATAGTATTAGTATTGTATCATTAATTTATTATTTATTGCTCCAACAATATTCAAAGTTTAACTAACAGAGTTAGGCTTAATCTAAAAACAAATTTAAAATTCACTCCAATTCCACTCAATAATTGACTCAAATGAAATTTAAATATGGTTACACTAAAATCGACCAAACTTATAACGTACACACTATCACGTCAACAAAAGTGAAACTATCAAGTGAAAAAAAGTGTTTGCTTGGCTGATTTTCTCTCTCGTGGGCTTCATCCGCGATCCGAGCCATTCCGATCCGAGATTTTCTTATTTCCTTGGTACACATAATAGGTTTGTTCCCGTACTTTCTGTATTCAGCCACTTACTGCAAGTTGCTTATTGAGAGGTGGGGATGAAGTACAGAAAGTACAGGAACATGTTTCTGCAGGTTTCTGCAGTTTTAATACGGGAATGACAGTTCTGACATTGCCATATTTCAAATATCTAAGCTGCAGCAGGTTGCAGCAGCTCGTAGCTACTGCAGGTTTCTGCTTCTTACTGCAGGGTGGGGAAATGAGTATGGCGGCTGCAGTAAAAGTACGGGAACAGAATTCTGTTAAGTAATTCGAAGCAACTGACAGATTCTGTACTTTCTGCAGGTACGGGAACAGACCTATTTTATTATTAACTCTAGTTGTGTCTTGTGAAGTCGATACAAGACATAACTTTTACTAACCCTAATCATCTCTTGTAAATCTTGATACAAGATATATAACATTTATTAACTCTAGTTATATCTTGTAGTGTCGATTCAAGATATAACGCCATACTAACCTTATACATATATATCTTGTAGTGTCGATACAAGATATAAACCCTTTTACTAATTTACAGTGATACCTGTAGCATTGTATAAGGTGTTACTACTTTACCTCTAGTTATCTCTTGTAGTGTCGATACAAGACATAACTCTTTACTAACCTTATATCTGTATCGACACTAACAAGATATAAAACCTCTTTTACTAACTTACAGTAGCATTGTATTTGTATAAGGTGTTAATACTTTACTAACTTAATAGTACCCAAGTATTCAGTGCATATTTTTTCCTATATAAATTATCCTTATTTCGTTCACTTTAACCTGTTGTCGGTGAAATCAGGTGAGTACATGTTTGGTCTTTATTTTTTTAAATTGAATGATATCCCTTTATTGTGGTATGGTGATTGACTTCGAGTGAATTTAATTGTTAAAAGTTGAAGTTTAATTTAACAAGTCCATTTCTTTTTATTATATACTTTGAAGTTAAAAATTGAAATAAAAATTCCCTTTGTGTTATATATTTATCTTTGAATTACATATATCGTATAACCTAAAACAAATTTAGTGAATTGAATTTTGTGACTTAAACATAAATAAATAAAATGAATTATTTTTAAAGACGCACGCCTTATATTACACAAAATGTTCCTCATTGATACTGCAGGTTTGACTTATGAATATTTTTTATATGATTACAACAAACATCGATGAATTAGATTGCTTAGCAAATGGCGCTGTTGCTAAATTAGTTCATGTTGATAGGAGAACTAAGGGTTATGTGGATTGATTTCCCAAACTCACTAAAGATTGGCCAAAAAGTAAAGAAACAAGTCCCTGGACATGTAACTGCTATTCAAATTAGGAAAACTGCTGTACCGATAGGAAGAAGATCAGCAACTTTTCCACTTAATAACAACAAAACGATAAATGTTAAGCTACCGCATCTACCTTTACTTTGCGCTTATGCAATACGACTCATAGAGCTGTTTTAGACGGTGCGCTTCAGCGCATGTGCCTCACGAACGTTTGGAGATGAAGGGTGAGTGGGAATAGCAGTTTACATTACTCCAAATCAAAAATCTAATTCTTGAAGCAATTACACAAAAGCCTGAAGAGAATTTCTTGACAGAGGCAAAGATTCGAGTCCACTTTTTAACTTTCTCCAAAAGCATGTAAATCTAACCATGAATAATAATCGATTGGTTTCAACAACACGACACGGCACCATCATCCGATACTTTAAGGCCCTTAGTATGAAACTCGGCTAAGAGCAGAAAAAATCATAGACTAGATGGTGGCACCGGGTGATGTATGGAATAAAGTGGAGGAGACGCTAAATATGCTCCATCGGAAGGTAAGGCGGAAAGAAACCAAAAGGAAGAGAGTAAGAGTCGGTTTAGACGGTGCGCTCCAGTGCATGTGCCTCGCGAACTTTGTGGATAAAGGGAGAAGTGGGGTGGTACCTCTCTTCATTCCCACTCCTCCCTTCATCTCCAAACGTTCGTGAGGCACATGCGCTGAAGCGCACCGTCTAAAACAGCTCTAAGGCTTAGAAATGCCATTAGTATAGCAGGTTGATAAAAGCTGATCTAGCTGGCGACGCATTGCTGAAAAGGCCTACTCGCGGGAGAATGGGTTGACTAGATGGTGATTTAAGTTAGGATTAAAATACGGTGTAACGGACAGGCTGGTCCGTGTCGGCACCATGAAAGCACAAACAGATTGGCGCGGCGGCGGTGGCGGAATCTCCTCGCCAGAGAGTTTCCAATATATTTAATTTCGCCGCGCCAATCTGTTTGTGGCTTATGCTTCCACCAAAATTATTTCCATGGAAATTAAAAATTAGTCTTAAATCACGCCAAAGAAGTATAACTTCTAATGCGCGTACATAAGTACACACACTCACTTTTTTTATGTGAAAGACTGGAGAGCTCAAGGAAAGCCCTTTGTACTGTCGGCAATCTATTCTTTTCGTATAGAGTGCAACGTCGAACAGCAAGCTCTTGCTTAATTTGTTAACATAATTGAGGAACTGTTCAGCAATAAGCACAAATAGCTGCTCTTGGTGTATTGGATGCCGTTCAATTCATAGCATTTGGGGTCTAGGATTTGGGCTTCCTGCTGCAAACAGGGATAGTGTAATTTACCCCACTAGGAAACAGTTCTTTATAAAGTTTGAAGCGCTTTTTGGTGTTTTAAGGTGAAACCCCAATGTAGGCTTGGCTTGCTTTAGTGCTTTGCTTTGCTTTGGCATATCAAATAAACCAGTGCTTTGTTATGGGATAAAACCAAATGACAAAGCGGAAAAGCCAAAGCAAAGCCAAAGCAAAGCAAAGCAAAGCTCGAAATGACCAATGTTCAATTTTTTGATGCTTTGTATGCTTTCGCGTTCGTTTAGTATTTATTTTGCTTAGAGAAATAAATGTATGGAAAGATTTGAGAAAATTTATTTCATAAAGAAATTATTTTTTTGGGAATAACATTATAACTATAAAGATTTAAGAGTTCAAAATTATTCTGAGACAACTATTTCTATATCCCATTTTAACAAATTTCTCGTAAATGTTTGAAGAGAAATGCCAAAAACCATTTGTGCTTCTTTATCAATCTACACAACAATAGATATTTACATTCGATCCTTGTTCTTTTTATGAAACAATAGGTTTGTTTATTAGTCAGTCCTAGAACTATCTAAATCATCCTAGAACAGAAAAGTACAGGCTTTGGCGTTCATTAGTTTTAAAACTTGTTATTTTTTGTCCGAGAGTATTCTAGTTTGGTGTTCATTAAGTTGTTCTAAAGTGTTCTAAGTTTTACTTTTTGGTTCTAGATTTTTCTCAGGACAGTTTTGGACAAGAGTTTTTTGTTGTTGTTTTTTCTTAGTTTTGACAGATGTGTATATGAAATTATGAGAACAGAAAATGTAGAACAAAAAAGTACAAAAAAGCGTTCATTAGATTTTTTGTTCTAAGTTGTTCTAAAGTGTTTGACGTTGAATTGCTTGCTGTTCTATTCTATTCTGTTCTGTCCGGTTCTGAAAACTAATAAACAAACCTAATAATGTAAATTCCAAAGGAAAAATTACGCAAAATTCATACCTCTTACGTCTTTCGTGTACTATTTCTATTTCCTGTGCTCATGAAAAGCAAACTGTAAAGTAATTAAAGCAAAGCGTGTATTTGGGTTTGTTTTGCTTTGGCTTGTTGGGCTTGTTTTGCTTTGGCACGTGGTACCTGAAAAGCTCACCAAGTTCAAGCAAGCCAAGCCTACATGGGGGTTTCACCTTTAGTCCAGGCAATAGCCAAAATAGAAATGGATTCTAATTTTTCTTCAATGGTGATTATATTATTCGGCGATTTTGTTGTTGTATAGAGTGAACGAACAAAAATAGGATGGTAAATTGGTTTCAGGAGAAGAGGGTGTGAGAGGGTGATGAAATGGTCACAAAACTTCAGCGAACACTCCCAGCGAATTTTCCATCGAACACGGAATAAAGCAAATTACAAAAAACAACAAGCAGGGTAAATTTTGACGTACAGTTCGTAAATGCTCATGCGACATTGCATGAAAGTTCAAGAGAATTGACGATTACAGCGCACAGTTTTACGCCTGTGTGAAAACAACCTGTACATAATGTTTTCTTTAATTTGATAGTGAAAAGCTTTCCTGGTCATCGCCGTCGCGTGCATTCTGTTCTTGCCACATATACTTCATACGATATGAAAATATAAGCCAGCCTCGTGCAAGCGAGAGGCATTTTAGAGATACTAAGAGACGCATGCGTCTACATCCGTTTCCGGGGATATCATGCTCTATGCACGAATATGCAAAAGTTTATTCGAAAGACTCATTTTCTGTTAATAATTGGGTGTAAAAGAATTGGAAAAACAGAAGCTATAAATAAGCTGGTCAAAATTATTTACGGGTTAATAGTCAATCTAATTTGGATTGCCACATAATTTTTAATTCGTGACTATCGTGGATTCATTCTTTATATTTATCGATTCTACAATCAAATAATTAAGAATGAGCAAAGAAGCCACATATTTCTATTTCTTAGCACAATTACACATATACAAGGCTAGGTCATTGCATAGGGGTCAAGATGTATACATATCCCGCAAGCACCGCAACCCACAAGTTTTTGGTAGTGAGTAATTCTTATCATTTTAGATTTTTCTCACTTCGTTAAGCAATGAGCAAGGGGCTTATGTAAGCTGGCTTAAATCGAGAAAAATTCTAATTTTTCTCAATTCTCAGTTTTTAGTGCGGCAGCCTCCCATGACGAAGGGTTCCGTGAGCAAGTGTTTCATATAAACGAATTTTTTGCAACGAAATTCAGTGAAAAATCTGTAGCAAAATTTAGTATAGTATAATATTTAGTGACAAGTCGAATATAATTATTGATGGTATTGTGAATTAGAATTTTTGTTTTAGTTATACTTTCTGTGCACAAAAATGAGCACTATATTGGATCAGGTAAAATATATTTTAAATGCACTTTTATAATGTTTTGTGAAACATCCCAATCAGTTTTGACGCCAAAAAGAAAATAAATCGAATGTCAATCTTTGTAAAATAGTGATAAAGAAGTAAAGTACAAATTAAATATAAATCTGGAAAACCCACAAGTTTTGTCTGCAAGTACGATGAAAATTTTATAAATAAATAATTCAAAATGCTAGATATTTGAAATTCGAGAAAATAATTAAAACATAAAGTTGTACTTGTTTTGCATAACCTTTACCTTATAGTAATTACGAATTTTAAGAAAACCCGGTGTCAGGAAAGATTATGGCAAGATTAAAGCTTCATGGATATAAAAAGCAACATTATTAAGGGAAAAATAATAAATATAAGTGGGGTTATTTACAAATATTGAAAAAAATATATAACGAAGATCAGTGACGGTAAAGATTTTAATAACATTCAGCTTATCGCCCTGATGATTCTAAGCATATATCGTGTTTGGGGTGGCCTACTGCATAACTGCCGTCAAGTTTCACAAAACTCCAATTTAATATCCTAATTTGAATGCTCCGACATTTTTAGAATTTTTAGACAACATGTATGTTTGTAATCATAAAATGAAGAACACCAATTAATTGAAGGGAGTAAATTCCTTAGTTATAATGCCCATTCCGTAGATATTACAAGGATGCTAAAAAGAAAAAATGGATATTCTATAACATACTAAATAATTGTAATATAGAAATTGTAAAAGTTCATCAATTTCACCGTGTTCTACTGCTATATTATTATTTATGTATTTTTTAAGACTGGTTTCTTCTTGTTTAGACAAAAGGAATTCTTGGCTCCAATTAAAAAGGAAAATCCATACTCATTAAGATTGCGTGTATGGATAAAACACAAACAATATATATATATATATATATATAGTGGCTCAAACGAATAATTGGACAACGATGTTGTCCATGAAAATCACGCCAAAATATAGGGAAGTAATTGTCCTAAATGAATCATATATACCTTGTTTTTTACCTTGTTTTATTCTCTTTAATAATTTATAAGTTTCATAATTTAGGAAAAAAAATTAATTAAAAAATTATGACATAATTAAAATTACTTCAATTTTTAAGCTCAAACAAATAATCGGACACGCTAGAAAACGATGGTAATACTTGAAAAATTAACGCGTTTTTCTTAGAAATTTTAGTATTTAACTTTAATATGCACATTTAGTTAGCATTTGAACATAATTAAACACGTGTAAATCGAAATGGCACCCAACGGAAAACAAACAACGTTTGAAATTCGTCAGTTGATAATAAAATTATATGGAGATGGAAAAACCGTTCGCGAAGTCGGTAATATATATATATATATATTTAGATTCGTTCCGCCACCGGAGATCCCATTAAATAATCTCAATATAAGCACAGATAAGTAATATACAGATGCCCAGTCGCTGTATAAAATCGTGTCCCATATCAACATTTCGCTAGCCAGCTTTTCCCTCCTCTATCCAACTAAATTGTGTGTAGCAAAGAAATGTTGCAGCCAAGTGTCTTAAATGTAGCTGGCTAGAGCGTGGCAACTTTTGGTTGAATTCCAGCAACACAGAGCAGCGGTGTGAAAAGCAAAATAGCTACGAAGAGTGTGAGGGATTGACGTCACTATCAACATTCATTTCCTTCTGTGTGTACCACCCACTCCCACTCCTTGTAGCTATTTTGCTTCGCAACCGTAGCCTTGTACGCTGGTGTCTCTGGCTGGAGCTCAACCAAAAGTTGCAAACCTCTAGCCAGCTACATGGCTGCAACATTTAAATATTTTGCTTGGATTAACCACTTTCGGCAACATGGAACACGTTTCGCCTATTCGACTGGGCATCTGTATATTACTTATCTGTGATATAAGGTTATACAGCTTAATTGTTGGTTAAATGTTGAAAACATATGAACCTTCCTTATACCATGTTCGCACTGAGCCGAAATTACGTGTTTTCGTGATTTCGCCCAAAATCAAGTTCAAAATCATGTGATTTCCCATATATTCTGGTGATTTCAAAAACATCTCAAAACTCGTAATTTTGGCAAAATTAGGAACAAAATCATGTCGAAAGCTAATGCTTAAACCTGAAAATCGAATTCGGCACATCACTGTTGATGCTGAAATTGTCAGACTTCACATTTTTTAAAATGGAAAACCACAGGAAATATAAAAGATAGAAGCTATGAGCTTTGCTAAAAGAGGAATTGCTAGTTGAAATTTGGGCTAAAAATATTGAAGACGTGCGTGGTGCCAGAAAAAAACAGCCAAACGAAATCATTTCAATTCAGTGCGAACGTTTCTATAAAGTTTCGAATTCGTCACTACTCCATTTAGTCCGGGAGTCCCCTTTTTTGAAAGATAATGACCCCTTGTGAAATGTAGGGGGAATAGTTATTTAAAAAAAGTATGAAACATTGGCTGTAGCCCGGGAGTCGTGGGCAGGGGCGTTTTTGCACGATATTCTTATAAACATGTAAGAATTGCGGTTCATATGCGAAATATGACCAGCTATGAAACTTTAACAACATGTAATTTATGGAAAACCATTTCTTACACCTGGAGGACGGGGCGAAATGGTTCTTACACGCTGATAATTGAGTAAAAATTTCCGTGCGATTGCGAAATCTGATCCCTACAGCCTTTGTCGTCTGGTTAATAATAAGACTCGCTCCTTCTTAGCCTAAAACAGGTACGCACAGCGTCAATACGACTGTATGGCATCCAAATGAGGCACGGTACACCTGAGTAAAAAATGTACTTTTCCAAATACAGCCATATACAAGCACGTATCAATAAAAGACCCACCGAATAGTCCAAACGAAGCATGGCACGCTTACACATTTTCTAGACTATAAAGGGAGCAAAATTGGATCTTTAAGAAATTGCACAAAGGGAGCCATTAGCATCCTCAGTAGGCCGGTTCTTATTGCGTAGGTCAAGCAGCATTGGACGTGGTGGAACAAACGGCGCGGCGTCGTCACCGATAAGTTTGAGGGGCCTTTTTTGTACTTTACCACGCCGCCCCAAGTGAGAGAGTTGTATTCGAGAAGCGTAGGGATGGGACCATTAGTTCAACTTCACCCACTGTCAAGGATGGAGAGGTGTTGCACTTTTTATTGGAAATAAGACAGTACTTGGTTTTTGGAGGGATTGAATTCGACAGCATTCTTGGTTCCCCAATCTAGAATGAGTTCAATGTCTTTGTTTATTGAGTTGGACATTAGTTCACGATTATCAAGACAGGATCTGACGTGCTTGTCTTGCATTATCGAAGCTGTAAGAGTAACGTAGGGTATCGTCGTCAGCGAAGCTGAGAAGTGGGTTAGAGGGGAAAAAAATTTGAGAAGAAATATGTGTGTGTGTGTCTGTGCGTACGTATGTGGCCATTTTTTCCTGCACGATTTTCCGCGAACCACAAAAGATATCGACTTCGTTGAGGTGCCGTTCGAAGCGTATTAAAGGAAATATGATCTGAAAAGATTTTCATAAAAATACGTCGAGCCGTTTTTTTGTTTAAATGAAAAAACTTCGGCTAAGAGTCACAAGCACTTTGTTTTCTAATATCTAATAAACTCGTTGAAATGAAATCCATTCTAAATGAAATTATATTTTCTGGATTCAGCAGAGTGATAGCTTCCCATCAAGATATCACTTGTCAAAATCCGAGCACTCTTTAAAAACCGTGCAAAAATTACGTAACCCTTTACAAACATCACGAATTTTTCAAACTTTCAGATCAACCCTTTTATGACGGAGAGAGAATTGTTTTCCACGTCTTGCAGGTTCTTAAAATTGAAGTTCATACCGGAATTTCCAGTAGTTACGAAGTATTTGGCCTTTTCGGTGAAGTCTGACAAATCCTTTACATTAGCTGCGATCCATTGGGCGATCTTTTCTAGTCGCAACTACTTGAGAATACATCACCAATGGAACACGATTTTTGACAATTACCAGTAAAATGTATCTGCCCCAAAAACAAGAGCAAGGGTAGTTGCGAGTAGCTAGCAGCAGTTTTGAGTAGTTTACTAGTCCCAATGGATCCCAGCTATTGAATAGTGTTGCTAATACATATCTCCTGAAATCGTTCGAATTTCCAAATGAAGTCATTTGCTTCCAAGTTTATCGGTATTTGAACTAGCTACTCTCAGGATTACTTTGGCACCAGTTCTGATACTAGCCAATTTCCCACTACTACTAAAACTATTACTATTTTCTAAGTAGACAATTTATTAATATTATATTATTTAAAATTACAAGATTTTTGCTATTAGGTATAGGAGTTGTGTTAGTTTGAAGAACCAGGGGTATGAACTTCGTGTGATTTTTTCTTACAATTTGTTGTTATTATTGTTCATTTATTATTAAAATATTGATAATATTCAACATTCATCATACTGGGAAGTTGATCGCGTGGACCGAAAGGGTCAAACCCACATCCCAACTAGTTTTATAATTGTTCCTACCTCTAGTAGTGATTTAGCTGTTGTAGTTCTATACAAACTTCGCGTGTTCCATGTTCCGAAAATCATTTCCAGATGATGTTGCCGTAGTCGTTGCCGTTTTTCCCTTCAGTTCCGATTCGTTGCTCCTGGTTTCTTAACTGGGGTGTTTTGACGAGGTTCAGTAGTTTGCCCAATGACCAACCCCTTTACCAGGAAGACCGCATCTGCGAATTTGAACCCTTCGGATATAGGACCCTGAGTACTAGGTACGTCTGTCGGTTATGCAGGGGCACCAACGAGGAGGTGGAGGTACGATTTTACCACCCTCTCTAACAAGGTATAATCCAACCATCCTTCCAATAGCGTTACAGCCAAAATCGACTCTTGGTATCCTCTAGGGAATTTCTCCGGAGTCGATAAAATATAATTAGATATTATATGATCGTTCGGATATTTTATACCTAAAAATTAAAAAAAAGCTACATAATGTCGTTAATAAAGTACGTGTCTAAAAACGCGTACGATTAAATAGTATTTACTCATACTACCTACGAAAACTGACGAGCGAGCGTCGATGCGGCGAAAATGCGCGTTGTGGCGACCTTGAGCAGCTTGTAAGAAGTACTTTGCCCCATGATGCAGCCGTAAGAAATTATTTTTCTGTTTACCTACGTTATGAGCTTCTAAAAAACGGTCCATTTTGTAGTGGTCAGATTTCCCAATTGCACGGAAATTTTTACATAATTATCAGCGCCATTTTGCCCCGTCCACCAGGTGTAAGAAATGTTTTTTCGTTAATGTCTATCCCAAAAATTACATAGGCTGGTTTTACACGACCGGACACCGAACAGACAAAACGAACGAACAAACTGGGGTTTATGGGAAAGAGGGTGAGAGAGGACGATGGAAAATCGGCCCCTCTCTCACCCTCTTTCCCATAAACCGCAGTTTGTTCGTTCGTTTTGTCTGTTCGGTGTCCGGTCGTGTAAAAGAGCCCATACTGTAAAAGTTTCCTAGCTGGTCATATTTTGCATTTGAACAGGAATTCTTACCTGTTTATAACAATATTGTGGGCTGGAGCCAATGTTTCATACTTTTTGCAAATAACTATTCTCACTACATTTCATAAGTGGTCAGATTTCGCATCGCAGCCCGTTGTGTAAGCATCGAGAGCATCGGCAACAAGCCGCGTTGGGTTCAGATTTGACTCCATCTAATACTGCCCCAATCGAACTTTAATAAAGAAACTAAATCCAATTCTTTGGACTGACTTAAAAACCAAAAGCTTAATGTTAAATACGCCCTACCAGATTTTTTGGAGGTATCGAGATCAACCAGATTGGATTTAAATTAGATTGATTGAGACATTTTGTAAAAAAGTACGGGGGATCGACAGCAGACATTTTTATCTAAAGAAATATAACTTATCTTTAAAATTTGGTCGTATTCTAGAGTCTCTTTTATCCAGATGATATATTGACGTCAAGTTATTTGCTAAACTAAACTAATTGCTCCTTTAATCCCTCATGCGACATAGGTCGAAAACAGTTGCCCTCCAGCGGACTCTGTTTTTCGCGACACCTCTCAGCTCTGACCAGGATCTCCCAGTTGTTGCGGCCTCTGCTAATAGCAGCGAGCAATAATAATAAGAGTGATGAGCTAGAACAAAGTTTTAAAAATGTTTTAGGACCTTGAGATCAGCTGATATAACAATTTCAATGGGAGCGAAAAAGTCAAAATATCAAAGAAGTAATATCTATGATAAACAGAGGCAGATTTACTTTCACACTACACGCAATGTGTGTGAAAGAAAGATAAAAAATGTGCGGGAAGTGACTGGAATGCGCATTGGAAATATTTTGACAGTTCTCGGTTGAATGGCATTAAAGTCGCGTTTTTAATTCGCGAAGTGAATATTTACGTTTTTATTTAGTGTTATTACGCCGCACGAACCTAGCTATAGTTGTGTATAAGGGGCACTAGCCAATAGGAAATCATGCATAGAGAATGAGCATCCCATTCAACACATTATGCCGTAGCTGTAAGGATCCAAACCAAAAAGAAACTGTTGTCGATATCCCTATATGACAGAAGATATTTTATATCGAGTACGTCGCATCAGTTCTAAAGCAGTATTGGAATTTACATCCGAAATTTATAATAAAGCAATGGTCATGATTGAGGATATGTGTTTGATGGTAGCAAACAAAGCCTTAGGACAATTTGGTATGTCATCGCCTAATCGCCCAATGCATGATATATTGAACCAGGAATTGCAACATGAATAGCAATATGATCGCAATGAATTGATTGAT
This sequence comes from Thereva nobilitata, assembly GCA_963855945.1. Lineage (NCBI taxonomy): Eukaryota > Metazoa > Arthropoda > Insecta > Diptera > Therevidae > Thereva > Thereva nobilitata. The sequence goes on from OY979695.1 coordinate 72,360,874, forward strand.
TTTGTTCCGCCAAATTCCGTTGATTGCTGAATGTAAGGGTTGGATTTTCGCCCATCTGAGACATCTGTCTCGATTAAATTTACTTTAACGTACATTGCGGAAGAGTGCAGTAAAAAAAGCATTTTAATTTGCACAGTATATAACATTAAAAAATATCACCCTCATTACGCACATCGACAGTGTCGATAAAATCGACATGTCGATAAATTCGGGACCCAAAACCATGCAGATTTCATATTATAAACAATATTATTATCTCAAATTTTAAAATTTCCTTAAAGTCAAATACATCGACATTGGCATCGACATCGACATCGACATCGACAAATGTAGTGTCGATTTCAAGTGTCGACAGCTGTATGTAATGAGAGTGTACATTTTTTGAAAGTTTCATCCAAATTGGTCTAGTTGACTGGCTTGGGCATTAAATTGAAAAAAATATTGCGTTTTTCTCGTTTTTTCAGTTTTGTAGGTTATGTATGTACTTCAAAAACTTGAAACTAACGAGGATTTATTGGAAATTTCATTACAAAGAGGCTGGGATTTAGTTTGCCCCGATCCGACTTACAGAACCGGAGTAATTCACATTTTAAGCTCGAAAAACGTGGTAAAAAAACTTCAATTGTTTATAAAAAAAGTAGCACAAGTTTTTCGAGGTCCAAAACTTAGCAATATACTCCTGGTGATGTCCCAAACAGGATAAAATCATAATCTTGCTGTTACCAGACTATACCTATCTTTTCATTTTTTTGGCCTTTTTTACTGCACTAGAATTCAATTCTGCAAGAAAACCTCAGTTACAATTCAAAAGATTTGGTTCAAGAGGAATTTTAAGGGTCCGAGACTCCATAATCGGTGTTATCATCGAAGATCGACCGAAGACCCAAAGGATGCGAATTAAAGCAGCATTATATTTTTTTGTAAGGGTGATGAATTCTAAGTGATTCATTTGAAATAATACCCCAGCTACATGGTCTCAAACGAATGGGGTTTCGCAAATATCTGTAAAAATGTAAGTTTTATTACAGAATAGTAATAATCATAATTGTAGATCATGCTGATTTTACGGGAATTCGGGAATTTAATTGTGGGTTGACGGTTAGAAGTTCACATCAATCAGGCGAAAGCATATATTTTTACCTATTTATTTTTAAATAAAATAAATCAATATAAAAAGCAAAATTGTTATAATTTGTATTAGACAGTAAATAATCCCCTTAAACACAAAAATTTTATCAAATATTCAATTTTAAAACGGCTGCAGGTCAACAAAATAGAGGAGTATTATCATTTCTTTCAAAAATTATCAAAATTTTGTTTTTGATAACATTCCACTAGTTAATTCATAATCTTTCGAAAGCTTCGAAATTTATTGGTTTTCTTTACTGTATACATAAAACCGCGATAACAATTTGCCATAGTCTCCAAAATAACTCATGAAAGATTAAAATTAAACTGAAAAGAACTTTCTTCTATTGTATACACACGCTGTTATGAAAATCCGAATAACAAATAAACATCTTTTAACAAAATCAGTATAAAAACTTGTTATGGATTACAATTTTTATTTGTTCGGTTTTTAGTAAACCAATGAATAAGAGCTAAAGAAAAACTACTTTCTAAAGGCCAATTATATTCTCAATCAATTTTCTATATACTGGGCATGCAGCGCACCCTCATTTCAAGCTCCAAAGTGATGAGGTTAAGGTATCCGGTTGAAACAATTGCAATCGCGGAGTTGATGCAAAAATGCATGAACCGTTGATATTGGCCGACCTGATGTGAAATGTCGAGCGTCAACTAATATTATTTTAAATTTTCAAACGCAGGATATATCGATCTGAAACTTGATGCAAGCATTCGACTGTAATGTAGAATAGCCAAAAAAGCGAATTTCAATTTATGACACAATAGGGAGGCAATTTTGGTCGGTGTTTTCATCCCTCTCAATTTTTGTATTAAATAATAATTTGAACATAACTATTAACCAAAACAAGAGTAAGCTGTTTGCATTTGGGTGGAGCTGACTGTGACAAATTTGGAAACATGTCGAAAAAAGACATTTTAAAATCACTTCAACACTCTTGAAAATTGTTCAACCTTGAAATAATATTAAACATAAAAATAATCGTCAGCTGTACTGAAGTGGAGGATCACACATTAGCTACCCTTATAAACCGGAAATAAAAAGTGGGCTGCAAAGTCATTTCATCACTGACTAAATTTTTACATCATCATCATCCGGCTCCTTTAATCCCTCGTGGGACATAGGTCGGAAACAGTTGCCCTCCAGCGGACTCTGTTTTGCGCGTCAGCTCTGACCAGGATCTCCCAGTTGTTGCGGCCTCTGCTAATAGGGTTCTCCTCCACGTTGTTCTAGGCCTTCCGACTCGACGGGATCCTTGCGGATTCTATTCAAGGGCCTGTTTGGCTAGATTCTCGTTTTCGCGTCGCAAGGTGTGGCCAATCCAATTCCATTTCCTTCGCCTGATTTGGTCGTCTATCCTTTCTTGGCCTGCACGGGCCATAGTTCTTCATTTGAAATTCTATCTTGCCAGCGGATTTTTAGGATACGACGTAAGCATCTGTTGATGAAAACTTATAGGCGCCCCGAGATGAATTGGGTGACTTTCCATGTTTCGCAAGAACTATCTTAACCTTAGAATACAAAACTACAGGAAGGGCCCTCGGAGAATTTTAGCGTAGTGAAATTCAAACTGCACACTTCATTGCCCTTTTTTTCACTGAAAATTCACTCGTAACAACTTCTAATTGACAAAAACAAATTCTTTAAACTTTCTTTCTTCTTTTTAATTAGTTTTGCGAAAAACTGTAAATAAATTTTATAGAAAAACTCGTTTTAAAGAAAGTGCCACGGGAAAATTTGACAGTTAACTAACAAGAAATTTTACCAATTTGACAGTTGACTGATAGCGATTTCACTGCGCTCCCATACACGGATTTTATACCCGAGGGCCTTTCCTGTAGTTCTCTATTCTAAGATCTTAACGTTGGAGTTGAACAGCCGCATTTTGGTGTTAATTGAGATCTCCGTCGATCACCATATGTGAAACAGGGATGCATATGCGCTTCTTGCTTTATTTATTCTGGAAGTGACATCTTCTTCTGCACCACCATTTTCGGTAATAATACTACCGAGGTAGCAGAATTTATCTACCAGTTCCACGTCACGGTTATTCAGCGCTGTGCGTTCAATGGTGTTTGCATTTATCCGTATTTCTTTAGTTTTAGTCGGATTTAGCCTTAAGCCTGCTGGGGGTCAATTATGGTTCGGTGTAGTGAAAACGTGAAAAAAAAGTTTACACTTGACGTTTTACACGCCTTTTTCACTTTTTCACTGCACTGAACCTGAAAAAGCGATTCTCGTTGCATTCGTGAAAAGTTAATGCTGAATCAAGGCTGAATTGATTTTTAAACTGTCAAGTGTCAGTTTATCAAATTAAATCTAATATTTTTTGATAAAAGTTTTCACGACTATTTGCACATTTGCACGCATTTTTTAGACGTGTAAAGTTTTTGACAGCTATAACCATGTTTGCACGATGTAAAGAATCGCAAACAACGGTGCAAACGGGTAAACTGTTTAACATGTTTTTGAGGTCCTGATGTCTGTGGCCCAGCAAACAGATATCATCCGCGTAGTCGAAATCCTTAACGCGGTCTAGCAATCTCCATTGAATGCCAACTGTTCTACTATTTAGAGCGCTGACAAGGATGTCATTTATTACTATAGGAAATAGTAATGGCGAAAGTAGGCATCCTTGTCGCACTCCTGAGCTCACTTCAAAGCTGTCGGATATTTTTCCATTGTGAAGAACTTTGCATTTGGAATTGTTGTATAGGGCCTGTATTAAACAAAATTTTTACAGGGTATTTATCATGATATTGAAATGATAAAAACAATAATCAGCTGCGCTTCCAATGCGCATACAATTTCAGCGTCAAATAATTTAAATAACAGTCTGAATGACGATCTTACCCCTAACTATCAGCAGACTTGAAAAATAAAAGAAAAACTTAATAGAAAAATAAAAATTTCTTACATAAAAATGTTGGTGGTTATTCTCGTTGGCGAGTGACGTGACTATGAGGGCTGCGGTGGAATGAAACTGTCGATACCTACAAACGTATCGAGGGAAATATCACTTCACATACCACCTTGCGACAATTAGAATTCGACCCTAGAGTAGCCAGGAGGCTCTTAGATTGACAATGAGAATACCAATTTAAGGCCGAAGTGACCTCAGTCACGACACTAATAATAACTTGTAATTTCAATTGCAATACACAAAAATATTAGTTAAAAATTTCAAGCAGAAAACGCAAAAATATTACAAACACAAAATATCAATTCGAAAACTCAATCAACAGAATGAATATTTAAGCCCAAATCACAGGGTGAGTGCTAATTGTACCTAACTATACTATGAAGCCTGAAACATCCGTGCGTTTTTTCTCTGCCAGCTGGGCAAATCCAATTCGTTCCGTCCGTTCGTTTTTAATCTGCTGATCAGTTGTCAAATGAAATATTTTACAATTTTCCATGTAATACTCACCAAGCCTCAAGGTTCAGCCTCATTAGCTGATCACCAGTTTCTGAGAGGATTATTACCGTGCGCCTATATACTAAGGTAGTCCAATGTTACGCTTCAAGTGAAGACGCAGACGAGTTTTATATGCAACTGAATGAGGGTTTTCGCTCTATTCCAAGGGTACAGATCATTGTTTTAATGGGTGACTAAATGGCATAGATCGGCCTCAACAACACCGGCCTTGAACACACAATTGGAAATCTAGACATAGGCCAAATCACTAACAGCAACGGTGAGCTTTTCGCTGACTTCTGTACCTCCCACAAACTCATGGGAGGTGAGACTTACACAATTGATAGATACACAAGGAGGTATCGCCCGATGGTAGAACGAGCAATCAGATAGAGCACGTGGCCGTTAGCCGCAGATGGAGAAATATTATGGAGGATGTCAGGAGCTTTAGGGGAGCAGACACTGGAAGTGACAAGTGAGAGAGGATGATGGGGAGGGCGGGCAATTTTAATGGACACTCTCAGCGAACTTTTGAACAAACATTTTGACAATTCCTGCGTTATTGTTGCTCTTGTAAAAGCAGCCAAAGGAATATGAGGACGACAAGGCCGTACAAAAGTAATAAAACATTGTATATTTGTAACCACACTAATGCAGAGTTTTTTTATAGAATGATCTTTTAATATACATATTGATGTAAAGTATGTGAGTTTTTTCTGCCCAGAGTGGCTCTTATACAGGTGCGGCAAAAGTAATGTCAAAATGTGAATGTACCATAATTTTTTGCATATGCCGTCAGATGTGCTCCATTCCATCAATGATTGAGCTACTGGTCAAGACGAAAATAGCAATTCGCGAATTAAGGACCTTGAATATGTCATTGGACTTTTCTGCTGTCAAGTCAATGGAGCCCGTAAAATTAGCTATCGCGAATCCAATTGATGTACATCTATGCTAGTACGACCATTTTCATCAAACCTATGGGCACCGAGTTTTGATCGTCCGACCGGCTCACAATCGATAGTTTTAGTTGTACAGCCGCACTTCGATGTATATCCAGTGTATGGGAGCCTTTAGTCGTGAGTGTAGCAGTCGCTACTTGCCTTAATATATGTTCGTTATTTTAACAAGTTTTTATTCAATGCTTAATTCAGTGAACTTCTTATGTAAAGTTTTTAAAAATAAAATCGGTCAAATTGGATGTACATCTATGCTAGTAAGACCATTTTCATCAAACCTATGGGCGCACCGAGTTTTGATCGTCCGACCGGCTCACAATAGATAGTTTTGGTTGTACAGCCGCACTTCGATGTATATCCAGTGTATGGGAGCCTTTAGTCGTTGTCAAATGAAATATTTTACAATTTCCCATGTAATACTCACCAAGCCTCAAGGTTCAGCCTCATTAGCTGATCACCAGTTTCTGAGAGGATTATTACCGTGCGCCTATATACTAAGGTAGTCCAATGTTACGCTTCAAGTGAAGACGCAGACGAGTTTTATATGCGACTGAATGAGGGTTTTCGCTCTATTCCAAGGGTACAGATCCTTGTTTTAATGGGTGACTAAATGGCATAGATCGGCCTCAACAACACCGGCCTTGAACACACAATTGGAAATCTAGACATAGGCCAAATCACTAACAGCAACGGTGAGCTTTTCGCTGACTTCTGTACCCCCCACAAACTCATGGGAGGTGAGACTTACACAATTGATAGATACACAAGGAGGTATCGCCCGATGGTAGAACGAGCAATCAGATAGAGCACGTGGCCGTTAGCCGCAGATGGAGAAATATTATGGAAGTGACCACCATTTGGTAGTATCAACTATTCGCCTCAAAATCGCTGCAATCAGGAACGTCCAACGCGATGCCATAAACCGTAGACGGTTTAACGTAGACCTTCTGCGGGACAACATTAAAAGGCGGGAATTTTCTGGGAAACTGCAACAAACCTTAAGCCAGCAAAGCGTTTCTGACGAAAATAATATTGAAGAGCTGTGGAGTAGGGGTTTTCAAAACTGTTTAACAGAAACAGTAAAACAGCTGTTTTTTGGCTAAAATCGAAAACAACAACAGCTGTTTTTTTCTTAACTTTTTTTACTGTTCTTGAATTTTGGTTCAAAAAATTTGGCTTAAAATAAAAATAAAAAAAATATGTAACCAACACTAATATAAATTGTTTTGGTTTTTTACAAACTGCCCTTTTATACGCCCGGACACCTGACAGACAAAACGAAAGAAGAGGGTGAGAGAGGATGATGGGGAGGGCGGGCAATTTAAAGCTTTTTTTATTGATTTTATTATTATTTTATTATAGAGAAAATTTGAGTGATTAGTTTGGGTAAATTTGAATATATTTGTTTATAATAATAAAAAAAGAATAAAAAAAATCAGAATTTTAGTTCAAAACCCTACTTCATATTTCTCAAGAGAGTCGAATGAATGAAGGAATAACAGTTCCGATTTTGAAAGTTTTTTTAAATGTTTGTATTAAGGTGATTGTTTACTTTATCGCCCCGCCCTCCCCTCTGGGCGCAACACCAAAATGGTCGGGCCCTACTCCGAGAATTGGGAAGAAGTTGAGGTGGCGGAGTGTTTGGGGGCGCGCAATCCAGAGTCAAAGTCGTTACTAAAATGACTGCTTACTGAACCGCTATTTTTGAAAAAAATACTTATAAAAAAGTGATTTTTACAAAATTTCAACCGAGAATAACTTTTTACGGGTGAGCGACGGCTAATTCCGAAAGCGAATGTGTTTAGGTTAACCCCTTATACAACCCCTGGGCGGTGGGGTGATAAAGTAAATAATTACCCAAAATTCTAAGAATTTTGGAATATACATCTACATATATATCCTACGCCATTACCCATTCATTTAGTTATGGTAGCTTCAATAAAGCCACCCCTTGCTTACTTTCGATAGCATCAAATTTTCAAATTTAATGAAAACAATCCAAGAATTGGAAATAAAAATACTGCCGTGAAAACCCATAACTAATGGCGAGTTCCGCGACACAAGAACTCACTTGTTTTGTGGTGACAAAAAGATTGCAAACAAGTTGGAACTCTTGATGTGAAGGTTGCAACGAGATCTTAAATCAAAGAAGAAAGTTGTAGATGTGGACATATTGTGTAGTTATAAGCAATATGAGGGATCACAATCCCTTGCCGACCAGTTTCCAAAAGGGAGTATGGTGTTACAGAAGTACTAGAAATAAATGAAAGATTTTAATGTTTAATATTTATTCGTAATATTCAATATTCATCATACTGGGTAGTTGGTCATGTGAGCCCTATGACCCACACACCACAAACTTTGTTCGCGTGAACCGTGAAACAAAGGAAAGACGCTGCCAAGCCGCTGGAAAAAGTGGACACAAACATTCCGTCGACATTGTCCGCACAGGCATTCCGTCGACCGTTTCATTCAAACTTCAAAGAACGACCGACAAAAGCCTCTTTCATGTGGACCTACCATTAAACAACATAACTCCATAAGTCCTATAATACATATGTATATCTACAATATTTTCATTCATTTTTAATGTATTTTTTTGATTCAAAGGTAAATTTTTTTTAAATGCTGGCGTTTTTCTTAAAAGTTGTTACCTGCAAATTACTGAGTTTATTGAGTAGATAGACAGGAGGCCTCTTCAAAACTACGCACATTTTTGTTGGTTGCAGAGACTCTAGAGTAGAGTTATGCGTGCAACTGAAAAGCAGAAAATTGTTGCAGCCTCTAATTCGACGCCTTCTGTAAAACTGAAAAATTAACTTACATCTCAGCTCTTAGGAACTGGTTTAAGAGCTTTGTTTCTAGTCGTTCAATCAAGATTGTAGTAGAAGGCGTCGAATCCAACCCTCATTCCATCTGGGCTGGCCTTCCCCAAGGGTTGATTCTCTCACCTGCTTTCTTTCTAATATTCTTTAATGATCTGCTTTCAATCCCCTCCAACCCACTTCATAGTTTTGCCGATGGCGGTACTCTGCGTTACTCCTACGCCTTCGACAATAAAAAACAAGCACAGGCCAGACCTTATTTCCTAGACCGTGAACTCATGTCCAACTCTATTAACAGGACATTGAACTCATTCTTGATGGGGGCCGCAAGAATCTTGTCAAATCCAACGCAAGCAAATCAAAGTACCGTCATCAGGTGCCCTGGCTACAATTTACAAGTCCTACATTCCACCCCGCTTTGAATATAACTCGTCCCAAAACTACTTTGGCTGGAGAAGGTGCAAGACCGCACATTTCTCCTCCAAAGATCCTTTAAGCCACCTTAGGAATGCAGCAGCCCTCATTAAGTTTTACCGCCATCACCATAGCGTCTGCTCCACTGACAACTTTATTCCCGCAACACAATACTAGCCAACTCGTCTCACCCCGGCTCACTGCAGACCTCCTGTTCGCGCCATTATGGTTTAGAAGTTCGTTTATAAAGAGAATAGATATATGTTATAAATAACAACTCGATTGTGGAACTGCCTTCCACAGTCTGTGTTGCTGAGCCCAGCAGAGTTCAAACGCAAGGTTCATCGACATCTACTCACGCACCCTCCAGACCTCTAACCTATTCCTTCTCTTCTATCCATCAGATCAAACTTAGTACCAGACATTACACCATGACTTGAACGACATGACGGACTGGTGTTACAAAGAGAGATTCTTTAGCTTGACCCTGCCACATAAAAAAAATTCAAAAATAAAAATTATTTTATATATCTCAATCCTAATACGTACAATTATCCCTAAAAATCTCAAGTTTCGGGAGATTTAGATTCGTACTAAAAATTTGTCACATTTTACGCTAAAAAAAATTAAATAATCCCTTAAAAGCCATTTCATTTTTCTCAACATAATAAAAAACGCTTGATGCCAAATTTCCGATTAAAGTTGTCTCGCCCATTCATTTCATACCCCCATTGTCAAATTTCACCCATCGGCCACGAAATAAAAAACAAAACAATAGGAATAATCGCATAGGAATCTATTTTTAGATCCCGAGCCAGCATAATCAATGGCAGCTTCTTAAATGCGCGAAGGGCTTTTCCATAAACAAGAAAAAGTTTATTTCAAAAACTAACCATATAGAGGAGAACAAAACCCTGCGATGCCAGCGCACGAAGCTCGTAGCGCCGTAGCTGGATGTTAATTTCACTCGCGTTTGTCCATATCTACTTAGTATATAATCAATGTCAATGCTTAATTCAGTGAACTTCTTATGTAAAGTTTTTTAAAATAAAATCCGTTATAAAATTAAGTTCGGATAAGAAATAGTTTAAATTAACTTTCAAAATAAACGTAATAATAGCTTATAACATCTGGTGACCCCACTGACATATAGATATTGACTGCTAAATAAGCAAAATCCCATACAAAAAAGGGGCACCAAAAACTATCGTTGTCTCGTTCCCCCTTCAAAATCCTATGAACTTTAATCGGTTTTAAAATAAAAAACAGTTCAGTGCATGTCAGCGATATAAACATAATTAGAAAAAACTAGACAGCTGTAGAGTTTTTTCTTCTTTCTCTATTTCCTTTATTTTTAAAAGTTCGTTAAACAGAGGGAAAAAACCCTCAGATATTTAAAAAAAATACATTTATTTAACGAAAAAACTGCTACTAAATAAAAAATAATGATGGAAAATTATTTCTATCAATTATAACATACATCTTATTACTTATTTTCCTCTAAATTCGAAAAAAAAATTGTTGTTTACATAGAAAAGGTCTTCTTCTTCTGAAGAAAAATGGTGCCATTGAAAGTTGTCAATTAGCAGTCCATATCTATATGTCAGTGGGTGACCCCGAAAATAAACAAGCAGCCTTCTCAAGAAAGAAAAATAGAATTTTTTTTTGAAGAAGAAAGATGCGAGAAATTTTTAAATAAATAAAAAGAAGAAATATAAAAGAAGAAAGAAATTTTGAAAAACGGAACAGAAGAACTAACTACTACTAATTGCTCCTTTAATCCCTCATGGGACATAGGGCGGAAACAGTTGCCCTCCGGCGGACTCTGTTTTGCGCGACAGCTCTCAGCTCTGACCAAGATCTCCCGGTTGTTGCGGCCTCTGCTAATAGGGTTCTCCTCCACGTTGTTCTAGGTCTTCCGACTCGACGGGTTCCTTGCGGATTCCAGTCGAGGGCCTGTTTGGCTAGATTCTCGTTTTCGCGTCGCAAGGTGTGGCCAATCCAATTCCATTTCCTTCGCCTGATTTGGTCGTCTATCCTTTCTTGGCCGGCACGGCGCCATAGTTCTTCATTTGAAATTCTATCTTGCCAGCGGATTTTTAGGATACGACGTAGGCATCTGTTGATAAAAACTTGCAGGCGCCCTGTGAAGAATTGGGTGACTTTCCATGTTTCGCAACCGTACAAAAGAACTGCCTTAACGTTGGAGTTGAACAGCCGCAATATGGTGTTAATTGAGATCTCCGTCGATCTCCATATGTGAAACAGGCATGCATATGCGCTTCGTGCTTTATTTATTCTGGAACTGACGTCTTCTTCTGTACCGCCGTTTTCGGTAATAATACTACCAGTTCCACGTCGCGGTTATTTAGCGCTGTTCGTTCAAGAATGTTTGCATTTATCCGCATTTCTTTGGTTTTAGTCGGATTTAACCTTAAGCCTGCCGAGCTACTTTCTGTTGCCAAATTGTTTACCATGTTTTTGAGGTCCTGGTGTTTGTGGGCCAGCAAACAGATATCATCCGCGTAGCCGAGGTCCTTAAGGCGGTCTAACAATCCCCATTGTATGCCACCTGTTCTAGTATCTAGAGCGCTGACAAGGATGTCGTTTATTATTATAAGAAATAGTAATGGCGAAAGTAGGCATCCTTACCGTACTCCTGAGCTCACTTCAAAGCTGTCGGATAGTTTTCCATTGTGAAGAACTCTGCATTTGGAATTGTTGTATAGAGCTTTTATCAATTCTATTATTTTATCCGGCAGTCCACGTTGCCGTAGAGCTCGCCATATAAAGCTCCTATTAACCGAGTCGAACGCTTTCTCATAACCTACGAAAGCAAGGTAAAGGGGCGATCGGAATTCAGTAGACTGCTCCACTATGATTCTCAAGGTGTTAATGTGGTCTATGCAGGAGCGGCCTTTTCTGAATCCAGCCTGCTGTCTTCTAAGCGTTCGATCTACTGCCTCTCTTATCCTTGATAGTAATATGTGGGACAAGATTTTGCCCACAGTAGATAATAGACAGATGCCTCTCCAGTTGTCACATATTGTTAGGTCCCCCTTTTTTGGTATTTTGACTATGATACCTTCCGTCCAATCCTCCGGAAAGGTACAGGTGTTCCATGCTATTTCCAGGATTGGCTGTAGCGCATCTGCTATAAAGCTACTGACAGAAACAGGCGCAAAGGCGGTGCGGACATTGGCTTCGCGGTATGTGGCGACTTTTCACTGACATGATGTTGCGGTGTCGGCGGCGCACTCCGACTTTGAACACAACAACGAAATCAAAGTGACAAGTGGACGTGATAGGAAAAAAATTGAAAAACCTGAATGATTTACATAAAAATTTTCTATCCTACAGGACTTGTCTTTGTTTTAGGTGCTAATTTAATTACCCCAATTTGGAAAAATAAAGATTTTCATTAAATATAAAATCCAACAAATTTGCTATCCCACCCAACACCAACCCACGGCTCCAAACATATGCCCACCACCATCAAAACACGACTAAAAACACAAACATCTCTTGACACTACGCGGCGGCAACGCGCAAAGAGTAGAAAGTAAAGCAACTTGCGCGGTGTGTGCGTAGCGTAAATCAGCATTTCGTTAGTGCGCATTTGAATACACTACTTCTATTCTCTCTGTCATTGCCCGCACGGCGTTTGCGCCTGTTTCTGTCAGCAGCTTGAGGCTTGAGTCGGCTTTCAACAATTCTGGCGGGATTCCATCTTTGCCAGCTGCTTTACCATTGCCCATTGCATGAATTGCGGTTACTATTTCAGTCTTGGATGGGGCACGAGTGGTGATTCTTATTAGCTGTGCATTGTTGTTGTTGTTTTCCTGAGGTTCCTGTGTAAATGAACCATTCAGGGCGGCGAAGAAGTAATCTCTCCATCTTTGGAGTTGCTCCTCGTCGCTGCACCGCAGCCTTCCATCCGCACTCTTTACGGCATGCTTTTTAGTAGAGTGCTTTCCCGAGAGCTGTTTGGTGATTTGGTACAGCACTTTACTGTTGCCAGTGTTTGCCGCGTTTGCCGCTTTCTCTGCGAGCTCATTTATCTGCCGCCTTTTATCACGCCGGACACTTCTCTTTACCTCCCGGTGCAATTGGGAGTATTCCCGTTCAAGTTGTTGTCGTTTTTCCGGGTCGCTTGTAGAGTTCACGTAATTTTTGAGGGCCCTTCTGCGTTCAATTTTTTGCCAGGTTGTGTCCGAGATGCAGTGTTGCTGGTTTCTTAGGACATAACCAATGCTTGTTTCCGCTGCTGTTATTATAGCGCCCTTTGTTGTGCTTCACAGGTCTTCAATATTTGTGTCGTCAGAAACGGTTTGCTGGTTTAAGATTTCTTGCAGTTTGCCAGCAAATTCTAGCTTTTTGGTGTTCTCACGCAGAAGGTCTACGTTAAACCGTCTACGGTTTATGGCATCGCGTTGGACGTTTCTGATTGCAGAGATTTTTAGGCGGATAGTTGCTACTACCAAATGGTGGTCTCTTCCAGTGTCCCTAAAGCTCCTGACATCCTCCAGAATAGTTCGCCATCTGCGACTGACGGCCACGTGATCTATCTGATTTCTCGTTCTACCATCGGGCGATACCCAGGTCTCCTTGTGTATCTTCTTGTGACAAAAGTAAATTCCACCTACCATGAGTTGATGGGAACTACAAAAGTCAACGAAAAGTTCACCATTGTGATTGGTATCTTGGCTTAGGCCTTGATTTCGAATTGTGTTTTCAAGGCTGGTGTTGTTGGGGCCGATCTGTGCGTTTAAGTCACCCATCAAAACAATGATGTCTCCCCTTGGAATAGAGCGAAAAACCTCATTCAGTTGCATGTAGAACTCGTCTTTGATGTCATCTTCTGCGTCTTCTGTCGGAGCGTAGCATTGGACTATCGTAGTACTTCTTAGCCTGGTACGTAGGCGCACGGGAATAATCCTCTCAGAAACTGGTGACCAGCTAATGAGGCTGGACCTGGCTTCCTTGGTGAGTATTACCCCAACGGTTACGGTACGGTTTGCAGTTTCGTTTCTCCCAGAATATAAGAAGGACTCACCGTTTGGGCAGATATGTTCCCCCGCATCGGGCCATCTAGTCTCGCTGAGTCCCATGACCTTGATTTTATAGCGGTTCATCTCGTTGAGGACTTCATCCAGCCGTCCATCAGCAAGCAGAGTTCTCACATTCCATGATCCGATTCATGTCTTGTTTCGAAAAGCAAAGGTCGTCGTCGTGTTGTCCGTCCGGTTCCGAGGCAATGTTTGCCGATTCGTAGCAATTGTGTGTTTTATGGGACCCTCAGCCCAACCGACTTAAAACTCTGTTTTGTGGCGCAGAGAACTCGCCATTCTACCGTCTCCCGTTAGCTCCTTCCGAAGAAGTACCCCAGGGGGCACCACGGGGAGGTGGGACTAGGACTTGCTAACAGAGCTGCTAGGTGTTCGTCTGCAGTGACTCTTCTCCGGTTTTGGCAGAAGTGACAAATCGGGTGCCACCACCTTCCGAGGTCTTTGTTAGCCATTCGCCCCCCAAAATTGCTCCCACTAGTATTTACCGGTTATTTAGCCCTGATAGAGCCTACATACTCAGCGACAGAATTTTTTTTTCAATTTTAACTCCTTTTTACACCTCAACCCCTCTATCTATAAAAGGGCCCATTCAAAAGTTACCGCCGACGGAAAGTGTCTGGCAGTATTTATTATTAATTTCTAACTATACTCCCTAAAACATACGAAAAAATCAGCACTGAAACTTTAAGAAATGTGAATACTATTTTTACTTACCTTTACCATCGAGTACCTGGTAATTGGCCGTCGGCCCAAGCTAGCAGGCACGCATACACTCAATGTATGTACTTACACTACTTAATCCCATACATTTGGTTTCTGAGAAAATAAGTAAGGTCTGGCGGCCCTGGGATCTTGGACTATAATAATAATAATAATAATAATAATAATAATAAACCTTTTTGAGCTTTTAATAGTGTGAAACCGTGTAATTTCAAGAACCCAAAAAACTAAATATCCCTTCTGCGTGTATTGTAAATAATATCCTTCAAAAATCAAGCAGACTTTTTATTTTTGATAAAGAAAATAAATTCAAATTTTAAGTTGATTCAGGAGTGGAATTATCTGTCGTTCCTAATGCATATTATGGGAAATATAAAAAGGACCCGAACCTAATTCTATCTGCAGCTAACGAATCGTCATCCATACGTACGGAACGAAACTTCTGAAAATAGATTTTGGATTAAGGCGTGATTTTACTTTTCCGTTTATTATTGCAAACGTCAACAAGCCTATTATCGGGGCGGATTTTCTGGTATGATTCAATTTACTTGTGGATCTGAGAAATAGAAAGGTGTTAGATGGAAATACTGATCTTTGTGTTAATGGAATCATGTTTAAGACAAACACTCCTTCACCCAGACATTTTTCTGTGGACAATGATTATGGTAAAATTTTGTCAAAATTTCCTTCACTTACTCAACCTCCTCGCTATGATTTACCTGTATGACATGACGTAGTACATACTATCATAACTAAAGGGCAACTTCCATTCTCAAGACCTAGAAGACTAGATACTAATAAATTTAAAGTCGCCAAATTAGAATTCGATCACATGGTAAAATTAGGATTATGTAGAAGCTCTTCATCATCCGTCTCATCAGCACTACACATGGTCCCGAAAAAGAATTCCTCAGACTGGCGACCATGCGGAGACTACCGTAGATTAAATGCAATTACAATTCCGGATTGGTATCCAACTACACCTTTCGGCTTATTCGAAATCACTAGAATGCCCTTTGGTCTCAGAAATGCTGCCCAAACATTCCAACGTTTTATGGATCGAGTTTTGAACGGTTTGGAGTTTGTTTTCGTCTACATTGACGATATTCTGGTGGCAAGCAGAAGTGAGGAAGAGCACAAGAAACATTTACAGCATGTATTCACCCGATTACAGGAGTTTGGAGTAAACATTAACAAAGGGAAATGCCTCTTCGGCGTACATTCAATTGAATTTCTGAGCCACAGAATTACAAAAGTCGGGATTCTTCCATCTGAAGACAGAATTAAATTTATTCAAAATTTTCCGTCGCCAGATTCAATTAAGCAAGTACAAAAATTCATCGGAATGGTAAATTACTTCTACAGATTTATTCCACAGTTAGCCAAAATGTTAAGTCCTATTCATGTTCATCTAGCGAAAGAGCTTAAGAAAACTAAGAATGTTAAAACTATTGACTGGACGGAAGAATGTGGGAATGCATTCATTAAAGTCAAAAACGCTTTTATTTCTGCAACTTGATTGGTGCATCCAGCAGAAAAAGCTACGTTTAGGTTGACTGTTGAGGCGTCAAACATAGCAATTGGAGCAATGCTAGAGCAACGCAACAACAACGAAACGGAACCATTGGCACTTTATTCCGCGCCGCAGAAATGAAGTACTCGACGTTTGATAGAGAGCTTGTAGCCGTATACTCAGCAATTAAGCACTTCAGACATTTCTTGGAAGGTAGAGAGTTTACAGTCTTCACGGACCACAAGCCCCCCAAACCTCGGCAATTTGGACCAAGGCTGAAAGAAGTCCAAGGCAAGCGAGGCACTTAGACTATATTACCCAATTCACCTCCGACATCAAATATATCAAAGGCTAATCTAATGTCGTAGCAGACACCTTATCACGGGTAGATCCAAAAATTAAGGATTGCGACAAATTGATTTCGCCATTATCGCAGAAGCGCAAAACGATGACAGAGAATTAAAACATTTACTTGAAAATTCGGACAAAAATTCAAAATTCAGATTAAGAGAAACGGATGTACCTTCATCTGAAAATAAAATTTGGATAGAATATTCCACCGAGAGATCGTCCATTCATTCCAGTGGACATGCGAGAAATATCTTTGATACGTTACACAACTTGTCACCAACTAAATATATTATACTAGAGCTATTAAGAACTTACACTTGTATATAGCCTAAGCTTTTTAAACCCCATCCGACAAATATTTAAAAAGTGGATCGTCTCAGGGACTTCCCTGTAGGTTCCTCATGAGGACCCCATGAGGCAATGGGGAATGCCAAAACAAGGCTTCTCATGAACACCACACAAAAAAAATCAGCGGTACTGAAGTGAGGTATGCCTTATCAGTTTCTCATAACGGCCCTATGAGGCAAACCAAATGAAATCTGCCTTACGTATTCGGAAATATTTTAAGAAACTTTGAATTAATATCTACCTTTAAACTTTAGCTTTACTCAAACAAAGCTTTAGATTTTGTTGTTACATTGCTGCATATCTCAAGAAATTATGTTGGTGACCATGGTTTTATTCAACATGCTCAATAGGCCGGTTCTGGTTCGATCATAAAGGTCAACCAGCATTGGACGTAATTAGTCCTCAGTTGTATAAAGTTTATAAAGTTTTCGACAACGGCGCTGTTATTACTCACATATCCACGCCGAAATTCTCAAATAAATAAATTGACCGATTAACATTTTATGGTCCCATGCTCCCCACCCATAACCATTACAGTCCGCCGCCCTTGCTTGTCACATCCAGGCTTTCGAAGTTCGAGGAAATTGATTACAAGCAGATGCTTTTGGCCTAGGATGAACACAGATATTAATTTATGGGCAAAATCGTGTATAGCATGCCAAAAAG
The DNA here is from genome assembly GCA_963855945.1 of Thereva nobilitata. NCBI lineage: Eukaryota > Metazoa > Arthropoda > Insecta > Diptera > Therevidae > Thereva > Thereva nobilitata. Next base: position 72,378,304 of record OY979695.1, read on the forward strand.
CAAAAATCAATAGAAATCTCCAATTCAAAAGTTTAAGATACCGTTAGGAAGGTTCGAACATATCCATGTGGACCTAGTGGGTCCCTTGCATCCGGCGGAAGGATTCATGTATTTGCTAACAGTAGTGGACCGTTTTACCAGGTGGTCAGAAGTGTACCCACTGAAGAATATCACAGCCAACATAGTGGTCAGGACGTTGTGAGAACAATACTTTCCGAGATTTGGGATTCATTTAACAGTTACCAGTTTCATTTTACAGTTACAGCTAATTAATGGTTATGCATTCATGGACGCTCGCGCTGAGGCGGGAGTTATGTAGCAGTCGCTACTTGTCTTAATATATGTTCGTTATTTTAGCAAGTTTTTATTCAATGCTTAATTCAGTTTCTGTACTAGCAGTTTTGAGTAGTGTTTGTAATACGTCATAAATTATATTTTCACTACTACTTAGAAATACACTTTAGGAATTCGGAATCGCATATCACGTACGTAGACACTGAACTGTATTAATATTAGTTAGAAGGATTAAGGAACTTCTTATGTAAAGTTTTTAAAAATAAAATCCGTTATAAAATTAAGTTCGGATAAGAATTAGTTTAAATTAACTTTCAAAATAAATGTTATAATAGCTTATAACTAATAACAGTTCAAATTAAATTATTATATTAAATGAAGCGGTTCATTCGTTATTGACTTCCATAATTATTTTCCGACGAATGATCTGAAAGATCCACATCAGTGGGGACGCATCGTTGGTGATCGCTGAAAAAATTTTACAATTCAAGTTCAAGAAGTTTTCTGGCACTAACAACAACATTACTAATAAGCTCATGCAAAATTTAAAAATTCATGTAGATGGCCGAATGTACGAGGATGTCATGAAATTATTGCGAAGCCTCAAGGATCCCACAGCCACTCCATCAAAAAAAACACTAATTTTTGCAGGCAAGGGTGGACGATGTAGACTAATCCTGATGATGAATCGTCAGTACAATTCGGAGGATCAGGATCAGGATTCAATGGCTCAAATCGGAATTTGTCTAGTATGTTATAATTTAAACTCACTATTTTGTTCCACTATCTTTATTTGTAGTCTTCAAATAATACTTAAACTATTATTAGTTAACATTAACATAGGTTAAACTATAGGCTGTTTTAAGATCTATTAGCTTAATGTAAACTATCTCGAAAGGCTAGTAGCTCCCTCATTTTTAGTTAAACGTGTTTTTTAAACTGATTTTATCAAATGTAAAACTGATGCGTCAACTGAGAAAATTAATTTTTTTTCTTACTTAGCCCCAGTAGACTTTGTTTTTTTATTAACAAGTCTCCTTAGCTAAGTAAATCCTGGTCAACGCACAGAAAATTTTTAAAAATTATATAATGCAATTCTTTGTATTAAACCAACATCGACCAGTGTTGAACGTGTATTTTCGGTGTGTACTAATTTCAGCACTAAAATAAGATAGCGCCTTTCAGACAAATCACATATTGGCTGGCGTCCTTGAAATACCATTACCAGAAGTAAAAATGTATAATAAAATGATATTATATAAAAAAACTATTAATTACTTGTAAAATTTAAAAAAACTGGAAAAACAGTAAAAACAGCTGTTTTTTTGAAAACTAAAAACAGTAACAGCTGTTTTTTGAAAACCACTGTTTTTGAAAAACCCTACTGTGGAGTACAACAAAGGGCGCTATAGTAACAGCAGCGGAAACAAGAGTCGGTTATGTCCAAAGAAACCAGCAACACTGGATTTCGGGCACTACCTGGCAAAAAATAGAACGCATGAGGACCCTTAAAAATAACATGAACTCTACAAGCGACCCGGACAAACGTCACCAGCTGGAACGGGAATACTCCTAATAACACAGGGAGGTAAAGAGAAGTGTCTGGCGTGATAAAAGACGGCAGATAAACGAGCCCACAGAAAAAAGCGGCAAACACAGGCAACAGTAAGGTGCTGTATCAAATTACTAAACAGCTCTCGGGAAAGCACTCTTCTAAAAAACATGCCGTAAAGAATGCGGATGGTACGGTGCTGTACAAAGACGAGAAGCAACTCCGAAGATGGAAGAATACTTCTTTCTTGCCCTCAATGGTTCCTTTTCACAGAAACGCGAAGAAAACAGCAACAATACACAGCCAATAATAATCACTACTCGTACCCCATCCAAGACAGAAATAGTAACTGCAATTTTTGCAATGGCCAATGGTAAAGCAGCTGGAAAGATCCCGCCAGAATTTTGAAAGCCGACTCAAGTCTCATAGCAGATGCGCTACTTCCAATCCTGGAACTAGCATGGAACACCTGTACTTTTCCGGAGGATTGGACGGAAGGTATCCAAATCAAAATGCCAAAAAGGGGACCTAACAATATGTGACAACTGAGCGGTTATTCTGTAACTGTGAAAAGTCTAGTGAAAAGTCTTTTCAGTGAGAATTCCAATAAATGCGATTCTGGAACGATGAGAACGTGAGTTTATCTGTCAAATTATTTCATGGTGAAAAATAATTTCTCACTAAAATTTTTCTAGTGAGAAATGTGAGAACTTGTCATTTTCAAATCACAATAGTTGTGAGAAGTGTGAAAACTTTTAATTTTTAAAAAAAAATTATGGGAGTAGTATGCCACTCATTTATGTAAATGATCTAGGTGTAACTTTTTAAATTTAAGTAGTAATGTGTAACTTTTTAAGTTCAACGATTTTTGCAAAAAAAGGGGAGTTTGAAATGTAAAACCATGAATTTTGAGTGCAAATCCAAATTATAATTGCCCACCTTTGGCGGCTTTTTCTTTGCTCTATAAATAAAAATACTGTTGCCATTTTAAATGTTAACAAAGTTGTGCGCAGCACATATAAATCCATCATACGTATCATTAAGATTTAGTCCAAATTGCTTAAATTTTCACGTTCGTTCTCAATTGTCAATATATCAATCATCAGATGTAAAATGCTGAATCAAAAGCTCATTCACCTGCACGGGTCGATTCATTCTCAGTCATGAGGTGAATGCGCTTTGCTGCAATGTCAGCAATAACAATTAATGAACATAAAAATTGGCGAATGAACTCTTGATTCACGCATTCTGGTGCAACAACTTTATTATTGCTAATTAAGCAATCAATTTATGTATAAATATGTAGCTGATAAGAGTACCTGGCAGTTGGAATAAATAACTTAAAGAGTAAATCCATTGAGTCTTTCTGTGCATAAAACCGCTCCAAATTGTTGAAGTTGTGCGGTCTTCGACAAACCCATTCGGTTTCATTTTATTCAACCTGATTCATACATTTGGTCCTTCGAACGAAAAAGTAAAATTCTAAAGAACCAAGTGTCTTTAGAATAAACAAAAATCCCTCTAGAACATCGTGTCTTGAGGCAATATAACTAAAAAACATCCTCTAGAACAACGTGTCTTGAGGCTCTGTAAAGTAATAAAAGTGAGGAAAATCCTCGTTAATTTCAGCTATATCAATCCACACCTTTAGTGCACAACCATGGAGAAGCTAATAACTCTACAAAGCGCTACATCAAAGAACATCCAAAAACTATACAACAACTTCCGGATGGACTCACAGTCCCGGAAAACCAAGGAATATGTGGAAACCCGTCTGCAAGCACTACAAAGAGCATGGGCTGAATTTGAAAGTCAACACGGCGAACTGGAGCAGTTCAAAGAGGCACATCCAGACCACAAATATTTTTCCGAAAACTACTACGCCAAAATAGAGAGCATCTTTGATCAAACCCGGGAATTGATGGAAGATGCACTTGGAAAGGCTATCTAGAAAAAGCAAACATCAGGAATGGTTGAAGATCAACTAAGGAGAATAAAAAGACAGAATGCCATGATCGACTCTCTCAAAAGGGTGATATAAAAAACCGAAAACGATATCACATCGCCTATGTCAACAGCGTACTACATACAGAAGGCGAAACTTATAAATGATTACTGGGAACGTGTTGTCGATATACACACAGAAATAATGGACATGGAAACATTCAGTGACGCGTACTTTGAGAATAATGTATTCGCCAAGACGGAGGAATCCTACCAAAGTATTCAGATAAAAATTCAAGAGCGATTGGACAATCAAACAACTTCAGCGCCAACACAAGTATGCAATGATAACGTTTGGGGAAATCAAAGAAAGCATAAAATGAAAATCCAACCAATAAACGTCCCAACATTTGACGGAGACTACTTGAAATGGCCAACATTCAAGAACATCTTTACAGAATTAATTCACAATGACGAGAACTTGAGTAAGACGGAGAAACTCTTCTACTTAAAGGCAAACCTGATGGGTGAACCAAGTGAATTAGTCAATCATCTACAAATCACACAGGAAAATTTTGAAACCGCCTGGAATATCCTCAACAAACGATACCAAAACGAAAGGGCACTAGTAAATGCTCAACTACGCTTTCTCCTCAATCAACCAAATCTGAACATCGAATCACACCAGGGGCTGAAAAGACTTCATGATACTACAACAGAGTGTTTGCAAGCACTCAAGAACCTTGGGATTGATACATCAAATTGGGATCCACTGATAGTATTCCTACTGACACAGAAGCTAGACAAGGAAAGCCGTAATCTCTATGAACAGTCACTACAAAATCCAAGAGAAGTAGAGAGCGTAAGCAAATTTATAGAATTCTTGGAGAGACGGTTCTATACTTTAGAAGTAATCAACCCTACCGAGAACTTGAAACAAGGTTCAACCAAACAAAGAGTTGCTCCCTGGAAGAGCAAAGATTTAAAAATCCATCATGGCTCCATCGCAATGCCAACTCTGTGTCCAATCTGCAAGGCAAATCACAAAATATACTCCTGTGAGAAATTCGCAAAAATGCCGATCCAACAAAAATATGATGCAGTTCGAAAATCAAGTCTATGTACCAACTGCTTGGTCAAGGGACATGTGACGAATACATGTAAAAGCTGGAGACTATGCAAAATCTGTAAGAAGAAACATCATACATTTCTACATTCAACCTCAACAAACGCTCCGACTGAAGCCGATAAACCAGTTAATAACAAAAGCCAACCATCAAACTCTACTGAAGTCAGTACGTACATAGCAGAAATCAATGGACAATGCACGGTGATGCTTCCTACAGCAGTCATTCATACAACTACAAAAAATGGTCATGTCGTCGCATTAAGAGCACTCATAGACCAAGGATCTCAAGGCAGCTTCATAACCGAAGACGCAGCACAGAGACTGAAATTGCCAAAATTAAGAACTCATCGAGTCCTGACTGGGGTTGGAGAAATAGAGTTAGGAACCATGCGCGCCTGCGTAGAATTAACAATAAAACCAAGATTCGCCTCATCGTTTGAGCTTGTAACCACTGCAATTATACTCAAGAAGTTAACTAGAATTCTACCCTCAGAGAAAGTAACACCGAATGTATGGGAACATACACGAGATTTAATACTAGCAGATCCTCATTTCGACACACCAGGACGAAATGATGTACTCTTTGGAGCTGACGTGTTAGGAAAGATCCTAACGGACAAAGTTCTACTCGGTTCCCCTGGAGCTCCAGTCGCACAACAGACGAAACTGGGTTGGATTCTATCTGGTGAAGTTCAGACAAAGATTAGAAACGATACAAAGATTCAATGCATGATAGCGGAAGTAGATATCAGCAAGGACCTTCGCAAATTTTGGGAGGTGGAGGAACTCCAGCGCGAGCCAATCATGACAAGCGAGGAGATTGCTTGTGAAACACACTTCAGAACGACACATAGACGAAGTTCTGACGGTCGATATACAGTCAGAATTCCATTCCGAGAAAATCCTGACGAAGCGGAGAATCTACACAGAACAAGAGAATTAGCCCTTGTACGACTATTCCAAATGGAACGGAAATTTAAAAATAACCACACATTTGAAGTCATGTATAAGGACTTCATTGCCGAATACCTACGTCTAGGACACATGGTACCAACTGAAGACACTCTGGAGGGGAAATACTACTTGCCACACCATGCCGTGCTCAAGCAAGACAGCACAACAACAAAACTGAGAGTGGTATTTGATGCCTCAGCCAAACGGAATAATACGAAGAGCCTGAACGAACTCATGATGGTCGGCCCACAGATACAGCAAAAACTACTGTCCATCCTGCTTAGATGGAGAAAACATAAAATTGTTTTTACCGCAGACATCGAAAAGATGTACCGCCAAATCATGATCGATGTTCGTGATCAAAGCTACCAACGAATACTGTGGAGAGAATCGCCCAAAGACCCGATTCGTGAATACAAATTGACAACCGTCACGTACGGAACCGCTTCAGCGCCATATCTAGCGATTCGTACTCTTCAGCAGTTGGCCAAGGATGACGAAAACAAGTATCCTAGAGCATCTCATATAATATTACACGACACATACGTTGATGATGTTGTGTCTGGAGGAAACTCACTAGAGGAAGCAACCATTGCAAGCGATCAATTGATCAAACTGCTTGATGGTGGTGGCTTCAAGCTAAGAAAATGGTCAAGCCACAATAGAAACCTGATGACGCAAATACCATGGGACTTGCGAGAGGCCGCAACCGATCGTGACTTCGATAAGGAAAGGACAATTAAAGCGTTGGGAGTATACTGGAACCCAACCACGGACAGATTCAGGATGCAAATCACCATACATCCAGAGCGTGCAGCAACAAAGCGCAATATATTATCCGAGGCGGCAAAAATCTTTGACCCAATTGGGCTCATTTCCCCAGTAACCATCAAAATAAAACTCTTGCTACAAGACATTTGGATCCAGAAATCCTCCTGGGACGAGAATCTACCACAGAATATAGTGCAAAAATGGAGCAGAATACTGGACGAATTACCAATTCTGCAACGAACTGAAATTCCTAGGTGGGTTGGATACACAGGAAGAAATGGAGCATGTGAGCTACATGGCTTCTCAGATGCATCTGAGAGAGCATATAGTGCAGCCGTCTACATTCGAGTCATACAAGGTAGAAAGGTCTCATCAACTCTACTCACTGCAAAAACGAAGGTTGCCCCACTCGAATCCAAGCTCTCACTGCCAAGACTGGAACTATGCGGTGCAACACTCCTAGCGAATTTACTGAAGGAGGCTAGAGACAGCTTAGAAATCGAAAATATTTCATACTTCGCATGGACCGATTCCACAATTGTTCTTGCATGGATACGGGAAGACCCACATAAATGGAAAACATTCGTAGGAAACAGAGTGGCTGAAATTCAAGCACTGACCGATAGCAACAAATGGTTCCATGTGAAATCACAAGAAAATCCTGCAGATGTGGCATCGCGAGGTATCTATCCCGCCCTCCTGAACGACTACAAGATCTGGTGGGAGGGCCCGCAGTGGCTAAAAGAACAGAAAATTGAATTCCCGTCAACGAAATTACCACAAACGGACTTGGAAGTAAAAAATATAACGGTAACCACGATAACTACAGATAGCGAAAATATGTTAGAGGCACTAATGAAGAAATACTCATCCCTAAGTAAACTTCAACGTATAATAGCATATTGTACACGCTTCGTTGCAAATATAAAAACGCAAAGAGCACTAAGAATTGTCGCTCCACTTACAATCAGAGAAATTGACGCCGCTCTACTATTGTTGATAAGGGTTACCCAAGAATCACACTTCAAGGACGACATAACGAGACTGTTGAAGAAGAAGGAACTTCTTAAGCAGAGCCGAATACTAAGTCTAACCCCATTCATCGACAAGGATGGAATCCTCAGGGTTGGAGGTCGTCTAGAAAATGCACAGTTATCATACGATGGAAAACACCCAATAATATTACCATATAAGAGCGAGCTGACAGATCTCATAATCAATAAAGCTCACAAGGATTCGCTTCATGGAGGAAATTCATTAACCCACCAGTTGGTAAGGCAAAGATTTTGGATTCTTAATGGACCCAAGGCAGTAAAGGGACACATTCATAAGTGCGTCATTTGTCACCGTTATAAAGCGCAAATGTCACAACAAATGATGGGCATGCTACCAAAGGCCAGGGTCATTACTAGTCCACCATTCACACATTGTGGAGTTGATTATGCTGGACCCTTTGATTTATTACTTGATAGGGCACGAGGACAGAAAACACGCAAGGGCTACATCGCAATCTTCATCTGCCTAACTACAAAGGCAATACATATAGAAATAGTAACCGAACTGACTTCTGCTGCATTCATTGCTGCCTTCAGACGATTAGTAAGCAGAAGAGGACCAGGAGCTCATCTCTACAGTGATAACGCCACAAACTTCGTGGGGGCGAGTAAGGTAATCACTGACCTCCATAAACAACAGTCCTACAAATCCGATGTCAACCAAGCCCTACAAGAAACACGAACTCAATGGCACTTTATTCCACCAGCATCTCCACATTTTGGAGGTTTATGGGAGGCTGGCGTAAAATCAATCAAGCATCATATGCGAAGAGTGGTAGGAGAAGCGAGACTGACTTACGAAGAAATGTGCACGTTGATGACGCAAATTGAAGCGTGCTTAAACTCACGCCCGCTATGCCCACTAACTGAGGATCCAGAAAGCTTAGATGTCCTCACGCCAGGTCACTTTCTCACTGGATCACCACTACTCACTGTGCCTGACCGAAATCACGTGGATGATAAGCCAAGCTTGTTGAAAAAGTGGGATCATATCCAACGAATGCATCAAGACTTTTGGAGGAAATGGTCTATTGAATACATTGGACGTCTTCAGTACCGACCCAAGTGGACCAAAGAAAATCCCTCTATAACAGAAGGGAATCTCGTTCTCATTAAAGACGAGCAGCTGCCGCCATCTCGTTGGGCGTTGGGTCGAGTGATAGAGATACATCCAGGTGCAGATGGATTAACGAGAGTCGTGACGTTACAGACTAAAAATGGCAAAATGCGTAGGCCGATAACTAAGCTCTCATTGCTTCCAGTAAGCGATAACAAGAAGGAAGCAAATGTTGATGTGGAAGTCACAACATCGCCTACAGAGCAAGATGACGGACATAACAATGCGACTCAAGAACCACATGACAGTGGCAATATAAATCAACGACCAGCGAAGCAGGACACGCGAAAAAGGTCGAGCCAAGAGTCCTTAACACAACACTACGAAAAGCAGCCAAAACGCAACAAAGGAACGTCGACATCAGCTCCCGCAAGAAGTATCAACACAAACAGCATCGCCTACTTGATGATTTTGGCGTTATTCTTCCTCATAGTTGGTGGGGAGGATGCACAGTCGCCGTATAACATAACACGATTCAAGAGTCAAGAAGGGATATACTTCGATGACGTAGGACAACTGAACTTATACACAAGCGAATGGAACCTACTGGTCTATTACGACCTTTCCACATATTGGAAGGAATTCACTGGCCTGAAAAAATCAGTAAGAAGACTCTCAGAACTATGCAATGGGACGATAAAGGAAGATACATCTCAACAGTTATGTAGTGCCACAATTGTGCAACTACACCACCACATTCTGGAATCAGAACACATAAATGAAGTACTCTATCAGCAAAATGAGAAGAGAAGCACTCGAAGTAAGAGAGCCCCATGAGAAATAGTTGGAACCATAGCAAATAAATTATTCGGAATTCTGGACCAGGAGTACGCTAAAAACCTTGAAGAACAAATCAATAGTATAAATGAAAATGAAACACTTCTTCGCGAACTCTTGAGGAACCAAACTTCTATTGCAGAGAGTTCCCTAAATGTGCTTAAGAAGAATCACGATACCATACAAAATCAGTTCCACGCAGTCGAACGTCATTTCGAAGCAATTACTAATTCTATGAATGAGTCACAACAAAAGCTCATGGTGTCTCAAACGTTCACTACTGCTGCCATTCTAATTACACTAAACATAATGAGCTTCCAGCAGATACAAAGGAACATCCTATCGATTGTAACAGATACCAAACACGGACGAATCAACACATTGCTACTGACACCATCGCAGCTCACCGAACAAATAAAATTCATCCGAGAGCACCTACCGCAGGACGTAAGATTGCCTGGAGAAGGCAGATCATCCTCATTATTAGAAATCTATAACACAATGCATATGAGAATGAGAATAACAGAAACAAGGGTATTATTTGACATTCGAATTCCATTATTAAAAACGGAGTCATATCGTTTATACAAGTTAATACCGATTCCTGTACATCGCTCCGACAAATTTATTTCTATCCAGTTGTCAAATGCTTATTTAGCTGTAAATCATCACAGAGACCGTTTCAGTCCTATGAATGAGCAGGATCTAAGTGCATGTCAACCAACTACGATGCATCAGTTAACCTGCCATCTGAAACAGCCAATCTTCACCACAAGCTCCAATCAAAGCCGCTGTGAAATCAGTCTACTAAGCAACCAAAAACAACTATCACCCTACTGCCGCCTCAGAAGTACGGATCCGAAGAAGATGTTCATAAGGCTAAGTGCACCAAGTACATGGATATTCATCATGGATGACGAAACTCATTTCGATATCATTTGTGGTGAAGCTGTTCATCCGCTGACACTAAGTGAATCTGGTATTATCCAACTTAAACCAACTTGCATGATCAATCACCCAACGCTGTCTGTACAAGCCGACAACAAGGTCACGGGAAGGCTCAGAACATCATTCATACCTGAAACAGAAGTCATCTCTGCGCATCTTAATCTAACCTACAAGATGAGGGAAGGAAATGTATCCTTCGCACCACAGATCGTCAACGAGGTGGACAACTTGGATCTAGACGAATTACGCGGCGCACTCAAGGAGCAGCAGCAGCATATCAACAATCTGCCCACCCTAAACCACCATCACCTACATCATTACTTCAGCATGTATACGCTGGTTACCATTGTCATCCTCATACTGGTATACTGGAGGTGTAAGAAGCAAGGGGTTCTAAGGATTCAGAGAAATACACTGAGGAACAAGCGTCCGCAGCCAGCTCCTAGAAGGTCACAGCAAATTAAGGAAGACACCTTTTCTTGCGATATATCGTCACTCAATTTCGACGGAGGAGAATGTGCGCAGCACATATAAATCCATCATACGTATCATTAAGATTTAGTCCTAATTGCTTAAATTTTCACGTTCGTTCTCAATTGTCAATATATCAATCATCAGATGTAAAATGCTGAATCAAAAGCTCATTCACCTGCACGGGTCGATTCATTCTCAGTCATGAGGTGAATGCGCTTTGCTGCAATGTCAGCAATAACAATTAATGAACATAAAAATTGGCGAATGAACTCTTGATTCACGCATTCTGGTGCAACAACTTTATTATTGCTAATTAAGCAATCAATTTATGTATAAATATGTAGCTGATAAGAGTACCTGGCAGTTGGAATAAATAACTTAAAGAGGAAATCCATTGAGTCTTTCTGTGCATAAAACCGCTCCAAATTGTTGAAGTTGTGCGGTCTTCGACAAACCCATTCAGTTTCATTTTATTCAACCTGATTCATACAAAAGTCTTATCTACAGAGTAGGCCACTCGAATAAGTACAAAATATGACATAAAACCCCACGTTTGACGTTTATACAAGTGAGAATTTCCAATGTGAACTACATTCAGCTCATTAGGCACTGGAATATCTCACTTTAGGTTATAGAATCGCTTTGGGCCCTTTTAGACGAGCGGACACCGAACAGACAAAATTTAACTGTTATCGCTAATTCCATTTTGAAGCCCGGTGAAGTGTCGGCTGGGCATTTACACGCGCAGACACCAACGAACGGACAAACGACCGAAAAATTTCAAAAATTTCAAACAAAACTTCAAAACTTCATGGCTTGCTGCTCTTGTTTTTTGAAATTCTCTTTTGCTTTCTTGTCCTAACAACAACAACAACGCAGGAAATGTCAAAATGTTCGTTCAGAGTTCGCTGAAAGTGTCCATGAAAATTGTCTGCCATCCCCATCTTTCTCTCTCACCCTCTTCCCTATACACCCAGTTTGTTCGTTCGTTTTGTCTGTTCGGTTCGGTGCTGACAAAAATGAGAACTCAAAATGAGAAGACCCGATGAGAATGAGAACGAAAAGACTTTTCTCGTTTTCACTTTCTCATAGTTACAGAATAACCACTCTGGAGAGGAATCTGTCTATTATCTACTGTGGGCAAAATCTTGTCCCACAAATTACTATCAAGGATAAGAGAGGCAGTAGACCGAACGCTTAGAAGACAGCAGACTGCATTCAGAAAGAGCCGCTCCTGCATAGACCAAATTAACACCTTGAGAATCACAGTGGAGCAGTTACTGAATTACGACTCCCCCTTTAAGGCGATGGCCCAATGCCGACGGCGCGTTATACGCGGCAGGCGCTTCATGCGCGTTGACGTCCGTTGAAGGTCCATTCATAGCGACAGGACGTCAAAAAGGTTGCTTTGATTTAAATTCATGTATGGATTTTTGTCTTTATAAAGTTTTAATTTCGACAGTTTGACATTTTTGCAATTTTCAACGCCTGCCAACGCGCGAAAAGTTGAAAGTTGGTCGACTTTTTCCGTCGCTTGACGCCGCTGACACCGCAAAGTCGGGAATGGGATAGCTCGATTTGAATTACACACAATCAAATATCGACGTCAAAGCGCGTCAACGCTTTGACGCGCGTAAACGCGAATAAAGTCGTGATTGGGCTATCGCCTTACCTCGCTTTCATAGATTATGAGAAAGCGTTTTTTGTGTGTGAAAAACCCAGCGTAGGACTCATCCTTTGTACTACGTTCACGTCATGGTGCAATGTCTAGTAGTAAGCTTGGCTTGAAGGATAGAAAAACGGATAGGAAAGATTAGAGGGGGTCTGGGGATGCTCGAGGAAATATCGATAAACCTTACTTTTGCACTCTAAGATGTTGTACGAGTTCGGAAATACTGAATGCGGGAGATTATTCCACAGTCGAGCTGTTCTATTCATAAACGAACTTGTTTTTTTTATAGAGTTTATCCTTCTAGCTCAGAAGGTACACTTCTCAGCTGGGCTGAGAAACGGGCCGCACTTATGTGCATGGACCGAACCGGCCGAGAGCACCCAAAAAGGTATAAGAAGAGAAACACCGCATAACGAGCATGCGACCGAAAATGCGGGTTCCTTCTCCACCCTCCCTAGCACTCCGGTACCGAGCCGGTCCGGTCCCTGCACACAAACGCGGTCACATTTACCACTGCACAGTGGCTCAGCTAAGACATGCAAACACAAAAAAAATAATGCAACATTTAAGAGCACAAAACATCAAACAGAGAAGCGTGCAAAGACAATGAAAAAGTGTGACACGCAGGGAGTCACGCCACATTAAAAAGAGTCCTTTTAAGAACATCTTCGCTGGTAGACGCTACGCTGTAGACCGTATTGTGCGCCAAGGGGGGGGGATGGAGGGTATGGGGGCGGGTCGAGCGGGCTAGTCTTGTGCTGCGGGAAAAATATTGCGGTGCAGGCAGGAGGTTCTGAATTTCAGTGGAACTGCCGCTATGGTAATAGCGATAAAGTACAGAGAGGTCTGCTACATTCCTACGGTGGCTTAAAGAGTCTATAGAGGTGCGACAGGGGCCATCGCCAATGAGTTTGATGGCACGATTTTGCACCTTGACGAGGCAAGCCAAGGTGGTTTTTGGGCGCCTGCCCAGATATACGAATTGTACTCAAGGCGGGGCCGAATGTAGGATTTGTAGATTGTAGCTAGGGCTGACTGGAGGAGGGACTTGCATCTCTTAAGAAACCCAAGGCATTGGGAGGCTTGTTGGGCGATTTGCAATATGTGGTCGATCCATCGCAGATCTTCAGTTAAAGTTACCCTAGGATTTTAAGAGTTGAGTCAGCCGTTAGATTCTCTTTGCCCATTGAGATAGGAGGATTATCGGTGTTAGCTTTGGTGTAGATGAGACATTACTTCGTTTTGGTGGAGTTAAATTCCGAACGATTCATGCGGCCCCAACCAAGAATCGATTTGATATCCCGGTTGATCGAAGGGGACATCAGTTCACGATAGTGAAGACATGGTCTGGCACGTGCTTGTCTTATATTGTCGAAGGCGTAAGAGTAATGTAGAGTACCGTCATCAGCGAAGCAATGAAGTGGGTTTTAGGGGATTGAGAGCAGATCATTAATGAAGATTAGGAAAAGTGTGATAGGATTGATCCCTGGGGAACACATGCCGAAATGACGTAGGGGTTGGATTCAACGCCGTCCAATACTACGTTCATTGCACGGCCAGAAAGGAAGTTCTTAATCCAGTTTCTTAGAACTAAGTTTATACCAATAGCTTGGAGTTTGGTCAACAGACTAGGGTGCCATAGTCTGTCAAAAGCCTTTGAAATATCTAGAGCAACCAGACCAGACTCACCAAAGCGTTTGGATGATTTGGTTGAGATGCTCGGTTAAACACACAAGAAGATCGCCAGTAGACCGTTTTGGCCTAATGCCGTACTGTCTGTCGTGTATAATTTGGTTGGACTCGAGGTATTTTATCAGCTTTCTATTGATTATTGTATCCATTATTTTGGAGAGCACAGAAGTAATTGCGAATGGGCTGAACGTGAGCTAGTTTCCAAGAGTCAGGATACACTCCGGAGAAGTAAGTCAGGGTAAAGAGTTTGCGTAGAGGTTTAGTCAAAGGTGAGGCACTTTTCTTAAGTACCATAAGGGGAATTTTATCAGGGCCAGTGGATTTGTTAACGTCAAGTTCTTTGAGACAACTATATACCTCGCGAGTCCTGAAGTAAACCCCGTCCATTGAGTGGGTGGTGTATTCGAGGGTAGGGGTGTCATAGCAGTACCGGGTAAAGAAGAATTGGAGGCGAACAGAGATGCTGATATGTCGGCTTTGGATTTGCTATCTGTTACCACTTCCTTGTTGTGAATGAGGTGTTGAGGAAGTAAAATTCTTCTTGATGGAAGTTACCAATGACCAGAAATTTTTACTGCCTGTAGTAGTATTGAGAATCTTACTTCTCAACCTATCATCGAATGATGATTTGACTTTCATGATAATGGAATTACAGGAATTTCTGAATTTGAGTACTCATGACGAAGAGGCTAATTTGCTAATTTCTTTAGCTTTGATTGCGTTCATACATTCCCCATTGAACCATCTATTCGGCCTAGGCTTCATAGATTTGGTAGAGTGAGGAATGAACAAACGCGTGCCCGTTCGTGTGATTTTGGTGATACAGACAGCATCAGAATTCGCAATGGCATTAAGGAAGCACAAATCCCAGTCAGGGGATGGTCTACCTTGACGGAGTACCATTTCGGGTGCGAAGTAAGAAATAGATCAAGGAGATGGTCTCCTTGACCTGGAATGTCAGGGACTCTCGTAGGACATTTTACAATTTGATGTAAGTTGTTGTGGTTTGCAAAGAGCTCGGCGTCCTTGCCAGAAACACTGGTGCCATTTGAGTAATTTAGCCAATGTACATTGTGAAAGTTGAAATCATCCGCAACAATGATTTAACTCTCCGGGTGGGAAAATAAAAATCTGGAAATCCGTTTGGTAATAGCGTCGAAGGCTGAAGTGGTGGCTTCATTACTAATATTAGGGATTCTGTAAAGAGAACAGAAGAATATGACGTGGCTATGGATAATTATTTTAATCCAAAGATAGTTAAAATCAGAGTGGGCCTTATTGTTGAATCCGCCGGCAGGGAAGTTAATGCGAATTTGACAGGCTCTGATTGTTGAATCCCTCGGCGGGAAAGTGAATGAGAATTTCACAGTCGAAAGTGGAAGTTAAACTAAAAAATCACTTGTTTGGAGTTGTGTATCCTTCGATTCATTCATTCGATTCTCATTTGAATTTCGAAAATGAAATATGTCACTTCGTATGGCAGTTGCGCCCGGCGGATTGAATAATCGCAGCGGCAAGTGAAAGTGAAACTCTTTAGCGGCGGGAATCCCAAATCCGTCGGATTCAACAATCAGGCCCAGTATGTACTACTGGGCCTTATTGTTGAATCCGCCGGCGGGGAAGTGAATGCGAATTTCACAGTCGAAAGTCGAAGTAAAACTAAAAAACCACTTGTTTGGAGTTGTGTATCCAATACGAACTGTAATTCGATTGTCATTTGAATTTGAAAATTAAATATGTCATTTCATATGGAGGTTGCGCCCGGGGGATTGAACAATCGC
Source organism: Thereva nobilitata (assembly GCA_963855945.1). NCBI lineage: Eukaryota > Metazoa > Arthropoda > Insecta > Diptera > Therevidae > Thereva > Thereva nobilitata. The sequence goes on from OY979695.1 coordinate 72,394,464, forward strand.
AGCCACAAGTGAAAGTGAAACTCTTTAGCGGCGGGAATTCCAAATCCGCCGGATTCAACAATCAGGCCCACTGTACACTTTCTGGAACGCCACGTCATTCCTAATATAAATGGCTACTCCCCTATGGGCGGAAAAATTGTGCACTAAATGAAGCAATAGTTCTCACGTAACGGCCATGCAGTCCCGTTAACCGACCGATTAACGCTGCAGCGCCGGAGCAGCCAGGCAGGAAGCGCGGGAAGCAGGTGGAGGAGACTTACTTGATGTCCGTCAGTCCTTTGGTGTTTTGTTTGGGTTCAGGTGTCGGTGATCTTCTCTTGGATTTTTTTTGATTATTAATTGCTGATTTATTTTATTGTTATCGAGTTTTATTTTATCGGTGTTTGGTTTGGGTTATAGTTATATGTATTGTTATTTTATTGTTATTATTATTATTTTTATTTTATTGTGTGGAGAGTAAATGTAATTAAAAGCTAGTTAAACGGGCTGGCGGCAACACACCCCCCCACTTCACCATGGCTAAGTTTAGGCTCAGTTAATAGGAGCTTTATATGGCAGGCACTACGGCAACATGGATTGCCGGACAAAATAATAAAATTAAGAAAAACTGAATACAACAATTCCAAATGCAGAGTACTTCACAATGGAAAATTATCCGAAGGCTTTGAGGTGAGCTCAGGAGTACGACATCGATGCCTACTTACTTAAACACAAATAATATTAGGGTGGCCCTTATTTTCAACTTTTTCGATTTTTTTTCAGCGCCCCCTCAAAATATTCGGATGGATGAAAAGCGAAGAAATGTGAAGTTTGAGGCAAATCCGAAGATATTTAAAGGTCGCTCACGGCGGTCAAAGTTTCGCAAAATGTGATGTTTTTGCATATTTCCCTTTTACCCACCCCTGAAATAAATTACCCAACCGTGACCCTCCAAATATCAATACATTATTTTATAGACCTTTCCAACAAGCCAAATTTCAAAGGAGACTGGTCACAGCCCATACAAAATTACCCCAGCTCCGGCGCAAAAGAAAAGTATCTCAGATTATCGGTTATAATGAGTATTGAAATACTGCATAGTTTTTATTTCCGGTAAATGTGGCAAAGGTGTTAATATTGGCATTTCTGTTTATTCAGGCGAAACACCTAATATCACCCTGTATTTTTGTAACCCTATGACCTATTTTCATGAATAAGGTATCAGTGTACGCAGAATACTCCCACCTATCTAAAACCGTCAAAATCAAGGTTCTACCCTATCAACTTCCAGAGCAATGAGTCTTCAAAGTCAAAATTTTGTTTTTTTTAACTAAAATATCAACTTCAACTACCCTTTTCTCCAAAAAATACACAGTTAATCTATATTTTTTTTTCCAAAATTGGAAAGCTTGGACAATTTCCTATTAATAATGTCCGTACAATTTTTTTGCTACGGCCTTTACTTTTGAAATTATAAGCAATTTTGATGTTAAAATTGACTCTATTTGGTACTTTTCGACAAAGCTTAGGTGAAAAAGTACTAAAAAAGTACGAAATAGAGCCAATTGTACAGGGTGTCCTGGCTTGCCAAGGAATTAATTTAGACAAAAAAAGTTCGACAAAAAACACAAAGGGGGGGGCTATATCTGCCTGTTCTCGAGATAGGGTGTTTTGAATTTTGGTTTTGGGAAAAAAAGAGACTGGTCATGGCCCATAGAAAATTACGCCACGCCCGCCCCAAATGAAAGTTTTCTCAGAATTTTCATAAAATTAGGTAAATCTAAAAAGTCCGCATGTCCCAAATCAGTGGCAAACACATTAAAATTACCTAGTCTTTTTGTTCAGGCGCAAAATTTTTGCATAAGTATAAGTATATATTCTTTATATTCTATATTAATAATTATCCAGCATAATGACACCTGACTATCAAAATAATGTAGAAAATATAATAATTACGTATGTGAAAACATTTAAATAACTAAGTGTTGAAAAAACATGTTTATTTTACATCATAATATTAGTCCTCAATTATTAGCACCTCATCCATGCCTAAGGCAGGGTGATTAAACACATCTTGATGTCTGACCCACCCCAAATAATAGACAACACTGACAACATGGGCGCAACTTCCTAATGTCCTTCTGCCCTGAGTACAGGTACAATAGTAACCTGTAATAGCATTTCTGCCTTCAGAAACAGGGTTATACAAAATATATGTATAATAGATTTTTGAAGTAGTGTGCCTTGAGGTTATCCTGCACCTTAATAAGCCAAGGCGCGCACTGAAGTGGGGTGGCGGTGAAGTGGCTTTGGCCTGGTGATTAAGTTGCAAGAGGTGTGCCAGAGCAATGGCACCGAAGTGGTTTAATGCGCACCGAAGTGTTAGGTACCACTTCGCTACATCGATTTAATACATGATATTTTCAATCAATATTTGGTCATCGGACGATGAAGATGCTGTTGCATGTGTGCAAATTATTAACCTTAACAGTAAAAAAAAACAATAAAGGAAAAAGTTCATTGGGTCCATCCACTGTGGCAAGAAAAAGCAATATACGGCATTTATAATGTTTATAAAGGTGATTTACACCTGGAAGAAAATAAGTTTAAACTTGTTTGTAGAATGAACAAGGCCACATTTTGTAAATTACTAGAAAAATTGCGACCTATGCCCTCGTATACGTGTTTTCCCCAAAAAAAAATTAAAACCTAAGTTGGCCCGGAAATGGCATGCCACTTCAAAATTAAACTTGTCGGAGACTAGTGGCAACCAAATGGTTCCAGTCCACTTGCAAAACACCACTCCATCTCGATGCGCGCTGCCTCAATTGATTCCGTGTGTTTAAAATATTTCACTAGCCACACCACCGCCACGTCAATTTCTCATCACCTCAGTGCGCGCCTTGCCTAACGTATCGTTGTTATCATTTATAGCTTCCGAATGTCTGTATAGCTCCATTTCGTATACGCCACTTCGTTTCAGATGCTCGCTACAGTAGGATCGCGCTATTTTTACATGGTATGTACCAATCGCAAATAAAATCAACTCTTCAATAATAAGTTGTGGGAAATCTGCTACTTCTGGGCTATCAGCCACCATTCTTGCGAATGTTGCTCTTTGTCTATTGATATTATAATGGTCCACATACTCAGCCAAAATATTTGGTCTGTTCATGTTGGTATTTATAATATCTATAAAAGCATTAGTATATGGACTGTCTGTGTACGGCTCTTGGAAGGAGTTAATTATCGCTGCAGCGATTTTAAAATCTTGAAACACATGAGGTACATGAAGATTGAAAATTCTGCTTCTAAATAATTTAAAATCGCGTTTGAAGCGTCCATTTATGGTTTCTACAACCCACCTAACCATTGTTATGAGCCTTGATTTGTTTGCATCTTCTGTGCTTAATTGATTTTGATTTCGGCCCTTCGATGGAGGCATATGTGGTACGTAGCCATGCGATTCTAATAATGGTATTGAGTCCCGGAAACCCCTATCTAAAATAAATACATCGCCTTCCTCAAAGAAGTAATGGAACGCTCCTTCCTCCATGGGTTCATTATGATTTTGCAGAATCATTTCAATTATCTTGGCATCCGACGTTCTCGCAGGATATGGACCCGTCACATCCAGGATGTAGCCATCGGCACATACGATCATGAACGGCTTCATTAAATTCCGGTACTTAAGCGTACTGTAGGTTACGCGTTGAAATAAAAAATTGGTGGATTTTTCTATAAACAAATAAGTACCATCTAGGATGACTATAGCTTTAGGTGTAACTTCATTTCCGAAGAAATAGTTTGGTAGAAGTCGGTTATGTTCGATAACTTGCTCTCGAGTAATGTGATCCAATCCCATGTGTAGTGGAACGAAATCTTCCAACAGACAGGAATTTTTCTATCTATGGTTCTTCTTGATATATTAAAAGCAATGGCAAGTCTATCATTTGGCTCGGCAGTTCTTATTTTGCTTAAATATATTGCTAAGTCTCGCCGCGGTGTATCAGACTGTTGATGTATAGTTGGGACTTGACTGAGCAACGCCATGAAGTTTTCTCGATTAAGACCAGTCCAGAAACGGAACTCATTTTCCGATATATCATCAATATTTTCGAAATCTAAAAAAGTTCTCTGTTCCAAAGCCGTCGTATACACATTTATAATGTCATTAATATTTTCTCCATTAAATCCAGATTGATGATTTCTTACATTGCTAGGAATAACTTCTATATTCGTATGTAACAGATGTTGATGGCAAATACGGGCGCGATTCGGTATATAAAAATGGTAGTAACTAAGCAATTGTACCTTTATACTGATAGGTACGTGTCCAAGTTGTGTTCTATTGCAACCGTCGAACATACACCTTCGAGACGAATTAGCAGCTCGCATCAACCCAGGGGGATTAACCACATCTACGGATGCAGAAGCGGGCGTAGGCTGTGGGCCTGGTCGGTTTCGATTTGTATCGGATTCAATCCTATGCCAACAAGCATGACATATTGCCCTCGTGCCATTGAATGGAACCTGTTGAAGAAAGGTAGAATAAAAATCCTAAAAAAATACGATTCGCTGGCCGAGTGGACTGGATAGATAAGCCAAGGTAAAAAATAAAATAATATAATATTCATTTATTTCGGGCTGTTCCCATATATTGTTGGTACCAATATTCTTATATAAGACTGTCCCTACACAAACACTGATTGCTATTAAACCTACTCGATTGATGTTTTATTCCTACTTGATTGATGTTTTATTTGAACAATTATAAGAAAGATATAAGTAGGTAAGTACCTCTCGTAGTGGTCCTATAGCACGTAGCATATGTACTATAAAGTCTCGCCGGGTTTCCAATAACTGTTCATTAAGCACATGTCTGCGACGATGGCGAAGTGACCGTTCACACAAAACACAATTACTGTCTCTGTCTCCCATATCAACAAAACCAATCATAAACCGAGGATAAAAAGTAAGTTAAATCGTCCTTAGATTAATCAGCAAATAAACACAAAACGTACAGGTCGCACTCAACGAGCAAAGCAAACATGAGTAACTGAATCATCGCGTCGCGCAGAATGCTTTGTTGTTGTTGTAATTATAAAATAAAAATACAAAGCATGTATTTATGAAAAATGGGAAAGTTTTCTTCTAATCCCCAAAGGCAAATACCTTCAACGAACATGAAAATACTACGTGTTTGATCGTATGTGTCGTAGGTAAAACAAAAAACCATCTACGAATTATATACATGTTTTTTCCATTTTCGCCTGCCAGTGATCTCCAAACTTTTTTGACCGCGTACCCTTATGACGAAAATAATCATAAATTGTACCCCTAATTATATATAGCAAAGATAACCGCCCGTTTTAAAACGTTGTTTGCCGTTTTTTGCTCCTATATTCGTAGCATATAACTTTTTGGTACTTGATAAAGTTATTATCATTGTAATAAACATAATTATTGTATTATTAACCCTTTTTACTATTGATTTAATACTGAGACAAATGTGAAGTACCCTCTAATATTACCCCACTTTGGAGACCACTGGTGTAGACGGTGCGCTTCCAGGAACGTTCCTCATGAGCTTTGCAGATGAGGGGGGAAGTGGGGATGATGAGATTGAGATGTACCACCGCACTTCTTCGTTCATGCTCTATTACTATAAATATGTGTACATAACACAAATGGAAATAAGTTAGTTTCAATTGTTTTGTGGGTTTTTTTAGCCCCTGGCAAAGAAATTTTTTTTTTGCTCAGCAGTTCACTTTTCAAATGCATTTATAAAAAAAAAGAAGATGCACATTACTTAATTTTTTTCGGATTATTCTGTTTTGAGCACGTGGTTTTTAATGTTTAAGTTATTAAGTAAAGGCCGTAGCATAAAAATTGTACGGACATTATTAATAGGAAATTGTCCAAGCTTTCCAATTTTGGAAAAAAAAATATAGATTAACTGTGTATTTTTTGGAGAAAAGGGTAGTTGAAGTTAATATTTTAGTTAAAAAAAACAAAATTTTGACTTTGAAGACTCATTTCTCTGGAAGTTGATAGGCTAGAACCTTGATTTTGACGGTTTTAGATAGGTGGGAGTATTCTGCGTACACTGATACCTTGTTCATGAAAATAGGTCATAGGGTTACAAAAATATAGGGTAATATTAGGTATTTCGCCTGAATAAACAGAAATGCCAATATTAATACCTTTGCCACATTTACCGGAAATAAAAACTATACAGTATTTCAATACTCATTATAACCGATAATCTGAGATACTTTTCTTTTGCGCCGGGCCTGGGGCTCCTATGACCAGTCTCCTTTTAACAAACAAGGAAGTTATGGCCATTTATATAATAGAAAACCAAACATTTTAATATCTGTAAGAATTTCTCCAAATACATATATCCCGTAAATACGCCTAAACAATTTAGCCACGAAGTCCAACAAGGAATTTATTGTTTTAATAATGTATACAGGGTATACCCTGAAATACTCAATTCGATAAGGAAGCTTAAGAGTAGTTTCTAGGCAATTCGAAAATACATACATATGTACATAGAATGGTCTTTTAAGAACTCCAGAGTTGACAAATTGTTAAGATGACTCGATAACATAAGTTGACTCGGATACTTTGTAACATATGGTGTTGCTCGCATAACATGACTTTTTCTTTATTAATTTATTGTAATTGACATTTTTCTTTATTAATTTATTGTAATTACATTTTTACCAAAACAATTTAAATTATTTTGCACTCTACTTTTTTTAGTTGATTGAAAATGGATTCCTTGTAATAGAGGAATTTTTAACACCAGACGAAATAGAAAAGTTGTATAAAGCAGGCGTTGATCTTTGTAAAAATGCACCGGAAGAAGAAAGAATAATCTTTAGTACTGTTAATAGTTCAGATGCCCAAAATAAAAACCAATATTTCCTTGAATCTGGAGACAAAGTTCGTTACTTTTTCGAAGAAGGAGCGATTGGAAAAAATGGAGAGCTATTAGTTGATTCTCTATGTGCATTAAATAAGGTACGAACTTTGCATTATTTTTTGTCATATATATTACTTAAATCTTATAGGTTGGACATGCCCTTCATGTAGAGCACCCAATATTTAAGGAAATAACATTTTCCAATCGAATTAAAGAAATTTGTTGGCAACTTGGTTACTCTAGGCCTGCAGTTCCTCAAAGCATGTATATATATAAAAATCCGGGAATTGGAGGAGAAGGTAATTATATTTATTACAAATAAAATATTTTGATTTATTGTCTTAAATACATATCGCTGGTTTGCGAGAATAACGACGTAATTCAAAATTCTGTTAAATTGAACTAAATATGCCAAATGATCATAAATCTTTCATAATTTATGGTAAACTGAGACGCAACGCCGATTTCGCGCTAGCTTTCGTTAGAAAGATATAGCGTCATTATTCATTTCAGACAAAACATTCTAGAGTAATTCAAAAATACAGACTCAACTCAGTTAAGCCGAGTGAACGCACGCTTGATTCTCGTAAATACCGACGTATTTATAGTTCGGTTGCAATAATTGTTGAAGAATTTTCAAGAGTAGTGGCATATTTAGTGTTTAGTCGTTGTTTTTGATAAAGTTAAGTATCATGTTATGTCTTATTTTTCTTTACGTTAAGACATAAGTTGAATTTTATATTTTGTAGTCTAGTGAATAAAGACTGCGGGTAGAGTGAATTCATAGAAATCGTTACGTAAGAAAATGCGGTATGATTTGTGTGTATGCGTGCGAGAATCGATCCCAGTAGGCAATTTCCCAGTAGGCAATTTATGAATTCATAAAATCAAAATGCAGTGTTTCCTTGTAGAAATTAAAAGTAATGGGAACCGATAGCTTTGGAAAGAAATGAATACTCCAATTCCAAAACTGCCTCCTTCCATTTTTAAAAATCAGTAAAGCAATGGCGGTTTCAACCACTAAACAAACTTCTTTAACCAATCTGGTCACCTTTTTTCAGTTTTACAGCTTGCACATTTAGCAAGTTCAGCCATGAAATGGGTAACAGATTCGTTAAAGGAGCCTGTTCAGAGACTAAAACCGCCACTACCTCACTGGTTTTTCAAAATGGGAGGAAGCAGTTTTGGAATTGGAGAATTCAAATGGTAATGCAAAGTGTCATGCATAAGGGTAAAAACACAGTGGTAGCCGGTTTCCTGCTTGCCGAAAACAAGCGCCGTTCGGCCTAGGTCGTACAAGTGGCGACCTAAAACAGACCCGGTGCAAGCAAAAAATCACTCATCAGTTGTGCTCGTAACGTTGGCACTATTACATGCTGTCGTCTTCATCCGATGATGATTTGATTGCGCTAGATTGTGTACTTGGTACAATAAAACCAAATAAAATGGGTATACATCCTCTGAATCAGGAGAGAAGAGTTGATGGGGAATATCTTCATTAATTCAAAAAATTTAGACATCTTAACGACAAATTTTTTAACTTTCAGTATCCATTTCCAGTCCGGCAAGAAAAAACTAAATTTTCATTCCAGCAAATTCATCAGCTCCGACAGCCGGCACCGACAAGTTTCAACCTGCCGCGACTGTGTTATGGCCCAATTAAAAACATGCGTTAATTCATGCTTATAAGCACGCATCGGCGCCGACTACCGGGAAGCGGGAAACCTGCTTCCACTGTGTTTTGATTACACTAATATTGTGCAATATTTCGATTTGCGCAATATTATTGACGGTCTGTGCGTGATATTGTCTGGGGCAAAGAAGCAAAACGTCAGTATTTCGCTCAATATTATTGCACAATATTATTGATAGTCTAGGGGTCACTTAAGGAACATGCACCCTTTTTTCTTTGTTCATTATCCAGAATAGATGCTTATGCCTTCTTAATGAAATGAATGGCGTTGAAAAGGTAGCACATATGCCTTCATATTGGAATTACATTCGCAGTAGAAGAAAAAGCGTAAGGAACTTCGTTCCTGACGGGGGTCTCCTAACCGCACCTATATTTTGTTTAAATTTTTTAAAACTTTTTATGTGTTTTAATACTACGATAAATTTAACTTTAATCACTAAAGTCAAACCCCCAATATATCATTTACACTTTGCGGTATACACTAAATGATTTATAAAGAAATTAAAAAACGTCATTCTCTAAAATCAATAATTTTTAGTTCCGTCGTTATTCTCGCAAACCAGCGATATGTGCAACTGGTAATGTAAGCACAATATTTTTTTATTAAGTAGCCATTATCCGTATATTGTATAATGCACGCTTATAAATATCTCTAGATTCATCTAAAACTTTTATATTTCGGCTGCCTACTATGCAATCTCACTCATTAAAATTGTTTCCATATAAATTTATTTTATATAGTTACGCCACATCAAGATGCAACCTATCTCTTCACTAAACCAAGTTCAACCATTGGTTTTTGGATAGCTTTAGAGGATGCTACAATACAAAATGGATGTTTGCAATTTATCAAAGGTTCTCACAACAGTGGAGTTCATAGAAGGTAACATTAGCAACTTAAATACAAATAACCCATTTAAAATATACATTTCTAGGTATATAAGGAACCCTGACAAATCATCTCAAGAATTGATTATATATGATAGACCGGCACCTTTTTATTCACAAAATAATTTTGTCCCTGTACCTGTAAAAAAAGGTAAGTTCGTTAAAAGAAACATTTTAAACCGTAATAGCATTTCAATAGCCTCAGAAACAACTTGACAATAAAATTCTATTATTATTCAAACAAATTAAAGTTTTCTTAAAAACTGCACCCTATGCTGAAAGTCGTATTTTCTGTCCTGTGAAGTGGAGCTCAAGCCTTTATGCCTTTCACTTCACAAGCGAGAAAATACGACTTCCAGCTGGGGGCCACTGTAACGTCCTTCGTTTAGAATCAATCTATATTCAAAAGTCAGAATAAGACCCTAGCCTTCGCATGCTCTTCTCTGTTAATAGTATAATTTCTAATAACTAGTCTTCGGCCAACGAAGCTACTTATCTCGAAGCATCACAACTCGGTCGGGGAAGCTTGGGTGTGGAAACGCTCGAATACCTTCGCAGAAGTATGGCCCTTCGTCTTTCCATTTTCTCCCATATTGATAGCTTTCACTCTTTCTCGTCCGTCTTTACAAAATTTAGTGGCGTCATGGGACGCCCGACAGAAGCGATGAATTAAAAGTTGGAATTTCCCGCTGTACTATAATCCCCGTGTTTTTTTAATGAACTGGGTTTTGAGAGCTTTTGAGGAGCTTTTGAGTTCCCATACAAAATCGAAGAACCAGAAGACCCAGATAAAACCTGGGTTTTCGATTTTGTATGGGAACTCAAAAGCTCTCAAAACCCAGTTCATTAAAAAAACACGGGGAATGTTAGTTGAGTTCCCACTGCACTCCCACTGTACTTTCATTGTTTGTATTTAACAGTAACAATATCAATGTTATCGGAAGCAACTGGTCCAGCAGCCAGTCTTCAATTACATCTTGAATAAAGAAGTACTTATAAAATATATCGGCTCTTAATTATATTACATGGCGCTGCGGGAGAAAAAAGTTTTAGATAGTGTCACGAAAAGGAAAGTCGTTTGAGTGAAGAAAGTGATATTTTAAAAAAAACAATATTAAGTGATGTGCAGTAATTGTAAAAAAAAACATTTTTTTTGATTACAAATGATAAATGACTCGAGCGAAGTCAAAATTACTAGTGTCGACACGTGAAAGGAAAAACGTGGTCCAGGACGTCCACCGAAACAAAGGACAGTTATTGTAGTACAAAGAAATATGGAATACTTAAGGAAACCGGATGACCTTAAACTAGACGGGAATATATCAGAAAATTGGAGGCGTTTCAAACAGAATTTTGATGTTTTTGCTACGGCGATCGAATTAGATAAAAAATCGCAAGCTGTGCAAATAGCAATATTTTTAAATGCTATTGGCCCAGAGGCGATTGATACATTTAATTCATTAAACCTCACAGAGGAGGAAAAGAAGCAATTTTCAAAAGTCATAAATGCATTCGAACATTTTTTTACGCCTAAAAAGAACGAGGTATATGAAACATTTCTATTTCACAGTAGAAATCAATCACATGGAGAACCTTTTGATAATTTTCTGATTGATTTAAAAAAACTGATAAAAACATGTGGTTTCAATGTCACCTTGGAAAATCGAATCCTAAGAGACAGAATCGTATTTAGAGTGAATGACAAAAGGCTACAAAAGAAATTTTTAGAAGACACAAATTTAACATTTGAAAAAGCAGTTGAAATGGCAAGGGAAAATGAAGCAACAGCGAGTCAATGCAGCAAGATGCAACGAGCTGGTACATCTATACATGTGGATGCAGTATCACGGGACTTGACACAATTAAATTTACGAACTCAAACAAAGGAAGATGATGCAAGCAGAATAAATCGGTATCAAGGAGAAAATAATTTAAGTAGAAACATGAAATTTAAAAAAAATATTAAGAAAGTGGAAAATAGTAATAATTTTAAAAATTTTAATTTTAGGGTTCCACAAAATGGGGATGTAAGGAATGCTCATCATGGCGTTAATTGTAAATATTGTAAACGTGTTCATGAAAAGAAAAATTGTCCTGCGTATGGGAAACAATGCGGAAACTGCGGTAATTATAATCATTTTGCTATTGCTTCAACACAAAAAAGGTAAGACAAATTAAAGTAAATAATTAGTGTTGAGCCGGACTTACACGAGGCAGTACATTTTTCCCTTACACGATGTAAATTGTACTGAGGCCTCAATTATTTTAAATGTCCCGGTTCAAAAATAATGTCCTACAGGTATATGAGCCGAGCGTGTATCGAGAAAAATGAATCGAGGTGTGATTTCTTCCTTCTTTTGCGGCAGTAAAATATCCAATTTGAACTGCGGCGAGGTGAGCTTTTAAACATGAACGGGAGAGACATTTTCTTATTTCTTTTGCGACAGTAAAATATCCAATTTGAACTGCGGCGAGGTGAGATTGTAAACACGAACGGAAAAACATTTCTCACTTCTTTTGCGGCAGTAAAATATCCTATTCAAACTGAGCCGTGGTGAGATTGTAAATACGAACTGGATGGAGAGACATTTCTTACATTTTTCGAGGGAGTGAAGTTTTGTACTTGAGGATAATTCTTACATTTTTCGAGGGAGGGAAGTTTTGTAGTGAAGAGATAATTCTTACATTTTTCGAGGGAGTGAAGTTTTTTAGTTCAGAGACAATTCTTACATTTTTCGAGGGAGGGAAGTTTTGTCCTGGAGAAACAATTCTTACATTTTTCGAGGGAGGGAAGTTTTGTAGTGAAGAGACAATTCTTACATTTTTCGAGGGAGGGAAGTTTTGTCCTGGAGAGACAATTCTTACATTTTTCGAGGGAGTGAAATTTTATAGTGGAGAGACATTTCTTATTTCTTTTGCGGCATCAAAATTCCCAACTTTAAATTAGGCGAGGTGAGATTGTAAAATATAAATATACTTTCTGGAGGCATAGGTTTCGTACCTACTCTGAGACAGTTTTATGCATAAGAGAATCAAACCCATAATAAAAGCTTTACATTGGTATGTATTTATTTTCTTTCTTTCTTTAATTTGATTGTTTTTGTCATTTTGGTGAGGGACTTAAATTAAGCTAGCACCTTTTGTAATTTAGTTTGCTATTTAAGATTTCAGTGATTTTTTTATAGACAAAAACGTAAGTAAACAAAATTGTTTTTATTAAAATTTTTTCGTAAGGCAGTTTTAAAAAAAATTAACTACTTTTCTTCTTACACGAAAAAAATGTAAAAAAGCATTATACTATTTTTTTTCTCCTACATACGTATGTCACGTCTGCATATGTATTTATTTTTTAACCAACATTTATAATATTCATTTCTTTTTTTCTGTGATTTGTTCCTTAATTTAATATATTAAGAATGGCTGAGGAGAAAAAGACATCGAGGGCATGGGAATATTTTGTGGACTTAAAAAATGATAAAGCTAAATGCAATTTCTGTGCTAAAGTTTTGTCTTACAAAGGTGGCGGTGCTTACAATCTAATTCGACACACAAAGAGCCAGCAACCTCATGTTTTCTCTGCAATTTGTGAATCTCAGATTGTAAACACCGATAGCATTAGAAATACTTCGCTTACTTCCACTTCAACATCAAATGCACCGGAACCTGAAACACCTGAATTTTGCACGCCCTCCCCCTCATGCACTAATAGATATTTATCCTACGTGCACCTCGCCTCATTTCAACTTGAGAATTTTACTGCCTTAAAAAAAGTAAGAGAGCATAAACCCACCAATGCGACAATCACACCTCGTCTCATTTGAAGTGAGACATTGTACTGGTTCAAAAGGAAAAAGAGGCTCCTCTTACAAACTCATTTTATAATCGTGTCCTACCCAACACTATAAATAATCAAACATTATATATTGATAATATTGAAAATAACAATAAAAAGGAAAATAAAAAAGCATGGTATGAAAATATCAGAATTGGCAGTATGATTTTCCGCTTCAAATTGGATACGGGTTCGGACATAAATACCTTACCTTTTAAAGATTATGTGAAATTAAAAAATAAACCGAAAATACAAAAGAGTAATGATAAATTCGAAGGGTATGATGGCTCAAAGATTAATGCAATCGGGAAAGTTGAATTGATTTGTGTAGTTAGAAATGAAGTGGTGCCGTTGAATTTTACAATAATAAATGACGATGTAGTTCCCATTCTAGGATTTGGAACATGTACATTTTTGAATTTATTACAACGTGTAGATTTAGTTAAACTAGAAGGCTATAATCCATTAATACACAAATATCGTAATGTATTTGAAGGTCAGGGATGTTTTGCAGAAAATATTTCGATAAAATTAAAAGAAAATGCTACACCTGTAGCAAAAGCTGCGAGGAGAATTCCGTTACAGCTAATAAAACCATTGAAGAAAGAACTTAAAACGTTGTGTGAAAGAGGTATTATACGCGAAGTAGGGAATGAAAATATTGAATGGGTGTCTAATCTAGTCATAGTAGAAAAGAAAAATAAACAACTCCGAATATGTCTAGATCCCCAAGATCTAAATGCTGCAATAAAGATAGAAAATCATTTAATACCGACTTTTCAAGAAATTTTAAGCAAATTAGCAAACAAGAAAATTTTTACTGTTCTTGACCTTAAATAGGGCTACTGACAAGTTAAATTAGATGAAACTCCAGAAAATTATGCACATTTAGCACTCCGTTTGGGAGATTTCGATTTGAAAGACTACCGTTTGGTATTAGTTGCGCGCCCGAAATATTCCAAAAGTTGAATGAAAAGAATTTTGCAGATATACCGGGGGTTACAGTATTTATTGATGACATTCTTATAGCCGCAGAAAATCAAAAAGAACATGATGAAATTTTTGAAAAAGTGATGAAAAGAGCGGAAAATATAAATGCAAAATTTAATATAAACAAATTACAATAATCTACAGATCAGGTTAGTTATTTAGGACATATAATCACAGCTGATGGAATTAAGGTAGACGAAAATAGGTCAAAAGCAATAGAAAGTATTCAAAAGCCGCAAAACAAGAAGGATTTACAGAAATTATTAGGTATGGTTAATTATTTAAGGGATTTTATTCCGAATTTAGCTGAGCTGACAGAGCCGTTTAGAGAATTATTAAAAAAGAATTGTATATTTAATTGGTATCCGGAACATGAGAAACGTTTAACAAAGTTGAAAGAGATTTTAAAAAATTTGCCAACACTTACAACTTTCGATGAGAATAAAGAAATAATCATACAAACTGATGCCTCAAAATCGGGATTAGGTAGTGTATTATTACAAGAAAAGAAACCAATATGCTTTGCGTCAAGAAATTTATCTGAAACAGAGAAAAGATATGCACAAATAGTAAAAGAGATGTTGGCCATAGTGTTCGCTTGTAAAAAATTTCATTACTATATATATGGGAAAGAAATACGCATATTAACAGACCATAAGCCTTTATTGGGAATATTCAAAAAATCAATAGATAAAATTGGTTCCCCACGGTTGCAAAGAATGCGATTACGTCTACTAAAATATAGTATAGTGTTAGAGTACATACCTGGAAAGCAAATGTTAATCGCAGATTTTTTGTCCCGATATTTTATGAAGAATGTAGAGAAACCCGAAATAGAAGACCTCTCCGAAGTAGTTCACAAAATAAATGTAAGTGAAACAAAGAAATATCAAATTAGAAAAGCCACAAACGAAGATTCAGTTTTAAGAAAGTTAAAAAATATATTGATAAATGGATGGCCAAAAACGAAAAAAGAGCTAGATAATGATATAAAAGGATATTGGAATTTAAGAAATGAATTATATATATGTAGATGATGAGTTAATTTTTTTTAAACATAGAGTCATTATGCCACAGCAGTTTAAAGACTATATGTTGAAAGCACTACATGAAGGACATTCAGGTATTGAACGTACGAAGGCCCGAGCTGGACAATTAATTTATTGGTGCGGAATAAATGAAGATATCGAACAAATGATTATGAAATGTAATATATGTCAAAAATTTCGCGCTACAAATCAAAAGCATACACTATTACCGCACAGCATTCCCGAATTCCCATTTCAGAAAATCGGTATGGATATTATGCAAATAAATCAAGAAATTATTTGATTGTGGTTGATTATTACTCAAAATATTTTGAGGTAGTAGAGTTAAGAAACAAATCAGCAAGTGAAACTATAAAGAAGTTAAAAGCGTTAATGCCAGTCTACGGGATTCCACGGGAAATAGTTGCTAACAATAATCCATTTGGTAGTTGGGAAATGAGGAATTTTTGTAAAGAATTAGATATTATTTTAAATACTATTAGTCCTTATCATTCTCAATCTAATGGGCTTGCTGAAAGAACTGTGGGTATAGCAAAAAATATTTTAAGAAAATTTAATGAAAGCAAAACAGAAATTTGGTTAGCTTTATTGGAATATAGAAACACACCTTTGAAGGGGTCTTATCTATCACCAGTAGAACTAATGATGGGTAGAAAAACGAGGACACCACTTCCAGGGAAAGAGAATCTTTTCAAATTTAGAAACATACCATCAATGAGCCAGTATAACAAAAATAAAACAAAACGCATGAAACATTACTACGATAGGACAGCAGCCAACTGTCCTGAATTTCAAGAGGGTGAGAGAGTATGGTTCCAAAATAATTCCAAATGGGAAAAAGCTACTATTATTAAAAAGTTACATATTCCTAGGTCATATCTTATTGAAACCGAAAATCATACTGCATATAGAAGAAATGTGGAGTGGTTAAGAAAGATAACAAATTAATCTATGGAACAAGTAATTATAGGCAAGCAGCCAATTTATAAGTGTTGGTAGAGCAAAAGCAAATTGAAAAAAAAGAGAATTTGGTATTGTGATGAGCATTCTGAAATTGTATTATATTATTAATCAATAAAATGAAATTGTATTATATTATTAATCAATAAAATGAAATTGTATTATATTTTTCTTTAATCAATAAAATGAAATTTTAATTTAAATTTGAAAGAGATGTAGTATAATAATACTTGAAATTGTAAATTGAATTTGAAAAGGGAGATGTTGTAGTAGATGCTTGCATAATACTACTTATTGAGTAGGTATATATGTATGTATTACTATAATAACTATGTACATATATAGATGTATGCATTACAAGTATTAACTGTAACTCTAAGTGAGATGGTACAACGCAGTCAGTAATAAACGCATCACAAAGCTAGCTGGTTGTTTTATATAATACATGGCGCTGCGGTAAAGTACGAAAAAAGAAATCAAGTGCATGAGGGCAGTGAAGAAATTAACTAAAGTAAAAATAAAAAACACAAGTGAATAGTGTATGGATGGGTAATAATAACTGTTGAATACTTGGCTACATCACCTAAAAAGAAACAAAACAAATCACAAAGAATTAATCTTAATAACTCAACACTTATCTGAGTATTTGCCATCTGTCAGATAAATCTGTCCTGTTCACTGCCAACTGTGAAGGCCAAGGATTGGTATCTAAAAACTAGTAGAATTAAGTTAGTTAAGAATCACTTTGGTTATAACATAAATAAATCACACTAAACAGACGCACCAAAACCAGAATGATTTCACAGATCAATAATAATATTTAACACTGAACTAACTAAACACAAAACATTTAACACAGAAAATAAATAATAAAACGCTTACCGCGATCACCATAATAACACTTGTTATGAACACACAACATAGAAATTTGACATTTGTTTTCAATTTCATGCCAACCTCAGAACAATCAATCAATATCTATTCAATTAGATTCAATAAATACATTGAATCAATAATGAAAGGGACAGCAAGTCCAAATGTTAGAAAAGATCGAGAAATCTACAATAGACGGAAAAAAACGGTTTGCAGAAAATCGGTGACGAAAAGTTGGCTGGAAGAAAAAATTGGGTGAAATCACTCTGGTTCGGTAGTCCGTGCATAGAAGTTGAATTGCTTTTTTTTGTTTGAAATCTTGAAATCTATCAGTGAATTTTTAAAATTAAAGAATTTGAAATCTGTACGTTTGGTCAATGTGCCTTTGAACTCTAATGTTAATATTGAAACCCGCGACTTATAGTTTAAAATTGAACTTTGAAATTAACTGGAAAACATTGAACTCGAAAGTAGAAATCTCCCAAATAGTGATATGAATCTTTAAATTGTAATTAGCGATAGAAATCTTAATTATTGTTGAAATGCATGTAAAAATCACGATTTGAATTGAAGTATTTGTAATAAATTCGCGAAATCGAAAAGAACGGCAAAATTCTTTTATTGTTCAAGGAAAATCTTTTCATGGTCCTTCGAGCCGGATCTCGCGGCATAATTAATAGAAATCGCGAAAAATTTAGTTTGAAAAAATAGTGTTTGAGCATGTGTGCCTAAGGTCACCTTGAAACCCGTTGTGAGTTACAGTGAAAACTAGATATTAAGCGAACGTTAATTAACGGTGTACGTTACCACGTGTAGTTAATACATATATTGCATATATATAATTAACGTGACTGAGATTGTGACTGATAAATTCGTGACAAATAAAGAATTTGAAGGTGGCAAATTTGTGTCAGAAATTTGAGGACAACTATAAGGTCGGAGTCTATATATCTACCAAAGGTCAACAGGGTCAAAGGAATTGCTCGGGTGAGTTCGTTCCATAATTTATTTATATTATTATAATCAAGTCCGTAAGCATGGAGGACTTAATTAAATTACAACATTTAGTTATAAGTGACGCGGAAAATTTCATGCGTAATTACCGTAAAGATGGCGAAGATCGGCGCGCGAAAAGAATATATTACAAAACTCGTTTGGACGGTCTAGGAGATTATTGGAAGGATTTCAAAAAACGCCATCAAGAGATTGTTTTGGATGCTACCGACGACGAACAGAAAACTGAAAGTTATTTCCTAGACGAAGTATATTCCAAATTTGAAGAATTCTACATTGACGCGCATACGAAAATTTTAACGGAATTCGAACGTGATCACCCCAGCAAGGAAACTACGGTCAAAGTAGATGAAGATAGCAAAATGAGGATTGTCCATGTTCATTCGCGAAATGATGATACTAGGCTACCGAAGATAACGCTCCCAACTTTTTCTGGAGATTACTTATCGTGGACCCCGTTCTATGACATGTTTTTATCCCTAGTACACAACAACGACAATGTGTCGCCTGTGCATAAAATGCAATATCTGAAATCACACCTGTCCGGAGAAGCTAAAAATCTTCTAAATAATACTCCTATTACCGCCGCGAATTACGAACGCGCTTGGAACACTCTAGTAGCCCGGTACGAAAACAAAAGAATTTTGGTAAAGGTTCAGCTAGACGTTTTATTTGGCCAACCCGTAGTGAAACTTGAATCTGCCAATGCTATCAAAGGCCTGTTAGACAAAACTTCTGAAAGCCTCGCTGCTCTTCAAAATCTTGATGTTGAAACATCCTCTTGGGACCCTATCGTCGTGTATCTTATTGGGAAACGGTTGCCATATGAAACATCAGCGTTATGGGAACAGTCGCTTGTGTCAAAAGTAGAACTTCCGTCATGGGATGAACTCAGGACATTTTTGGAGGCCCGTTTCCGGACCTTGGAGGCAATCACACCTAAAAGGAGACCTCCACCGACAGAACAGAAACCCGCAAGCCAACAGGATCGGTCTTGGCGGAGGCCTCAAACCTTTCACGTCGTTACTGGACCGTCATGCCAGATTTGCCATGAAAGTCATGTGCTGCGACAATGCCCAAAATACTTAGGCTCTGATCATCAAATGAAATTAGAGCTGATTAGATCCAAAGGTCTTTGCCTGAATTGTCTAGGAACAGGTCATCTGGCTGCTAGGTGCCCAAGCAAATCAAAGTGCTTTATTTGTAAAAAGGCCCATCATACAACGCTGCATAAGGAGCAGAGTACAGAAAATAAAGACAGAAATGTTGAATCGCAACCATCGCCTAAACATGCCTTCGTGACACAAGCCAACATGTCCAACAACAGTGGTGCCGAGTCTTCTATAACCCAATCCTTCTTGGTCAATCAGCCGTTCATATCAGAACATGTTCTCTTAGCTACAGCCTTAGTTACGATTTCATCACCAAATGGACGAAGGGAAGTGTGTCGAGCTCTTATCGATCAGGGATCACAAGCCTCATTTGTAACGGAGCGTGTGGTACAATCTCTAGGCTTAACTCGAGAGAAGATAGATTTCAATGTCTATGGATTGGATAACATACCTATCGGCAAAATCAGCTCACGGACCAGACTGGTGTTAACTCCAAGAGATCTGGAAGGTAATAGTGTTCCAATGGAAGCCTTTATTGTGACAAAGGTCACAAATGTCTTGCCCAATCAACGAATAAAGAAGGACAATTGGAAACACTTAGAAGGTCTACCGCTAGCCGATCCCACATTCGATCGACCAGGAACAGTCGATATCCTATTAGGTGCTGACGTTTATCCCTTCATCATCGAGGATGGACTACGCAAAGGAAAGCCTGGGACTCCAGTTGGTCAGCAAACTATATTTGGATGGATTCTGTCAGGTCAAACATCTTCACACGTTTGTGAGACTTCAAACATGAATACCTTTCACGTCAACTTGAACCTGGCCTGCGACTTAAAACGGTTTTGGGAATTGGAGGAAGTGCCTGTCACCAACCAACGGACAAACGAAGAAGAGCGTTGTGAGCAGCATTTCATCGAGACTTATAAACGCATTGATGATGGGAGATACCATGTCCGCCTACCCTTCGAAAACCACCCCGTGAAACTAGGAGCATCCAGGAATATGGCCATCGTTAGGATGATTCAACTGGAGAAACGGTTTACTCAAGATCCTTTCCTGAAAGAGGAATACCGGAAGTGTTTGAAAGAATACTTGGATCTTAATCACATGGAACCCGTCAATAATACAGAGACCATATTCATGCAGCGCGACGAAAACGATGAAATGTACTTCAATTGTGCGTATTTACCTCACCATGCTGTACTGAAGTTAAGCAGCACTAGTACAAAGGTTCGCGTAGTTTTTGACGCATCGCGACAGACCAGTAATGGAAGATCGTTGAACGACATACTTCTTAAAGGACCCACTATCCAAGAGTCGTTATTTGCTATTCTGATGCGATGGAGAAGGTACAAAGTAGCCCTTACGGCTGATATCCACAAAATGTATCGTCATACCAATGTAGCCAAGTATTCAACAAACACCCAGTGAATAGTGTATGGATGGGTATTAATAAAACCCAAAAAGAAAGAGAAAAGTTAAATCGCATACGGGCTGAAAACAGACCACGCGGGAGACCACCAAAGACACGAGTAATAGAAATTGATAATAACATGGATTATATTAAAAAAGTAGATGCCCTACAAATAGAGGGTAATCTGGCAGAAAATTGGAAGGCATTTAAACAAAGTTTTGAAATTTTTGCAACAGCGATAGAGATGGATAAAAAACCAGATGCGGTCAAGGTGGCAATTCTCTTAAATACTATTGGACCGGAAGCGTTGGAGATTTACAATACAATGACCTTAACAGAAAATGATAAAAAAGATTATAAAATAATATTAAATAAATTTGAAGAATTCTGTAAACCCAAAAAAAATTAAGTTTATGAATCTTATAGATTTCATACTAGAAATCAGCAGCACATGGAGCTATTTGACAATTTCCTCATGGAGTTAAAAAAATTATTAAAGAAATGTGACTTTCAAGACCCCGATCGTATGCTAAGGGACAGAATTGTATTGGGAATACGAGACAAAGCGGTACAAAAGAGGATGCTGGAAACAGAAACACTAACGTTAGAAAGAGCAATGGAGATGCTGCCTGAATTATGAAGCCTCACAACTTGTAAATTTAGAATCAATCAAAAATATGATATTAAACGACAACGAGGACGACCATATTCCTATCCTCTCAAAAATTATTCGCCGCACAAAAGATCACGAAGTGGTAACAATTCCGGAAATAAAAAAATATAAAGTGACTTCAAATAAACGAAGATTTCTGGAAGATCGCAGCTCGCTACCATATGGGTTTAAAAGACAAAAAAGCTCCTAAAGAGAAAAATGTGTTTTTGAGCCAACATGTGGATAATATTTGTGGATTAGGCCTATTGGGGAAACCACATGATAAAAAAAACGCGCCAGATAAAACTCTACATCTTAAGGTGGTGTGGAAATGAGTTCTTATATAAAGCCATGAAATCGCACCTGCTTTATATTTCCATTTGTGCAGTCAAAGTCATGAGCTCAGGCCGAATCATTTTAGACGTGCAGTTTGCCAGCGGAGTTAATGGACAATTGTTTGCTAAGGAGTTGGCAGTTTTACGTCATGGATCACTTTTACCAGACTTGTACTTTTTTAAGCCTCCATATTCATACAACGAGTTGACACCAAAAGCCCGCAGACAGGATGAATTCAACTTTAACAAGATAAATGGCCTAAGATGGAACGATGGCAATATTGACTACAACGATTTACCAGTGATACTGACAAATTATTCAAATTCAACAATCTATGTGAAAGGACTAGAAAAAGCGAGGTTTGTTCAAAAATACCTACTGGAAGCTGAAATAAAACAACTGGAAATACCAAAACTAACACTTCTGGAACACTTTGAAACATCCTGCCCCATCCATGGTAAATTACCTTCAGTGCGATGTGCTGTTCAAAATTGTATTAATATTTATTTGTAGATACATGTTAGTGAATAAATGTTTTCAATAAAAGAATTTTTTATAGTTTTTTATTTTATTTATTTATTTATATGCCTTGAAAATTTATCGTGTCAAAAATAAGATTACTAATACAGAACAAAGGTATTTCATAAAAAAGTCTAGAATAATTCAAGTGTACATAGGAAGTTCGACTTGGAATAAAAAAATCTTCACATGCTAAAGTTAATACGCCTTTTCCTTTACATTTTTCAGCATACTTCTCATAGTACTCCTTTACACTTTCGGAAGCGTTGTTGTTGTGATACATGATAATATTGAAAAATGTCAACATTTCGAACAATTTATAAAGTTCAGTCTGCTTTAGTATGATGCTCGAGTTGTTGTTAATGGGGATCCTGTGCTCATTGTTCAGCTCGGCCTGATTTGCTGGAATCGTCTCTCCCATCTGGGTTTTCAAGTCGTTTAGATGTTTGTAAACTGATGACCATTCGGAAAAAGATGCTGACACCGGAAACAAGCCGTGACGATGAAATACAATTTTCGCCTCGAAAGATAATGGATCAAACCCAAGTACTATTTTCCGGTTATGACAATCGTACAGGTGGTATGTATAGTTTAGCAAAAGGTTTTCTCCTGACACTTCTGCTTCAAAATTGGGCAGCTTCTTCTTCTTCTTAGATTTTACGGCTGGTGCTGGTACTGATTCAGGTTTAGGCAGCTTATCCGTTCCTTTAGCTCCAACAGTTCTCTGTCTCTTCTTGCTTGATGGCTCCATGTTACTCAAATTAAACTTGCACACTGAATATTGAAACTTTGTGTTCAGGTTTTTATAGTGGTGATCTCAGCCTTACATGACTGGTTACAAAAATCCCCACCACGTTGTGTAAAATTCTTCAAGTATAAATTAATCACTTTATTGCCATTTAATCTTAAGTCACTAGCAGTAAACTGTTTTAAAAAAGTCTTGAGCCTCTTTCCTCTGCATCGAGAATATAGAAACACACAGCAATAATGTCCACAGGTTGATGAAAACAGGCCTTGTAATCGTTTCTTGTTATTTAAAAACGTGTTTGAATTAGCTAGAAGGAGTTTTTGAAAAAATTTACTGGTTGGATATCTTCCAAACGAGTCAAAGTACTCTGCAGGACCCTGTTTAGGAAAATAAAATGCAACCCAATGAGTCCCACCTTTATGTGATGGATCCGTATTAGCTATGACGCATGCGGGTTTTTTTATTTTTTGCGGTAGATGGTTGCAGGGGAAGACTCCTCTAAAAAACTTGTTTGTTAAGCGGTTATTTGTCAAGGCGGCTGCAAGCTCGATCGTGTTCATTCTTGTTCACAGCTAAATGTTGCCTCTAGATCAATGACCTTAGTGAGAGATGTAACGTAGTTATTTATAAATTCCCTAGTTGATGTACCACGAACAAAGATTGTCTTAAATTTCGCCAGAGTTTTTATAAGGTCTTCATCTATCCGTTTCAGTTCAAGGTTGCCAAATGATTGTTGTTGCTCGTTGCATTCTGTACTAGATGTTGGATGCTTAAAAATTATTTCCTTCGCAAACGTTTTATTTTGCGCAGAGAATCCAGCTAAAGAGACTTTTTTAAAGAAGGTATATTCACCCCCGCAAAAGTATTCCACATTAATTAAACAGCTCATTGTTACCGTAATAAAACAATTTGTCGACTAACAGTTTGTTGCACGTAGCCGTACATCGTACTCAGCATATACAATGCAAGTCACACTATTTTGTAATGCGTCTCTAAATTTTCCTTCAACTCGTACAGTCCCTTGATTTAGTAAATTACCGCAAGTCGTGTTATATGAATTGTCTGTGGTTAAATCGAAAGCAAGAAGAAAACATCCTTTGTCGAATAATTTCTTGGATATTTGATGACCTTTATCGAAATAATGAATACCTGTTCCTCTGAATAACGTATTGTATCCGCGTGTACTAATCGGATTATCCTTTGAGTAGTCAAATTCGAGAGGTTGATTTGGTATCTGTACGCCGTTCACTGATAAATTGAATCTGGTAATGTTGTTATTTTTAAAGTTGAAGGGGTTCTTAGTCCTTCTGCCAGTGTACGCATCATTGTCCACCATACCAAAAATTATCAAGTTCGGTAACTGTCCGATGACGATATTATCCAGTGAATGTGTAAATGTGTTTGCGGGAATAGTGTAGCTCTTAACTTCAACTCGCTTGTATGGGTATATGGCATTTGAACGCTGTAGAACTGTCTCATGTGCTAATAAAATATTCGGGTTGACTGTTACGTGATTCATGTCCATGGTTGCATCCAAGATTTTTAATTGTGGTGAGTCATCGCCGGCCTTGCATAAAATATAAAATTCTGGTTTTTCAAGCGATAAAACTAGACGTAAATCGACACCGTTTAATAACAACTTATCCTGATTAAGCAAATCAGTATGAATTTTCCCCATCAGTTCAACTATATTACTTTTATTGAAAAGTTTCTGCCGATCTAAATTAGTCCATGGAAATGGTACTTTAACATTGCAAAAATGCAGGACAAGATTTTTTTCTTGGGTTGTGAAGGGGGGTCGGTGTTAGGAAAAAAAGTTATAGCCTTTAAAAGAAAATATTGTGACTAATTTTTGTGTTCTAAGGCTTATAACTTCTTAATTCTTCAATTTACGACAAAACGCTTAAAGAATAAATTGTAGATAATTTAATTCTAAACAAAAAGTCTGTTTATAAATTTTCTGTAAGATTTACTGTTACGGAGATATAGTGGAAAAACCATTTGCACACCTTTTCCAAGATGGTGGCCAAATGGGGGGGGGGGGGGGGTGGGGAACTCGAAAACTCAAATTTAAGCTAACACCGACCCCCCTATACAACCCAAGAAAAAAATCTTGTCCTGCATTTTTACAATGTTAAAGTACCATTTCCATGGACTAAATAGCCTTGATGTAATTCAGCGACGGGTTTATCGATATCTGCAATTTCCACATCATCTTTGTCAAGATACCAGCCGACCGACTCCAAATGGGTTGATGCAGCATCTTTACCATAATTTAATAAATTTTCAATATAAGCGCGATAATTGTAATTGTGGTCGGTTTGAGCAATTGGTTTCCCATTCAAATATACGGTGCACTGGAGAAATATGGAGTGTAAAACGTTGTTTATTAAACCTGGAACATCACCTTCTTTTGAATAAAGTTCTTCTTTTCCATCTTTTCTATTAATTAATTGCAATTTTAAACGAAGATAAATGCTAGATAAATCACGGTATTCAGTTAAAAAACATTAATTGATAACACCTTTAATTTGAGTGTACTAAATTTAGTTTATTAAAATAAATTAAAAAACAATATTTGAATGCATTTCGACCGATATCATCGGTCATCATCAGCAACACGGCTAGCACTAAAAGGTCAAAGTTTTTAACTTAATCTAATATAGGATGTATACTAACGGTATACTTAGTCTAATTGCATTATTTAATTCAAAACAAACAAAAGGAATTTATATTTCCTTTGTCGGTAAAATAGTCTAACTAGTACTAACGGTATAGTAAATCTATTGTGTTATTCAATTTAAATTAAATAAAAAGGAGTCTATATTTCCTTTGTCGGCGTTTAAAGAGTCCGTGTTTCTGTGTATGTATAAACTTTCGTATGCGTCTAATTTTCTGTTGTCCGTTATATGTTGTAGGAGACGAACGTTTCCTTCTGATGTGGAAAGATGTTGCTCTTCTAACACATGGCTGGCAAATGCAGATTTGTTAGCTTCCTTGTTTTTATGTAGTTCATGTGTTCTTTGAATCTTTTCCGTACACTTCGTTTTGTTTGTCCATAATACTTGCGGTCGCAGTCATTACAAGTGATTTCATAAATTCCTGGTTTGTCTAAAGGTCCTTTTTTGTCTTTCGTCGTAATTAGTTAATTTTTTAATTTAAAAGGATTGGAAAACACCATTTGCATATCATTTCTTCTAAAAATGCTTCCCAATTTGTTGGTGATATTAGGAGCAATGTTCCCTCTAAGCTGCGCAGGTGCGCGTCCGCGCACTAATTTTTTGAGAGTTGCGCAGCCGTTTTTTATTCTACGCACAATGGGCTTGTTCACCATTTTTTTACTTCATTTTGTAAAAAAATGGCAAAAATCCAAATTTCACAAAAAAAGTAAAATTTGATTGGTTTGCTTTATGTTAAGAGAGGGGAGTTCGTTGTTGTGTGAATTTTGTGTACAGCATTTCGTGCGCGGTTGCAGTCACGTAGTTGGTAACGTCACCGAGCGTAATATATGACTAGCTCTCTCTGTATACTCTCTTGTTTATAGCTTGTCATTCAAACAGTAGATCGTGCCCCTAATAAAGAAAGAATATGGAGTGAGCCATCTAGACCTTCGGTATTTCAACATTGAATAAGTCTGACATTTTTAAGCCGAGTTTGATAAATGAGCAAGAATTATTTAGGGTATTCTCTACCATTTATTTCAAATCAGTTTTTGAATATAATGTCGATTAAATAAATGCCCGCCTCCATTCGATACCCAAAAAGCACGTCTTTTTCGGGCATTGGCAAACACTTCGCGCATTATAGTAGCTATTTCGGCTCATATGTTAGCTTTGAGTTCGTCAATGGTCTTCGGCTTACTGGCATAAACATTACTTTTTAAATTACCCCACAGAAAAAAGTCTGGCGCCGTTAAATCCGCAGAATGAGGAGGCCACTCCAAATCACCATTTTTCGACATAAAGTGTCTCGTGAACTACATCGTGGCGGCTGTGATATGTCAAGGTGCCCCAAAAGTCTAGAAATAACATGTCTTTCTTCTTCATACAAAATTTTCACCCGGTTGGTTGTGTGCGTGCATATATGCTGAACCAAGTTAATAATAATAGAAATTAACTAAGTTTGCGTAAGTAGTAGTATAAATGGACTTAAGTCTTCGTTGGACTGGAGGAAAATGAAATTTTTTACAGCTTCGGCCATGTTAATTCAACACCTGCCAGACGATTTTGAGCCCGGCACAGACACAACCAAAAAGTCTGCTTCCAGGCCTGAAGTTACGATGGGTTTGGCTGAGCACAACTTAACGCATACCTCGTGAGCTCGGCGAGACAAAGCCAAATTCCCTCTCTTCGATAGAGTATGCAGAACAGAAAAGGAAGGAAATATTGAATCAGCTGATTTTTTCCATAAATCGAAATATGCACCAATCCGTCCCCATCTAAAATCATAAAATCTTCCCCTGGATAGTTGCGTGCGAGGGTGTATAAAAATGTTGATTTCCCTCTCTGATAGCCTGACATCGTCATTTGAAGAATTTGTGCATATACAGTGGTGGACATATTTTTAGGGACACCAAATAAATATTTAGATTTAATGAGGTTTAATAAACTTCATTGACTGATACAGTGCAGATATCTGTCGGTAAGTAGTATCACTATGCGTTCTTCAAAAGTACGTTGTGGGTGCTACTGTATATCGCGAGATTTTTTGGTGATTCCCCGCTTTTGCTTTCCATTGTCAAAATAAGCTGGTCATATTTATAGGGCCACTGTGTCTCTTCAGTATTATTTGCGAAAAATCACAATATTTTGAGCGTATTTTGTGTTTTTAATATTCGAATATAGGTAATTCTTGTGATCATTTACTTAACGTGAGAAATGAAGAAATATTCTTTGGAGTGACGAATCCATAGTTAATTTATTTGGATCAGAGGAAAAATTTATGTTAGAATCTTGTGTTATTGCTTGTTTCTAAGGCTTTTTTTGTAATTTTTGGAGACGTTTTGGAGGTGTCCCTAAAAATATGTCCACCAATGTAGCTGTTCGCCTTTCACTTATTAACCATATGAAGATGAAAGACTTGTTAATTTCTAGACTTTGGGTCAGTCTTGTTAAAAATAGAAGTTCGTCAGACCTTTTTCATGCATTTTCGGACACATACAGTGCACCAACATCCAACGATAGCGTGCTCCGTCGACGGTTTTTTCAACTTTGAAGCAAAATGGTCCGGTGATGGTTTTTGAGCGCGCTCCGGCCCAAAAAGGGACTTTCTCGTCGGCAGTGGTGTTTCGAAAATGACGTATGAGTTCTCTGTTCCCCAAATTCGACAGTTTTGTCTATTGACTCCGCCAGAGAGTTTAAAATGAGCTTTCGGTGTGTATTGACTCATAGCTGAAATGGTACTGAATGAGGATTCAGAATCGTGAACATTTGTCGTAATCGGCTAAAAAATGTCAGAGCTATTCAATGTTGAAATACCGAAGAGCAAGATAGCGTACCCGTATAATCCAAGATATGAACTACAATGTCAAAATCAATTTTCAAGAATATTTATTAAAAAAAATATTTACTTGAAATACAGACACAGGGACCTCCCCCTCCCCTTGCGCACTTTTACATACCTTTTGAATATTTTTGCTACCATATACTTTGTACCACGCAGTCAGCGAAAAAATTAGAGGGAACATTGATTAGGAGCGAAAATAATTGAAACTTTATTCTTTTCTAATTGTGAATTTTGAGAGAACAATGTAGACAGATCTCTCTTCCTCTTTTTATTTGCATGTTTCATAATTATGTTATCAATTATTTTCGTTCCGTAACCATTGATTTTGGCTGCATTTTGAATGTATTTGTATTCTCTCATATAGTTGGATGCTGTTAATGGGAGATTTACTAGCCTGTCTGCAAAAGAATTGAAAGCAGCTAGTTTATGTTGCATTGGTGTAAAAGAGTCACTTGGGATGTAACGTAAAGTATTTGTCGGTTTATGATGTATGGCAAAACCAATACTTCCTTGGCTTCTCTGTATTTCGAGGTCTAAAAACACAATTTTGTTGTTGTCCTCAATTTCATATGTAAACTGAATATCTTCAAATTGGCTGTTTAAAATAGTGAGTAGACTGTCTACATTATTACGGTTGACAATAGCAAAAACATCGTCTACATAGCGGTGCCAAACAGTTGGTAGCAAACCTTTTTCTTTTAAATTTATTTCGAAGAAAGACATAAAAGCTTCAGCTATAAGTAGAGACAGCGAGTTTCCCATGCTTGTGCCTTTTTCAATTTTATAAAACTTCTCCCTAAATTCAAAAAAGTTGCTGTCCATGCACATTTTTGCCGCCTTGATGTAAATATTTACTTTTTCCGTTGGCACTTTGTGTTTAACGAGGTGGTATTCTAAAGCTCTCAAGGCTAAATTTACTGGGATCGAAGGAAAAAGTGACGTCACGTCGAAGGAGACCATAATTTCGTCATCTTTGATGCATAATGATTTGATGCGATCGGTGAACTCTACTGAGTTTTTAACGGAACAGCTCTCGAATGGGGGAAATTGTTTCATTTCATTCACTAACCACTTGGCAATATTTGTGCATGGGGACGTTACTGCCCGGTGAAATCACGGTATGTATCTCCATGACCCAAGGTTACAAACTCTAGAACAGAGGAGTTGTCTAGTGAGGCTATTGGCTTATATGCTACTTCTTCTGTTTTCAAAATATTGCTTTGAACTGGTGGTGTGGAAAAAAGATCCAATACCGATTTCATACATTCTTTGTACGACATTATGTTTATTACTTATCAAAAATGTCCAGAATACGTTTACGTATCTTTCTTTTTGTTTTCAAAACTCTTGCTTTTATTCCTTTTCTTTGATTTTTAGTTTTGCAATTTCTCGTGCGTTTAGATGTTTTGCCACGTCTCTTACGTTTAAGAGCTGGTTTTATATGCAAGGTTGTAAACGGGTTCGGTCTTTTTATACCTGCTCCACTCATACCGTCAAGCACTTTATTTATACCTTTCTGAGCTAAATCTTGAATAGCAACTCTACCGTGTTCTTTTAAAATATCTTTAACTGATTTGCTGTTGATGTTTTTATCTTGTATTATAGCTTGTCCAGTTTTTACAGCCTGTGGTGCTAATGTTTTTAATCCCGATGTAGCTAGAGGTTTTAAGTGTCGAAATAATGCACTGAAAAAGCTACCGATACCTCTTCCACGTTGATAAATAAGTGGACCACGATATAATTCTCCACTATCCGACAGACCACTGCCGCTTTGTATTAAATAATAACGCGTATAATAGGAATTCATCTCGTAGTTCTATTTATACTATGCAAAAACAAGTTGTTGTGTGAATATTTATAGTTTTTATTATCTCTTAAAATGCAGCATTACATATGTCGGAATATAACTTGTTTTAAAGTCAACTAATTCCCCATGGTGATCAGTTATTTTTATAGAAATACTTTCGATAAAAGTTTTTTCAATAGGACAGTATTCTATATGTTCAAATCTTAATATAGTACCACACTATTGAATCGGTATTATTCGTAGATATCTTACTAGTTTGTCACCTATAGCTCTAGGTCGAATAATATCAGTGAATATGTATTATATTTTTCTCAGAGCAATCTTTTATAGTTTCTTGTGTACCTCTTGGTAATCGCTGTGTCAATTCTTTAATTGTTGTATCGAGAGAATCAATTTTTTCCATTATTGACCTGTGCTCTTGTTGTAATCCCGCTGTGTCAAATGACTCTTTTATTTCTGCCAACAATGCATCAGGATTACGCTTGTTTTCAGGTGTTTGGAGAAATACATCTGTGATGAAGTTTGAAAGATTATCTATGTTTGTATTAATTGGTACTGGTGTGGATAAATAGTCGCCCGAGCTTTGTTTTTCATACGGGACCTGTAAAATTTCACTGTTTTTAGTTATTTTCCGTTGCTCGGGTGCCTTTGCTTTGAGTGAATCTTTCTTCAGCCTATTCAATATTTCGAAAATTGTATTTTTAATTTCAATAATTCGTTTATGTTTTTCTTCTTCGTTAAGCTTTTTATCGTCAAAGTGTACATTGGCTAAAAGCAATGTCATGAGATCTTTAACATTCAAGTGTGAGGGTAGTGGTTTTTTTATTTTTATCGTAACGCCTAATTCCTCTAAACGGAGTTCGAACACACCATGCTCCTTTTCACCAGCTTTTTTCTCTTTATTTTCAGCTATTTTTATGCTATCCGGTGGATGTGTGTAGTTGTCTATTGTACCCTTCAAAACGGGGTGTTTTCTATTCTTCCTAGGAACTTGACCAAATACATCATCAACAAAATCTTCAATTGATTCATAGTTCTTATATTTTAAAATAACGTTTTCTGAAGTGTTTTTTCCTTGATATATGTGCAGTATGTATTCGTCTGGCTTATGCTTATACTTTATTTCAGGGATAACTTCATTAAAGTGGTCATCTTCTAACCGCTTCCACATTTTCGTTTTACCATCATTCAAGTACATGGTATACCATGAAGGTGTAACTGCATTATAAAATGTTAGTAAAAATGCAGAAAGATTTATTTGCCCAGCTCTGTAGCTAGTTTGTTCAAGATTTTCTGGCGTCCATTCAAGTTTTACATTTTCATTTATTTTGATGCTAAGTATTTTAAAAGCCTTTTGATGCTGCTTTCTAGCTTCCTTTAACTGGTCGTCTGCGCGCCTCGCTCTTTTAGGCGCATTTCCTTCATTGGAGATTGCACGTTTTGTTATTTCAAAATTTGGTAGAGAAATTTCAGTTATTCCGACACGCCAGTTTCCACTAAACTTGCATGGTTTAGCAAGTGCATTTGTAAAAGCGGATAGCGTATTTTCCGGGTAAAATTGCATAGAGTTATTACTTAAAAGACCTACGTAAAAATCATTTTCCTTTATGTCCACAGGCATTTTTTTTTAAAGTCTTTCCCAAGGAATCTTCGAAGTACTTTGAGGTTTATCCTTTGGGTTCTTCAAACTTTCACTCTGTCTAACACCGAGCTTGCGCACAGGAAATGAAAGCGTATATTGACCAGATTCTAGTTCAGAGGGTCTTAATATAGACTGTTTCTGGACTGGTTTTGTTTGTTTTCCACTTTGTTCTAATTCTTCTATAACATCGTTAGCTTCATCGACAGTCATATTCATTGGTACAGTATATTGTGTTATACCATCTTCACCCGTAATTATTTTATAATCCTTTTCACGTGCGTTAGGTGCAGATGCTGTTCTTAATATTTTTGGTGGCGGTTTTAGCGTTTTTGCTATACCACTAGCTGATAATCGTCTTTTTGCCGCTGGTGTTAAAGATCTTCTCGGTGGGGTTATACTACCTGCTTCTTCAAAGACTTCTTCGTCTAGAAAATCCATTGATGCCGGTGAAGTCTGTGTTAACACATCATTTTTAAAAATAAATTTCGTTTGTGTGGCACTATCTCTTAAACTTTTTTGCTCATTGAATAAATTTGTTTCTTTATCAAGGGTTCGTCTAGATTTCCGATTGTGATTTAAAAATGAAATTATTTGGTTTCGATAGCTATACCATTTTTCTGAATCATTCATGTATTTATTCTGTAATATTTTATTCATTGCTCTATCAAAAATGGACTGATTTGCAGTCATTTCAATTTCATCTTTAAGCTTGTTGTAAACCTCTGGCGACAGAAGTAGCATCTTGTTAAGTCCATTATTTCTATGCATATTTTTCAATTAACGAGCCGATAGCTCCCGATAATACACTTCCTAATAAAACTGGTAAAAAACCTCCTCGCTGCACAAGTATTTTACGTTGTTTAGCAACAGATCTCTTTGCGCAAATCAATTTACGCATGTCCTTTTTATACTTACACAGTGAGTTGTAGATATTTCCATGCGGCATATGGTTACCTTTTAAGGTGTTGAGAGTAATTTCACAAAGAGTTTTTATAACCTTTGGGTCAGCATTTTTTAGATTTGGTTTAGCCCTTTTAAGAACATATAGCATATGCTTATTGTCCCTTAATCGTTTCATTCGTGATGCCATTCTTACCATTTAAAGAATTTTGTGGACAAAAACAGGTTACAAAGTGGTTATTAAATATATCCGTGCGAAATCTTAAGACGTCGTTAATGTCCTGAGTTAAATCAATTAACAAATACCCGTAAAGCATTTGAGTTATCTCTTTATATATTCTCACAAGTTCTAAACTATTTTCTGGGTAAATTTGTCGCGCCAGATGGGTAAATTGGCTTTTATCTCGGGGGTTTTTAAATACAAGAAGATATTTACAATTGAGCGATATGTCACGACTGAATTTTCCTTGGTGAAATACGTTTTGTGTCACAAGAATTACTGAGAAATTACGATGATGAGACCCCTTAGTGAAGAGTTCACAAACTTGTTTACTAAACGCATTTAACATCATGTCATCTATAACAATCAACGTTGGTTCGTTTACATGATTTACAAACTCCTCTGGTATAGCATTTAAATATTCAATGTTTTGTAGTTTGATATCCGTTGGCAGTGCACCGTGTTCTGCATTACACCATATAATTTTTTTAATTTGCGGCTGTATAAATATCTGATTAGTATTAAGAAGATTTTTTATAAATGTTGTTTTCCCACATCCCGCAACCATCATTGTAAATGGGTTATTAAACTTGATCATTCTTGCTTTGTATATAAACCGGTTATTCAACCTATGGTATTTATACATTCGCTGCAATGAGTAGAAGACAGATAATCAACGAACTGCATAAACCAGTTAGAAAAATTTTTAAACGCCGACATGTCACTACCAAAGGTATAGATGATTTGTGGCAAGCAGACTTGGTCGAAATGGGTTCTTACTGGTCAGAAAACCAAGGTTTTCGTTTTCTACTTACTGTGATTGATACATTTTCAAAGTATGCATGGGCTTTACCACTTAAAAGTAAAAAGGCCCCAGAAGTTGTTAAAGCAATGCAGTCTATTTTTAATACAGGACGCATACCACACAATTTACAAACTGACAATGGAAAGGAATTTTTTAATAAACCATTTCAGCAACTGATGAAAAATTATGAAATAAACCATTATTCCAGCTACAGTAATTTAAAAGC
This sequence comes from Thereva nobilitata, assembly GCA_963855945.1. Taxonomy (NCBI): domain Eukaryota; kingdom Metazoa; phylum Arthropoda; class Insecta; order Diptera; family Therevidae; genus Thereva; species Thereva nobilitata. The sequence continues at coordinate 72,428,565 of OY979695.1, forward strand.
CTCAATAGTAGAGAGATTTAACAGAACATTGAAAAATATGATGTGGAAAGAATTCAGCATGAATGGCAATTATCACTGGATTAGTATGTTGGCCAAGTTAACAGACGACTACAATACAACAAAACATCGTACGATTAAGATGAGACCTGCAGATGTTGAACCACACAACGTAAAACGTTTATTATTATCTGTCTACAAGTACCCCAAAATAAAGTCAAAGCCTAAATATAAAGCAGGTGATTTTGTTCATATAAGTAGACATAAACATGTTTTCGAAAAAGGTTATACACCTAATTGGTCCGCTGAGATATTTAAAATAAAAGAAGTTAAACCTGTTTACCCGACAACATATATTCTCGAAGATTACCAAGGATATAATATAATTCAGGGCAGATTTTATGAACAAGAAATAGCTCCAGTGAAAAACCCCGATGTCTATCTAGTAGAAAAAATTTTAAAACGACGCGGAAACAGGGTTTTTGTTAAATGGCTTGGTTTTTCACCCAGTCACAACAGCTGGGTATATATAAAAGACGTTGTATAAATCCTCAAATATTCATTCAAGATGTTAAACCTGAAAGTAGAATACGATCGTTTTAAAACATTTGATAATCTTGCTATTGATTTAGACACAGCAAATCAGTTAGCAAAAGACGGATTTTTTTACACAAATTTCAAAGACCATGTTAAATGTTACTTTTGTTCCTTGGAAATGGATGCAACCAGCGGTGCATCAGATATATATCGGGATCATAGACGTCGCTCACCAAGGTGTGCACGTGTTAAATCAGTTGGGGAAGACGTATGTGGTAAACATCTACCAATGACAGAACTACCACCACCTGCACCTCCATCAACACCGCTCATCACCAAACAGTCTGAATCAAAAGCCTTAATTTACACTTTCAACACTTTGAAGTTTTTAGCAGGTACTTTACTCGTTCTAGGCATGTGTTGTGAAATCTCATATTTTTACGGAAAACTATGAAAAACAAGTCAGGTATAACGACACACCTACCATCAAATATTTGTACACATGGAAGTTTGCATATCACAAAGCACGAAAGGGACCTTGGGAAACATTAGCAGCGGATACATTTAGATTTAAAAATAGAATCTTACAATTTAGTGTAATAATTAATCCAATTTTAGAAAATAAAATAAAAATAATGTTTAAGAACAGAATTTCACAACTGAGTGTAATAATAAATCCTGTTTTAAAAAATAAAATAAAAATGTTCAGAAAGTAACATATTGTTTTTATTATTATAACTATTCCCCCAGTCATTTTTCAGGTTTCGTTTTGGGTTTCTATAGAAATGCATGCTTGTCTGCCTGCAGAGTGCAAGATCCCCCATAGCAACAGTCCTTTAGTATGCGGAGGCAATGGAGCCGGATGTCTAGTGGCCGGCTGCAAGGTCACTAGCCCGAACGTCATAACTGGTTCAACTCTCAAAAGGCCCGGGGCGGGGGCAGGAGCAAGGAGCGCCAGTCGCAAGTTCAATGACCTGCCCCACTGCCACCTTTCATATGGCAACACTGTCTGACACACACACACACACACACACACACTGGCGCCTTTTCATATGGCACTACTGTCTGGCCAAAGTGTCCCCATAGTCCCCGCCAAGACCCCCGCCGAGTCCCCGCCAAGACCCGGCCGAGGACCCCGCCGAGGTCGCTGACCCCCGCTGAGCCCCAAGCCACCGGCCCTGACCGACTCGTCCAGTCTCTAGGTCAACCACCTTGACCTACATCCCAAGGCCAATTACAGGTGATTGATTGATTGATGGCAGGTGATTGACCTCGAGACTGAACTACAATTGGTCGTAAAAATTAATGGACCGGTTTGACCCACATTCCAAGGGGCGGGGCCCTGACCTACATTCACAAAACCGGTTTTGGTTCCCACGCTAAACCGTCCTAGTACCTACTTATGTAAGATCATCTCATCTGTGTATGCTCCAGAAATACCGTGATAATTTAAATAAATATAACCGTCCCTAACTAGCTTCTTCGACCCCAACTAACTCCACTTCAAAGCATACTCCAAAGTCCCATTTCTCTGAAGGTATCCGACTCTTCTACCACAACTTCAGTGGTATGAGAGGTAAACTAAAAAGCCTTTTCATTGACGCAAAATCCTGCCATTTTAATATACTTGCGATCATTGAAACGTGGTTAAATAACACGTTTCTAAATGATGAGATCCTGGATAGCAGCTGGACAATTTACAGATGTGATCGAGACTATAACTCCACAGGTCTATCAAGAGGAGGGGGCGTTCTTATTGCCGTCAAAGACTGCTTAAACAGTGAATTGATTGTAACCAATCGCTCTCAATCTTTTGAGCATGTCTTTATACGGATCAAATCAGGCCTTAAACACATTTTTATCGGTGTAGTCTATATACCACCCCACTCGAACGAAGCAATATACGATGAGTTTGTCCACATATCCAATATGTTCACGCTAAGCTCTACGTGAATGACGAAAACGATGAAATATTCATTCTTAGGGATTTTAACTGTCCCAATATATCTTTTATCCCTGACGACGATGACAATATAATTCCGATCAATGTCATCAATGCCATCGACATAAAACTTATTTACTCTTTTTATAGTAATGACCTGCAGAAAATTATTAGGCAACCGAATAATAGTGGAAGGTGGTTAGATCTGATTTTCACCAACGCATACGGGGAAGTGAAAGCCCTACCCGCTTGCGATGAGGAGAACCTATTTTCCAATACTCTTCATCACTCGGCCTGGGTACTCGAAATCAATTCCAAAACCATCAAATACCAATCGTCCTACAATAACTCTATTATCTACGATTTTAGAAACGCAAATGCTCTCGCTTGTGGACTGGAAGAATAGGCTAATAGATAACAACCTTGACGAGATAATCTCTTTCTTCTACAAAACCATTTTTAATACCATCGACAGAAATATCCCCAAAATTAAAAAAAAGGACAGACGATCAGAGCCATGGCTTGACAAAAATATTAGATCTCTTCGTAATTATAGGAAACAAATTGTACAAGACGATCAAACTAAATAATAACGTAAACGAAGAAGTAAGACTCGAATACTCCAGAGTAGCATCAGAATTTTCTCTTAGGTCACGTGAGGCCTATTGCTATTAATGCTATTGGTGAAAATATTATAATGATACAAAAAAATTCTTTAACTTCGTTAACATTGAACGAAAGACCGCAGGTTATCCGTCAACCATGACAAATGGTAGCTCTCACTCCTCGTGCCCCCAAGTGATATGTAATATGTTTGCTGACAGGTTCAGTGATGTCTTCTGCCCCAGGTCTGACACATCGCACACTGATCTTACTAGTTGCGAAGACTCTGTCTTAATTAAGAGTCTGCTTCTTTCCATCGACGACATGAGGACGGGTTTAGATAATTTGGACCCCACAAAAGGTCAGGGTCCTGACAATTTGCCTCCTGGTTTTTTGCAGTACTGCTCCGAACAACTTCTACTACCTCTCCACATTATGTTCAACAAATCTCTCTCTTTAGGTACTTTTCCTACGATGGGGAAGAAATCTTTTCTGGTGTCAATCCATAAATCAAGTGATAAGCATTTGGGGGACAACTACAGGGGCATCGCCATCCTCTCAGCAATACCTAAGCTCTTTGAAAAATTAGTCTGACAAGATTGCCCCCTTAATAGATTCAAAACTCAATGAACAGCAGCATGGATTCAGAAAAGGCCGTTCGACTACTTCTAACCTCAGGATCTTAATCTCAGATCTACTTTGTGGATCTGGGTGTTCGAATTCTCCTGGACTTAGAGGAACATCAGATTTTGCTACCGGCCAGGTACAACTCACTATCAGATGCAGCCTTACAGGATATCAAAAATAAAAAAAATTTCCACGTAATTAATACTGGCCCGCAGGGGAAGACATATGTATTTAAGTTTATACACATTGATGTCTTCTATCTATAATAATTTTTACGCTGAAAATGGAAGCGGAAAGGTGAGAACCAACTCATTAGCAAAAAATAAAATATTAGAATCTAAGAAAAATAAATATCATAAGTCAGCCTTAAGATCATTATCATGAGAAAAATCATTCTAAAAAGCTGTTTTGCAATTACTGTTATTAACTTTTAAAATAAAGATTTTCATAAATAACAATATTTTGGTGTTTTCATTTTTCAAAATGTTATCTTGATCAGGTTGAGGAAAAAACATAAACATTAAACCAACAAGCAACATACACAATTAGAGGCGATTGCTATAAAAATCGCTTTAAAGAAAGGAGCATGGCCAGTTTCAGCTACCTAATTCCAACTACTTTTTCAAGGTTATGGCTTACTAGTGCCGCAGATTACTACTTTATAGTCCCGAAAGGGAGATTTTAGCCGACTCAAGAACGACATGTCTAAACGCGTTTCAGTGCTTTCGAGATTTGTGTAAACAATTTCTCTAGTTGTGCAATACCAGTTAACTAAAATCAAAATAAAGACAAATGACGAAATAAAGACATATGTAGATAAGGAATCTCCTTGAATGTTTGAGGTATTTGAATTCAGTACATACATGAACACAAAGAATGATCCCTCCCATATACCGAAACGTTGATATTAATACATATAAGATGGTGATTAGCCCAGCTTTTTTATAGTAGATGCTCACCTTCTCACATATGAATTATGTTATAAATAGAAATTTGAATATATAGATGGATAAGCATTTAAGATATTTTATTGATTATTCGAATCAATATCATCAATTCTAGCTTTTTTCATGATATTCCAATTGGCGTTCATAAAACAACAGCTTGTTCCGATAAAAATTCTACCTAGTCGTTCGCCTTAATGAAAAACCCCAGGCCTTCCTAAACATTCGCTTTCGTTCTTTACAACAACAGCAAAAGCTTTTTCCTACAAACAACCCAGGCCTTCGCAAGTGACAATTCTAATTTCGGTCATCCAAAAATTCTTAATTCTTATCACCTCTTTAGCTCGGATCAGTCTTAGACATGATTCTCATACAAATTCTACTATGCTCAGAGTCACAAACTATTTTTTGTTTTACTGATAAGCCCCATAAACTAAAAATACATTACCAAAATTCTACTACGCACAGTGCCAGGCACCCCCAACCTTCAGCCAGATAAACAGCCAGACAGACCTAGGTATGCAATGGACATCCGAGCATAAAATCCTCTAGGGTTTATACATGGGGATTTAAAATCACATTTTCCGCCAGATTTCCTAAGGGATTTTTTAAATAAAACCGATTTTTAAAACATTATAAACATTTTTTTATTTCTTGTTATGAGACTCAGTCGATCAACGAGAAGATCTCTGCGTATTCCATTCACACATACACGCACTCATATTGGCCGAAAGGAAGATAAATATTCTATTCTTAGATCGCTCGTTCAGCGCTTGTATAAACAAACTAAATAACAAAATCCAGAAAGCCTCGATAACCCTTTATAAAAGCTGATGTTGCCAAATATACTGGGTGCCTTCAATTTAGACACAGTGTTACACTGTGTCCGACACAGAAGTGTTCCATCAACGACGCAGCTAGACACAGCCGGGCACAACTAAGACAATGCTACCAACCCTCGCCAATTGAAATGTGATCGTTAATTTATAATTACAACAACATTGTTTCATTTTTAAGATTCCCAGCATTTATAAGATGTCGGGTAATTAATTTAAAGGAATTATCAACATAAAATTTTCGATTTACTTGGCAAAAAAATAAAAACGAGGAAAGTGCGCCGTGGCGGATTTTTCATGAACTTATGTGTTCCATTTGGTCTCACACAGAAACGCTGTGTCGGACCCAATTGCCTTTCTGTGTCTAAATGGAAGGCACCCACCCAGTAGGACTTGTAAGCTTACAGAAGCACTGAAATAAGCCCTTACTAGTAAGGGGTAGGCCTTACCATTCCCCTTACAGAAGTACTTATTTATACACACGATGTCATATGAGGTAAGGCCTTACTTTTTATTTTCCTTAGGGTAGTTACATAAGTACTTACCTTTGAGTACGTACAGAACTGCTCATCGATGAGCCCTTATATAACGCATTACAAGAGAAGACAGATGGTAAGGGGTAATCCAGAATTCGACCCAACGTAGTTAGAAATTTACCCGATGACTCATTTCCCAGTAGGACTTGCAAGCTTACAGAAGTACTGAAATGAGCCCTCACTAGTAAGGGGTAGGCCTTACCATCCCCTTTACAGAAGTACTTATTTTTACACACGATGTCATAGGAGGTAAGGCCTTACTTTTTACTACATCGATGAGCCCTTATATAACGCATTACAAGAGAAGGCAGACGGTAAGGGGTAATCCAGAATTAGACCCAAGGAAGTTAGAAATTTACCCGATGACTCATTTGTTTTCGTATTTTTGTAATGGTATTTGAGTCATCGGGCAAATTTCTAACTTCTGTGGGTCTAATTCTGGATTACCCCTTACCGTCTGCCTTCTCTTGTAATGCGGTATATAAGGGCTCTTGTAACACCTAAGAAATTATGAGTTCCCCTTACCAGATGACTCCTTATATCAGTGTTCCATCGGTAAGTGCTACCTAGAATTCCTACTGGGTTGTTTTCGTATTTTTGTAATGGTATTTGAGTCATCGGGCAAATTTCTAACTTCTTTGGGTCTAATTCTGGATTACCCCTTACCTTCTGCCTTCTCTTGCAATGCGTTATATAAGAGCTCTTCTAACACCTAAGAAAATATGAGTACCCCTTACCAGATGACTACTTATATCAGTGCTCCATCGGTAAGTGCTACCTAGAATTCCTACTGGGTCTGTACTCATCCGCCCAGCAGGAAATTTACACATTACGGAATCGATGAAGTAAGTGATAGCTATACTACTTCTTCGATTCCAACATCGATGAAATTTAACTCGGGGATGTCATTGAAAAGCAATGCATTACAGACTCACTTGCTATATCACCGAAAACTGCGATTTATTTTTTTGAATGATGTGCTGCTCATTCTGTGAAGCTGGTTGAATTTTCGAACGCAGCCTTAAATTGTAATTTAACTTCGCAGCGCACGGCCGCTCGATTTCATTTTTGCACTTTTTCACTTCTACTGCCACTTACAGTGGAATGCATGAAAGAGGAGTACCAATTCTGCATTACATTTTGGTTTCCAAGATTCACAAATTTCGTTTCATTGCATGAATACATCGATGAAAAAATGAACCTATTCCATTTTTTCCTGCTGGGCGGTTGAAGTTTTTTCGCGCATGTGGGGAAATGAAAATAATATACAAATAAAGCGCATCGACGTAAGACAGGGGGAGGTAAATATGACAAACAAACTTTGCGCACCTCGGCGTAAGGCAGGGGGAGGTAAATATAAAGGGTGCGCCATAGAAGGTGGTGTGTGTGTGATGCATAGATCGGGCGGGAACAAATATTTACAAACCATGCTGTCATAACCTTCTATATAGAAAGCCATGAACATGCTATCCTCACACATACATGTAAGCAATTCGGTGGTCCGGGTGCCATATTCGTTTCCTATCAAATTGTATGGAAAAGTGGATGTGAGAATTGTTTGTTTTTCTTTAGTGAAATAATTATATAAAAAGAAAGTTATTAACTCAATATTCATGAAAACAATTAAATTAAAACGTTGTCATAGAAGTGATACCTAAAAATTATGAATTTTAGTGTTTATTTAGTGTTTAGTTTAGTGTGTATTAGTGTTTTATTTAGTGTCTCACAGTGGGCCTTATTACAAAAAAAGAAACTACATATTATATTCATGTAAACCTCATGTGATTTGATTAAAAAAATTAAAAAACATTGAGTGATTAAGTGTGTTAATTGTAAATGTGGCCACTTTGTTTACATTCGCGATGGTTTTGTCGTGTTTCATTAGGAAAATTGTTGAGTTTTTCATGTTGTGCGGTGGTAATCGAATTACCAGTGATTTTTAAGTGATTAATATCTACATTATGGTGTAATTATCAAAAATATAAGTGCTGAAAAATGTGAAAGAAGGCAATCAAAACAATAACTTTAGCACTTTCTTTCACATTTTTCAGCACTTATATTTTTAATAATTACCATCGCAACATGAACATTTTTATCTTAATGAAGCACGAAAAAACCACCGCGAATGTAAACAAAGTGGCCACCTTTACAATTAACACACTTAATCACTCAATGTTTTTTAATTTTTTTAATCAAATCACATGAGGTTTACATGAATATAATATGTAGTTTCTTTTTTTTTAATAAGGCCCACTGTGAGACACTAAAAAAACACTAAAATTGCACTAAAATTCATAATTTTTAGATATCACTTCTATGACAACGTTTTAATTTAATTGTTTTCATGCATATTGAGTTAATAACATTCTTTTTATATAATTATTTCATTAAAGACACAAAAAAAACAATTCTCACATCCACTTTTCCATATAATTTGATAGGAAACGAATATGGCACCCGGCCCACCGACTAACACATACACAACTGCTGTTCATGGCTTTCTATATAGAAGGTTATGATGCTGTAGAAAAATATTGAGAGCCGATTTCCGTGTGTGTGATGCATAGATCGGGCGGGAAGGTAAAGTTTCTTCGTGCAGGTGGGGAAATGAAAATAATATACAAGAAGTCCTATTGAGAGGAAATTTTGAGAGCCAAATTTTCTACAGCATTGCTTGTAAATACAGAAGGCTTTGGGCGGGAAGCTTTGCGCACAACGGCGTAAGAGGGGGGGGGGAGGTAAATATGAAAGGCACGCCATCAAACCCTTCTTTATTTACAAGTCGTGCACTAGAAAAAGAGGACTTCAACTCTCCAAATAGGACTTGACCCTGAATAGGACTTCAACTCTCCAAATTACACTAACAATATAACGTGACTTCAGATATTTGAAGTCCTATTGAGAGGAAATTTTGAGAGCCAAATTTTCTAGTGCATGGCTTGTAAATATGGAAGGCCTTGTGCGCCATAGAAAGTGATGTGTGGGATGCACAGATCGGGCGGGGAAGGCAAATATGAAGGGGTGTGTGTATGTGTGTGGCTCCTCCCCCAGGTTGTGTGCGAGGGTGTGTGTGTGTGTAAGGGTGTATGTGTGGGTATGGGTGTGTGGGTGGGTGTGTGTTGTACACGCATACATAGAAAGCGGAAAGTGATGGTATCTGAGGGGGAACGGGAAAGGCGAATATGGGGGGGGGTCCTAGAACCCCTCTTGTATAACTGCTTTCAGCGGCATGATTATTATCTTAACAATAGGGCATTGAATCATGTTGATAAAATTGTCGATTTGGGTGTAATCCTCGATAACAAACTAAATTTTAATCTACACTACGATAACATTACTTTTAGGCTTTATAAAGAGGACTAAAGAATTCAATAACGTTTGGGTTACAAAAACCCTATTCTGTTCACTGGTACGCCCTATCCTTGAATATGCTTGCCCAATATGGGATCCTGTATTTCAAGTTAGCAGTGACAGGATTGAATCCATTCAGAAGCAATTTCTTCTCTTTGCCTTAAGAAATTTGCACGACCCCTATGACTATCGAAGCCTTCCACAGTATGAGACCAGGCTCAAAGTTTTGGACCTCCTACCCCTTTCATGTAGAAGAAAAATGATTATCTCTTGTCTCACTTTTGATATCTTAACGGGTAACATTAAAGTACACTTCCTGTCGGACAGAATCAAATTCAACAATGAAGCTCGGCATACAAGACCAGTGGCGGACTAAGGGTGGGGCGGAAGGGGCGGTCCGCCCCGGGCCTCTGGTTCCTGGGGGCCTCCAAATGTCTACAAGTTCCCTTGATCAAATCCTAAACAAGGCTTTTAAAATATGGTCAGTGCCTACCTAAGTGGTACTTTAGAGTCGGAGGTCCCGTACAATGTTCCCGTAGACACAAATAAGTACAGCATGTAATTATTAAAATGGGTCTTTACTGAATCGTTACCCTGTACATCGCTTATACATACTTCAATACTTCTTGACCATTTTCATCTCGGTTGTATCATGCAAGAGGAGTTTTTGTAAACTTGCCTAGTGTCCACTATAGAGTTTTTTGCGTAGAGCTAGAGAAAACTCTCGCGTAGAGATGCGTAGAGAAGTGTATACACCGTCTAGAGCTCTACACATGCTCTCTACACCCACTCTACGCGCTCTGCTAAAAAACTCTATAGCGTATACGCAATTTTTTGCGTTTGGTAGAGCTCTACATCTGTTCTACGCTCTAACAAGCATGTTTGATAGAGTTTTTCTCTCTACAGTATGCATTCTTATTTGCGTTTCGACTGCGCTTCGAATTGTTGTACATCGGCGCAGTGCCGTGGCCAGACAATTGGGGGCCCTGTGCAAAAATTCAGCGAGGGGCCCCAGAGTCTCCAAAAAAAAATTTCTGTCATAAAGACCCGTCCCCGCGACAGAATTATGGAAAATGGACCCTATGTAATATTTAGTGTTATGCGAGTTCGTCTGATATGACCCATATGCTGATTTTTATGACCCATTCATTGAAGTAAAAATGCAAATAAAGAATTCAAATGATTTTTATTGCCAAAAAATGTTCGCTTCGCTCGCGGTGCCCCAAACACGCGCGGCCCTGTGCAGTTACACACCCTGCACATATGCCAGCCGCGGCACTGCATCGGCGTATTCAACAACAACCAAATTCGAGTACGACATACGCAGACAATTTTTGGTATGAAGATGTATCTTCTTCCGTGAGCATAATTATCGATACATTCCAGCGTTTTGTTTTCTTTTCGCAATCCAATCTCGCTCCCAACATTTCCTTTCCTTCTTTTCCCTTCTTTTGGTGAAAACTCATTTTATTATTTTTTTGATTTCTATTAATTTCCTTTAAATTTTTTACACAATATATGTACGGACGCATCTCTGAATGACTGAGAAATGAAATGACATGCAAAAGTTGATGACCGCAGTTGCGCGCTCTACCATACGACCCTACAGTAGAGAAACACGCATCTGCAGTGTACTCAGTCTGTAGAGCTCGTGGTAGATCTCTACTCAAAATTTCTCTAGAGCAACTCTACGGGCGGTGGAGTGGTAAAGAAGCGCTGTAGTGTACATACTACAGGTAGAGCTCTACACTCTACGCTCTACACTATACCGAAAAAACTCTATAGTGGACACTTGGCTTTAGTACGACTTTCGGAATCGATGGGTAATTAAATGCTTTTCCTACTGGGAAATAAACATATACACACACTTGTCCCTACAAATGGCAACTGAATAAAAGGCCTCTAAAATTACATCGACTTCTTAGACTGAGGGCCTCATTTAACTTTGCCGCCCCGGGCCTCTGACGGGCTTAGTCCGCCACTGTACAAGACAAACGAAACTTCTGAAGGAATATTCCCATCGTACCATATATGCAATGAACAATCCGATTAATAGATGTTGTCTAGTATTTAATAGCCTTAGTACCTGTTTCTCTCCCTCCTTAAACAAATCCTTTCACATCTTAATCATTTACACTAACATAAATTTAAGTTGCTAGTGTATATTGTCGTCGTGTGTTATATAACTTTTATTAGCTAAGCCTATGTAACCTAGTTTAAGTGTGCCTTGTTTGGCCATTAATAAAAAATAAATTGGCCATAGCACCTCGAATTTCGAACTGCGAAATCTGGTCTCCTTAAACGGGCGTCATTTACAGTTAGGTACCGACTGACTTCATTTTTGAAGAAATATGGACCGATGTTGGATGTAATGGCAGCTCCTGAACCTGTTCGGGTTGCGCTGAAAATTTTTTTTGTCGAAACGGTGACGATTCGGAAGATCGGCTGGCTTCAATTCCTGAACGAGTTAAGGTTTGTTGTCTTTTAAACCAAGATCCTTACCTGAAATACGCCAAGTTGTTCCATACGACAAGCCAAGCTGTGGAGAACGGCGCCGAATCGATTCAGCGCGGTCATCGCCTGAACTCTCAGCTACCGCCGTTATATTTTCTTTGCGACTTGCTGGATGTGATCTATTTTGTCGCTTATTATCCGATAATGAAAATTGGGGTTTAAATTTTTCGATGGTCTGGCCAATTGTTTGTTCGGTTCGATTATGTGGACGTTAAGTTCCTCTAAACCAGCGGTTTCCTAACTGGTGGCACTTATAGCTCAAAGGGAGGGGCGCGGATGATTTTATCTTTTTGACTTTTTTAACTCAATTCCTACTTAAATTTTATTGTGTCTTTTTTATTATATCTACATCTCATCGCAATCCAGACCTTCGATATTTCAAGAATTGAATAAATCTGCCATTTTTTAGCCGATTTTGACAAATTTACACGATTCTGAAACGTCATTCAATACCATTTTAGATGAGTCAATTCACACCGAAAGAACGCGTTGAAATTGTAGCGCTTTACATTGAAAACAATCGTTCAATAGTGAAAACTGTGCGTGCTTATCGTAAAAAATATGGAAGAAATTCGGCGGCTTCAGACAGCACAAATCCTGGTTTGGTGAAGAATTTCTTTTAGTACGGGTCTGTAGCCACTCGCCAGCGTCCCATTCGACCGCGTCCGCGACGCTCCAATGAAGTTGTTGAAAGAGTGTGGCCGATAATCCAAATGTGTCGTATCGCCGCCGATCTCAAGAGTAAAACGTGAGTGGAACGACTCTAAAGAGAGTAATGAAGCAAGATCTTCATATCTTCCCATACAAAGTGCAACTTACTCAAAGAATGTTGGCAATGGACAAGTCGCGTCGCTTGCAATATGGAAATGCCGTCGCAAGAATGATCGATGCCCAGCCAGATTTTAGGGACAACATTTGATGACGGACGAAGCTCTTTTTACACTCTCTGGCAGAGTCAATAAACAAAACAGCCGAATTTGGGGAACAGATAACCCACACGTCATTCACCAAACACCACTGCACGACGAGAAAGTCACTGTTTGGACCGGAAAGTCCCCAAAAAGCATCATCGGACCATTTTTCTTCAAAGTTCGAGAAATCCTCGACGGCGCACGCTATCGTTGGAGGGCGCACTTTGTGTGTCCGAAAATGCGTGAAAAAGGTCTGACGAACTTCTATTTTTAAGAAGAGGGCGCACCTTGCCATACCGCAGCCGCTAGGAGTTCGCAAGTTCCCGAGACACGTTGTGTTGAAAAATGGGGGTTTGGAGTGGCCTCCTTGTTCTGCGCATGAAATGGCTCCCAAATTTTCTCTGTAGGTTTATTTAAAAAGTAAAGTTTTTGCCAGCAAGCCGAAGACCATTTTGACGAACTCAAAGTTAACATTAGAACTAAAATAGCTGCTATAGCGCCCGCAATGCTGTTCAATGTTATTCACGATACCCGAAAAAGAACTGCTTTTTGCGTATCGAATGGAGGTGGTAATTTAATCGACATCGAATTCAAAAACTGATTTGAAGTAAATGGTAGAGAATATCCTGCTCATTTGTCAAAATCGGCTAAAAAGTCAGATTTATTCAATGTTGAAATACCGAGGGTCTAGATGGCGCACTCCATATAGTAGTATGCAAATTTACATATTTTGTTGGGGGGCGCAAGGGTTTTTATTTGTAACAGGGGGCCGCATAATAAAGTTTGGAAACCACTGCTCTAAACTGAACTGAAATACATTTAAAGCTGATTTTCGTAATGCAACTGAATAGTATGTAAACGCTGTGTCGGGCTAAGTCTTTCCATGATGAAATGTCAAACAATACTGAACCAAACTGCCATGACAGTTTGACACAACTCAAGCGTGATCTGTCATAAAATCTCTGTTGAAACAGCGGGTGTGTTCCGTAATATACTGGGAGCACTGCGATTTTTGACGTCATGCCAGTGCCCTGGGAAACATGTTCCGTTTGAAAAAGTTATACTGGACTAAACAGTACATTTTTGTATACCGGAACGAGCGCACAATATACTGGCTCCGCCAATATTGTTTACATTTGGAAAGTAGAAGTGTGTTGTAATTTTTTTAGTTTAGTGGCGTGTGTGAGTCGGATTAACATGTAACTACTTTGAGCCGGAGCAAGACTACCTCCCCCCCGGTTTCGAGAATGCTGAACACAATGGTGTTGTTAGAATTTTTATTTTCGCTTGCGCAACCCCCCAAAACGGCAAAAAACCATCCCCAAAGAGAGTTTAAACGCGCTTTACACGGTTTACCTGTAAAAAAAACACTTTCCCCCCGTTTTCGAGGGTGCTGAGTAGGGTGGTGGTGTTGGGTATCGGTTCCGGCCCCACCAACCCCTCCATATTACAAAACAAATTTACCCATTTCCGGGAGAGTATTTGACCGGTATAATCAGCTGATAAGCAATAAAATCTGGTATTCCGGATACTTCCGGCAGTTTTTGAGCCCGCATACCGAGATATTTTCAAAGTTATCATCAAAACAAGTAAATTAAAAAAAAACAACTTGCTACATGTAACAGTAAATTTTTACACCTTATCACAACTTTCAAAGAGGTATGTCCGACCTTTAAAGGCTTATTAAGTCCACGCATACCAAGCTTATCTTGTTCGTCTAAGTTCAAACTTTCCATTACCAAACAATTTTCCAATTCCGTATGACGGGACTTTTAGTGTCACCGGCTCCCGGACTATTAAGAAATAAAAATAAAAATTCAAATTTTATCAATAAATTATTCTTTTCTTTTACAAAATTTGACTCTTATTTTATCATTCTGAGATTACTTTATATTATTGCTGCTGTTTCTAGCCTTCATGAGCGAAAGTTCTCTCCTCCTCTCTGAATTCGCAAACGAAACCTATTCTATATATGCAAAGAAACATGCCAACGAACTTCGAGAAGCACGATTTGAATTGCTTGTGCTTCCCTTGACTGTCCATTGGAACGCACTTCGGTGCGAACTTATGGATGAAGACACCGACGTATATAAGGGGGGGGGTTTCGGGGGTCCGGACCCCCCCCATTGAAGCCCCCGCACTAATAAATTTTTAGCTATGCGATGTGTGATTTTTAATATATAAATACAAAATTATTAAAATGTTTTTGAAGTTTCAATACAGTTTAAATGAATTTGAATTTCTGTCAGTTTCATGAAATTAATTTTTTATATTAATCTAACTCTTCAAAAATAATTTTTTTCGGAACGTTTTCCACTTTTGCAAAACTCAAATTCAAAGACTCTCCCACGCGGCTATGCCATTGGAGAATGGCCACGTAGTACGTTGGCCTACCACCAATCTTAGCGAGCGACAATTGACAGTTGCTCCGACATTTTCGATCCAGTGCTGTGTGAATTCAATCTGAACGAAACGTCTCGCGGTTAAAACCATATTATGAAGCGAAAAAGTCGGCAAACTCTTTTGGATTTTTTCCCTAAAAAGGACAAACCTAATGAACACAAATCGAAAGCCAATGACATGTCTCCGACTGATGCAGAGTCCTTTGATGAAAAGTTAGCAGAAGCGGGCCCGTCCTCTATAATTAACAATGACGCGAACAACGGTAAGTAGCTCATTTGCGTTGCGTTGCACAAAAAATTACCCCAGTAGCTAGAGCAATGCAAAGTTCACAGAAATGTTTTGTGATTGTTTACGTAAAATTTACTTAACCTGACCTCCGCACATGATTAAATATTTGCAATTACTCGTTTAGCTGTAGCGTTTACATAATGTTTACGTACCTTTTTCTACATTTGATTCTATGTATCAATTTTATTCTCTATTTCTTAAATCTATATTATAATTATACAAGGAAAGCTCATTTCAGTACCCTTTAGAAGCTTTCTTCCATATTGAAAAAATGAAAATAGCATATCTATATCAACTATACCTATGGAAAGCTTTCAAAATGGAAAGCTTTGAAAATTCTCTCATATCTCAACATAAGTTTTTGCCCATGGTACAAATATTACAAGGCATGCTCTTACGGAGAGCTTTTATGGTGTGACGTCACTGTAAATTTTTTCCTTTTTATCTTTTTTTTCAGCCACAATAAATTTGTCGCTGGCTACGCTTAAAGATTTTGATATTGGAAGATATATCTGCTGTCCTCCAAGCAATGACGAAGAAAAGCTGAAAGCATTAACAGAAACTTGGACCCCATCGGATACTTTTAAGTTCCCAGTTACTGGCAATAGGAACCTGTCTTTCCAACTTCACTGGACTAAGAAGCATTCTTGGCTTGTTTATTCAAATGTTCTGCAGGGAGCACTTTGCAAAATATGTGTTTTACTTGGTAAAATACAAGGTGGTCGTGGTCATCAAGAACTTGGAGTCCTTGTTAGTAAGCCGTTTACCAACTGGAAGAAAGCTTTAGCGTCCTTTGACCATCATGCAAATAAAGAGTACCATAAATTCGCTGTCGAGCAGGCAGCAAATTTTGTAAGGGTCGCAGAAGGCAAAGCGCCTGATGTTTCAGAATCCATCAATGTCGAAAACAATAAAATAGCTGCTGATAACAGAAGAAGATTGAAAGCTATTGTAGAGACAGTTATTCTGTGTGGAAGACAAGAAATGGCCTTAAGAGGAAACCGCGATTCGGGAGAAATTGGAATACACGAACCCGCACACAATGATGGTAATTTCCGAGCACTTCTTCGTTTTCGTGCTAGATCTGGTGATGAAACATTGAAGAGCCATTTACTCACACAAAACATCCATAGTAGAGCCATGTACACCTCACCGGTCATCCAGAATGAAGTGATTGGACTATGCGGTAATGCAATTCAAGCGCAACTACTTGAAAGAGTCAAAGCTGCAGGG
The DNA here is from genome assembly GCA_963855945.1 of Thereva nobilitata. Taxonomy (NCBI): domain Eukaryota; kingdom Metazoa; phylum Arthropoda; class Insecta; order Diptera; family Therevidae; genus Thereva; species Thereva nobilitata. Next base: position 72,445,287 of record OY979695.1, read on the forward strand.
TTCTTTACTGTACTAGCTGATGAAACCCAAGACATATCACGGCGAGAACAACTAGCTTTATGTTTGCGATACGTGGACTGCTCATCTGGAACATCGGTCATCCGTGAGGATTTTCTTGAATTCATCTATGTAGAAGATGTTTCAGCTCAAGCATTGGCAACAACTATTTTAACACATCTGTCATCGTATAACTTAGATATGGATAAGTTGATTGGACAAGGGTATGATGGCGCTGCAGTGATGAGCGGCCGATTACGAGGTGTGAGAACAATAATCGCTGAGCAATATCCGAAGGCGCAATTCGTACACTGTGTAGCTCACGTTCTTAACTTAGTTCTAGCACATTCATGTCAGATACCTATGATACGGAACTGTATCGGAACCATAAAAAGTGTAATCAACTTTTTCCGACAATCTCCACTTCGAGACAACCTTTTGAGGAAAACTGCGGATGAAACTGACTCATCACACTCAACACTTATCTCCCTTTGTGAGACGCGGTGGACAGAAAAGCATGCGGCTGTGGAAAGATTTGCAGAAATGTTTCCCGTAGTACGTGCAACACTTGAGGCACTCCAAAACGCTGCTAATAGGGATGTTGCAGCTCAAGCGTATCAACTGCAAACCGCTATGGAAAATAGTCAGTTTATCGTGTCGCTAGTTATACTGAGGAAAGTGTTTTCGTATACAACAAACTTAAACAAAGCGCTACAGAAGGTCAATGCCGATTTGTCCAACACTTGCAGTTACGTGAAGACAGTAAAGACAACTTTACAAAATCTAAGGACTGAATCGCAGTTTTCGACTCTCTTCGAAGAAGCAAAGCAGATGTCTTCAAGCGATATATTTGTTCCGAGAACGACTGGAAGGCAAACTCAACGCAGTAATGTACCAGGAGAAACTGCAGAAATATATTATCGCCGCAACGTATTTTACCCTTTTCTTGAGCATGTGATTACAGAACTCGCTGCTCGCTTTGATCCACATGAAACAACAATCAAAGGGATTCAAATGCTTCTGCCTAACAGGACCAATAATAACTCCGAAACAAAAGAAGCCCTCAAAAAGATAGCACAAACATTTCTTGGTGAAAATGAAGGCATGAATTATCCGACGGAATATGAAATATGGCACAATCACTGGACATATGAATCTCAAAAACCTGCCACTGCAATAGAAGCTGTCGATCAGTGCGATGAACAGTTTTTTCCTTTGACGAAGAAGCTCCTTATGATTTTAGCTACACTTCCAGTGTCCACAGCCACCCCTGAAAGATGTTTCTCTACTCTGAAGAGGTTAAAAAATTACCTTAGAAATAAAACAGGAGATGAAAGACTGACTGGTCTTGCTCTAATGAGTACTCATCGTGATCTGGCAATGCAAATAGATTCCGACGAAATTATAGACAAGTTAGCAATAAGACGTAAAAAATTGAATTTAGTAATGTAAATTGAAGTTCTTATTTTGATTACATTAGATTTTAATTTGAAGTCAAACTAAAAGCCAAAGTCAATGCCAAACTTAACTATAATCTTTGATTTGAATATAAAACTGTTCAAGATGTGTTGTTACTTTTGTGTTTCCTTTTTTATTAACAAATACCTCTTCTGACAGCTTCTATGTCTCGTACCAGGTAGATTCTGAAAACATTATGATTTTACCCGAATAAAGTTCAGTGTCGTACCCCCCCCCCCCCCGCCCCCCCTTATGAAAGCCATAGCTACGTCCGTGCCAGTGTCGGACCCCCCCCTTATGAAAGCTATAGCTACGTCCGTGGATGAAGAAGGAAGTGGAAATGGGGAGACACAACGAACGTTTGTTCCTGCTACCAGCGCTACAAGGGAAGCAATTCAGATTTTGCATCTATACGAAGTTTTTCAGAACAATTGTGAGTATATTTTTTGTTGGGTGATAGTGGAGTCAATGAAGACATTTTCTCGGAAGTCCTCAGAAACAGCTCCGATTTTGATGGTTTTTTTTTTAAATTTTTGGTTTTTTATATTATTTCACATCAGAAACCTTTTGAAGAGGGGAAATAATTATTTATATTGTTTAAACATTATTTATGATATTTGTACAGGGTGTATTGCATAAAGTTACACAGCGGACGGCAGTGGATAGGTTTTGGATAGACGAACAAAAAATAGTACGGGTGGGTGGGGCAAAATTTCTTTTCTAGAATTTTACATACCACCCTGTTTTTTTGTAACCTTACAACCTATTTTCATGAGTAAGGTATCAGTGTACTCCCACCTATCTAAAACTGTAAAAGTCAAGGCCCTACCCTATCAACTTCCAGAGCCATGAGTCATCAAAGTCAAAAATTCGGGTTTTCTTAACTAAAATATCAACTAAAACCACCTTTTTCTCCAAAAAATACCTAGTTAACTAATTTTTTTTTCGCATAATTGGAAAGCTTGGACAATTTCCCATGAATAACGTCTAGAGAATTTTTATCCTACGGCTTTTATTTTTGGAGTTATAAACTTTGTTGGATGGTGGGCGAACGCCACATCCAGCACTCAAGCTGCCATTAGACGTTCATAACAAACCAAACGCAATGTGTAGCATTAAAAAAAAGCAGCAGTATTGAAAAAGAGTTTGATCATTATCTGGGATGAATGTACTATGGCTCATAAACATTCAATCGAAGCGAAGAACTATGCAAGATTTAAACAGCAACAACAAAATGTTCGGTGGTGCTCTTTTATTTCTATCTGGTGATTTCAGACAGACATTGCCAGTCATTCCACGCTCTATCAATAAAACTTTAAAATCGTCCTAAAAATTTAACGGTTTTTTTTATATATGACAATTAATATTAAATTTTTCTCGCCCCGCCAACTTAAATATAATCAGGGAAACATTGAAATTCTCTATATCTCGACAACAGCTTCACTTATCTGGACCAAAACTATCCTATCTTTCAATCTAGAATCAACCCTACACGTTCCCAATTTTTCATTAAAATCTGTTGAGCGGTTTCGGAGATTAGCGTGTACGAACATCGTGACACGTAATTTTTATATATTAAGATTTATGTTAGTTTTTTTAGCTTGTTTTTGCTTTATTAAATAGAATGAGTAATGTTGATAGTAAGCATTTTTGCATAGTGGACGATTTTTTGCAGCAATCCTTTGGCTGGCGTTCATTTACGGAAAAGAAATCCGAATAAAAATAAAACATGCACTAGGTATTTTTCTATTAAATTATACGATAGCGCGAATTGGCTTACCTGTTGTCAAAATATGCAAATATTTTTTTGTTGGCCCTGCATTGTATTTTCAACTGAAAAGAACGTTTGGCACTTTTCGGGATTTAATGATTTAAATAATTTTCATAAAGCCGTTGTAATGTGAGGATCTATTGTGTCTAAGGGTTTTCCCAGTCTATTGCCGCCTTCTTTAGTGTAGGATATGAAGTAACTGGAGTACGTTATTGAATTATAAATATTTATTAATATTAAAGTAACTTGTATTCCCGTTGCGCAAGTTAATGCCGCATTCACTCGGACTGAGTACTGGGAATTTAATGATTATTCACAAAATCCTTACAGCTATTTATACCCCCAAATTCTCCTAACTTAACCTACTTAGCTTATGAAATTTAAGTTACATAACTATTCCCCTATAAAATCCACTTGTAATACAGTAGCCGATAGCAGTTTACTACACTGTCATAATTTAAATCAACTTGTATTACAGTGTTTTTCATAGTGTGCTCTTACATACACTACACCGTTGATAGGCATGGTTAAAAATCGTCCGAGCATTTAAAATCGGTTTTAGCTCTTTCCAAACTCGGTACAGGCCAAAGATTGAAAATCTAGTAGACACTCATTATAAATCCTCAATTATGAGAACAATGAGTTAGTTAAAAAGAACCGGAAAATTGTTAAAATTTGTATAGATGTTGTCTGCCACTTGGCATGTCAGGAGCAAGCCTTTCGTGGACACCGCGAGGGTCAAGATTCTATTAATCGGGAAAATTATTTTGAATTAATTTCACTTTTGGCCAAACATAATTAGTCCATGGAAATGGTACTTTAACATTGCAAAAATGCAGGACAAGATTTTTTTGGGTTGTGTGGGGGGGGGGGGGGGTCGGTGTTAGTTTAAATTTGAGTTTTCGAGTTCGGCGCCCTCCCCCCCATTTGGCCGCCATCTTGGAAAAGGTGTGCAAATGGTTTTTCCACTATATCTCGGTAGCAGTACATCTTACAGAAAATTTGTGAAGAGACTTTTTGTTTAGAATTAAATAATCTTCAATTTATTATATGTATAAGCTGTTTTGTCGTAAATTGAATAATTAAGAAATTATAAGCCTTAGAACATTAAAATTAGTCACAATATTTTCTTTTAAAGACTATAAATTTTTTTCCTTCAATTTTAACAAAATAAAATAACAATTTTTTTAGAGGATTTCATAACGAATAAGTTTCATTCATCGTTTTTTTAATTTCATTCCCTACGAAGGGTTTTACAGTGCACAAAGATATCAAAGTGACAAATTTTCTGAAGAATTTTTTTACGATTTTACCTCGTGCTCTCTCTAGCTCAATAATAGGTAGCAAGTAATAATACTGAATGTATGACTTTACGTTCTAAGAAATGCTGATGTTTGAGTAATGTAATAAAATTGTTTAGCAATTTATTGTTGTCTTTTATTATTTTTTATGGTATGTTTTACAAGGTACGATGGTTAAAAATGATATTCCTTGAATAATAACATGTATTAGTTACTTCAATTTTTTAAAATAAGTTGTGTTAGGGCTGCACAAAAAAGTGCTTCATTCAATTATGCTAACTATCTAGCAAAATACGGACGTATCCACTCTTTTTGATAAAACTCAATTTTTTTCTCATGCGTCAAAAATGAATTATTAATACAAAGAAAATTGGGTTTTATCAAAAAAAAGTGGAATTTTTCGAAAAAATGAACGAAAAATACTTAAATTCACGGTTTTCGATCCAGTTTTTCCATTTTTTTTCCAAGTTTAAAAATTTTTCTTGTTCGCCATCATAAAGTGCATAAAAAACCTACATTGAAATTAAAAAGAAATTTCATACGATGCGATGCACAAAGCTGATTGACCAATCAATTTTTAAATTTGAGGTTAATTTTTGAGACTTGTGTTAGATATTGTGGTGGGCGAAATGGCTCTTTTCAGTGAACTGGTTCGTTTGGTTCCGCTCACTAAAAAGAACCATTCAAAAGATCCGTTCATTCGGTTCATTTGGCTCATTTGTCGTAAATTTGGTGAAAACTTCAAAACATGGAGTGCTCTTAAATACAATTACAAACACACATACAGTTCAATACAAAACTAGACCAGCCATGCACCCACGTTTGAAAAAATTTGCTACTGATAAGAATTAATGAATTTCCTAATAAAATCAAACTTCCAGTTCGAACTAATTCACTCCCCTTCAGATATACTATATTTTATTCAAATAAATTAAAAACAATCTCCTCTTAAAATCTCTTTTCCGTTACATTTTATAAATAATCCTCCTACATTCGAATAATACGAGTGAAATTCTAATTAGAACTCTTCCTAAATCTTAAATGTTCTTCATAAAACTTTTTTAACTCTCATCTATTTCAAAATGTCTATTTCCAATTGGAATTGCTTAGAGAGAAATTGCAACTCACATCTTACATATCATCAATACAAGCAAAACAAGTTCTCTGAGAAATATATCTCATCCCTTATATATTCATTGTGATAGATTCATTCGCTCTTTTTTCAGATCATTCAAAAGTTCAGGTCATTTCATTAGAGACCCGTACATTTGGTTCTTCGTTCATGGTTCATAACACAGTTCAGTATCACTGAACCAGTGCAGTATCATTGAACGAGTGAACGGAACATGTACTACTTAGTGAACCAGTTCATTTGGCTCAGTACACTGTTCCGTTCAGTATGAACGGATCATTCGCGAACGACACAGCACTAGTTAGATATTTTGACTTAAAATTTTTACCAGTTATTGCTCACATTTTTTCACTTAAAACATCCGAAGTTGTCACCAAAAAACCAAAATTTAGCTGTTTCTTCAGTTTCAATTTTTTTTGAGGTTTTGTGTGCAGATTAAAAATTCATTTTGTAACCACTGATAGGTAATATCATAATTTACGTAGCGGCGATTGCCAGATGTCCATTTCGTATAGTATTCGATATAACTAACACATTAAAAAAATTGAGACTTGAAACAATTCCCTTTTCACTAAAATTTGATGCTTTTGTGACTCCACTATTACTAATTTTAGAATAAAATATTTGAATGTATTCGTAAAACTTTTGTATACAATATTTTTTTTGTATTTTAGGTACCTGCGTCATTATTCATGGAGAAGTTGTCCACAAAAGTGAGCCTAATCGTTCCCAGTCAAGTCGACACGCTTACACTTTCCATGTAATTGAGACGAAAAAAACAGAATACTCCAAAGAAAATTGGCTACAGCCGCCCTTGGATAAGCCTTTCCCTATTTTATATGAAACAAAATAATTTTTAAATACATGACAGAATTTTTATGAATATTTTATTACATTTTTCATTGACTCTGCTCATTGGCCTCGATTCCCGAATCCGGCGGATCGGAAGTGAGTGTGGATTTGACACTTTGCGATTCCCCAATACGCCGTGTGTGTAATCATGAATCTAAACATATAGCCAATGCCAACCTGTAAACGATATCCGAGAAGAAAATTTAGGAATCTCAACTTATAGGCTCGACACACGAACGCATTTATGACGAAAATTCAGCATTAATTAGGAATATGAACCTCATCAGTTAGGAAAACCGATTAGGCAAATTTTTTTTATAATAAAATAAACCCTTCTAACTCAGAAGGCGCACTTCTCAGCTGGGCCAAGAAAATTTTACCAACTCAGCACAAGCAAGTGCTGAGATGAGGCTCAACTGAGGCAAAACATATAACAAAAAAAATAACAAATAACACCCAAAGAAGCGTGCAACAAGGAGCGAGACACATAAGTAGTTACGCGAGATTAAAAAGATTCCTTTTAAGGACATCTTTACTAATGCTCACGCTAAAAACATTAATGTTTTTATTCACATCAATAAACATACGATTTACGGGTTCGAATCTGCCGTAGTTGGTGTTAGAGGAGTTGATGTGTAAGAGAGGTGGCCCTCTCAGATTATACCTGCTCTCTCTAAACGACACACGGCGACTTAGAAAAGCTGAGTCAACTCTTCCATTGAGGAGCTGATGAACGAATACAACATCGGCCACCTTACGACGCATGTAGAGAGTGCTTAAGTTGAGTAACTTAAGCCTGTATTCGTATGATGGAAGAACTAATGGGTCATCCCAAGGAAGATGATGTAGCAGTCGCTACTTATCATGTATATACGTTTTTGTGTAGTAAGTTTTATTCAAGTAGTAACTCAGTTTCTGTACTCAGTTCTGTACTTGTTATTTTGAATACAGTGTTTTTGAATACGTCATAGTTTGGTCATATCACGTATGTATGTATACACTGTAGACAGAAACTAAATTTAAAAAACATAGACACAAATATTGTTCAATAAAAATAATTTTGAAATATTGTAGGAATATTAGTTAGAAGTTAAATCGAATTGGAACTTCTGCTTTATAAGCTGTAACGAATATATAAAAAACATTATATAATTTTAATACGTTTTTAATACGTAACAATTAAAGTTTTTATATTCAAATAAAATAATGATATAAAATAAAAAAGTTAAAGTTAATCTAAAATATATTAATGAAAACAATATTGGCAAGATGCGCATAGCGTATTGCAATAAAGTGGAGTTTGGCCAGCGGGGAATTTAATTTTGCCAACCCCCATTTCAGATGACTCAGCGCGAATGGGACAATCTTCCGTTGAACCGATTCAATTCTCCCAACGTGCACAGAGTAGTAAGGAGACCAAACCTGGGACGCATATTCAAGTAATGGACTGACTAGAGATATGTAAAAATGTTTAGTGATCAAGTTGTTGTTAAATTCTTTGGACCACCTTTTTATAAAACCCAGGACTAGAAATATAGTTGATGTGAGTGGAAAAGTCCAGCTTACAATCAAATCTAACCCCGAGATCTTAAACAAAATTAACACGAGGGACACCCTCATTAAAAAGGGTATAGTTATAAATAATAAGGATCACGTCTCCTACAAAAAGTCATGGCCTGGCATTTACTAATATTAAGAACGAGGTTGTTGTTGGCACACCAATAGTAAAAGGTGTCAAGGTCAACTTTCAAAGGTTTGCAATCCTCAATTCTCTTAATGTGACGGTACAATTTAATGTCATCAGCGTAAATCAAGATTCTACAGTGTCTTAGCAAGGGAACAATGTCATCAATTGACAGAATAAACAGGAGAGGACCAAGATAACTGCCTTGAGGAACAACGGATGACGCTCCAATGGTTGATGATTTGGATCCACGGAAAAGAACTTGGTAGGTCCTATCAGCTAAAGAAGACTGGAACCATGCTAGAAGGGCTTGCGGAAAGCCAAGCTTTCTTAGTTTAAAAATTATATTGGAGTGGGAGAGCTTGTCAAATGCCTTACTAAAATCAGTGTACACTCAATCAGTTTGCCAACCGGAAACGAAGCCCTCGAAAGCATGAAAAGTGAACTCGAGTAGATTGGTAGTGGTGGAACGAGCTGCAAGAAAGCCATGTTGATTCGTTGAGATAAGCTTCTTGCAGATAGGCGCGATTGCAGAATAAATAATCGATTCAAAAGTTTCGGTATGACCGACAGCTTAGCAACTGGTCTATAATTCGATACTTCGCTCTTCATACCACTTTTCTGAATAGGGATTATGAACGAATTCTTCCAAAGAGTAGGGAAGTACCCTTTATTAAGGGATTTTTGAAAAAGGGGTTTGAGTGGAGACTGGAGAACCTCCGCACAGGACAGCAGGGGAATACCGTCAGGGCCGGAAGTGAAGTCGTATGGGAGTTCGTTGATATGTTTCACGATAACTTCACTGGTTATTGATAGAGATAAGCTACGAACCTCTCGGTTTGCAATTATGTGATGAAAATTATTGTCATTCGGTTGGAAGTCAGAAGAAGTAAAAAATTGGTGAAAGAATGATGCAAACATGTTGCAAATCGATGACGGCTCATTACTAGACCAGTTAATGTGCTGCATAGTATTTGGGTAGTTATCAACTTCTTTCTTAAAGTAGACAAATTTAGTTTCTTGAATCTGTATACACCTTGTTCCTCATGCTGCAGAGATATCCACGATACAGAGCAAAAGAGAGTGAACGAAATCTGTTATAGCAATTAGTAAAAGAATTAAGACTCAGAGAGTCCTTTCTCTTTAAATAGGTCTTCCAGAATCTATTCTTCCGATTCTTTAACTGCTTCAACTCATTATTGTACCAAGGTGGAGATGAACTGGGCAATTTTTGGGGCTCAAAATGTACACAAGAAACGAAGGCTTCGTATAGTACAGCATAAAACCGTGCCACGTCGACATCCAACTCATTAGCGGAAAGCAAGCCGTTGAAATCGATCGAGGCAAGCTTAGATGACAATTCCCCAAAGTTCACAAAGTCAGCTGATTTTGATTTTATTTGAAAATTAATAAAAAATATTACTTGTTTCCATATTAAAAAATTAAATATTACTTGTTTCCATTCCAATAGGGCTGCGTATCAAAGGTATACATTTTCTTTTATTTTTCGTTCTCTGACATTTTTCACTAGACTACCAGTTGTTACAACTGTCATAATATAATGAGGTATTTTAAGGTGTGTCACCCCCTAAAGGCGTTCGTCATCAATTACGAATTTTCGTTATATTTTGATTGCCGTGTGTCGGCATTTTGGACGTGCCAAATCCGCACTCACTTCCGATCCGCCGGTTTCGGGAATCGGGGCCATTGTTGTTAATACTGTTACGTTTTTACGGCTTAACGAATTCGTAAGATTAATTAAGAAATACACTTTTTAAATGTTCACCCAAAACTTCTTTTTTAACACAATTCAATGCTAAAACACAATTCCTAAAGTTCACTATTATCACTTACAATTTAATATCTCACACTATTAAATTCCACCACTTTTCGCTTTAGGGCACTTTGATCACTTTACAACACTTAAAACGCTTTTGAAATCGAAACAAAATCGTTCAAACTACTAATAAAAGGCGCATAAATTATCACAATACTCAGAAGTTCTTTTTCACAGCCATTGCATAGAGGAAATATGTATTAATGAAAAAGTTATTTACTTGCAAAATATTGTGATCTTTGAGCCTGCTCCCACGATAGGCCTACCAATTTATAACACATTGTGTATCAAAATAATGCAAGGCCATCCATGTTAATTTTTTGTAAAATTAATACGAGAAAACAAAACAATAAATTATTTCAGTCTTAAGCCTAATATGCTGTTGAAGCGAAATGAAAATTTCCTATCAAACTCTATGTAAAAAAAACGCACGCGAAAAGTGCCACCGAAATCTTCTCTTCCGATTTCGTTTAGAAGTACGCTGTTCAAACGAAAAATCACAACTTTTTCGGAATAAAGGTAAATGTCTCTGCTTATGTGGAGACTTTTTTCGCACCGAAATAATGTTTTAATATTTATTTCGGGCCGAAATTTTGACAGTACTCAAGTGTGAAGTGAAAAAATGACAGTGTGATTTAAATAAAAGTAGATTGAAATGGAAATAGGATTTTTTTAAGATTTTGAAGCGGAAGTATTCAAATTAACAGTTTTTTAACGTAAACTCTCCATTCTATTCTCCAATTATTTTTCGTGTGTAGAGATATATATCCAAAACGCAAACGAAAATTTCGCTTCAACAGCATACTAGGCTTTAAAAGGAAAATCAACGTGTTCTAATAGATTATGGGCAACATCCTGATTATTAAGTAATTTTTTTGAAGAAAATTAAATAGTACTGGTTGTACGTTCAGTTAAAGATGACTGCGAACTATATTCAAAGTATCCCTAAGTTAAAAGGAAGGGAAAATTATGATGAATGGAGCTTTGCAGCAGATAATTTGTTGGTGCTCGAAGGCATGGTTCACTACATTAAGACAGTGGCCGACACCGAAAGAAACCCTGTAGATGACAACAAAACAAAGGCAAAGCTAATTTTAACAATTAATCCTGTATTGTATGTGCATATCAAGGAAACATAAAGCTCGGAAGAGTTATGGCAAAAGTTAAAAAACGTTCGATGACTCAGGATATTCGAGAAAAATAACCTTCCTACGACATTTAATTTCAGTGCGACAAGAAAATTGCGATTCCATGACTACATATGTAACGCAAATTGTAGAAACGTCACAAAGATTAAAGGGCGCAGGATTTGCAATAACAGACGAATGGATAGGATCATTGCTATTAGCAGGTTTGCCAGACAAATTTTCTCCTATGATCATGGCAATAGAACACTCAGGTATTAAGATTACCGCTGACGCAATCAAGTCGAAGTTACTCGATATGGAAGCATCAGTTAGTAGTAAAAGTTGAATTAACAAAATCGTCTTATAATTTTTGTTATAAGCCAAAAAAATGTTTCACTTGGTATTTGGTGGGGGCCCCCAGTTGGTGGAGGCCCCTGTGCCATGGCCCACTTGGCCCACCCTTTAGTCCGGCCCTGGGGGGGGGATTCTTCAATGGATGAATCTCTGAACAGTTTAAGCTCTAGCACAGATCAGTATACACAGATCCAGATATAGACCAAGAGCCAGCGACGTATTTTGTGTTGTCATTTCATCCCTCATGAAAATTTCCACACTAAATCTTATATGCCTGCTTAACAATAAAACATACTTCTGGCGGCCCCCTGTGGCCGGGATGAACTACCCCAAAATTACAAAGAGGGTAAAAAATAAAGTTCAATTTTGTTATAGTATTACTCATGAATTTTCTGGAGATTATTTTTGATAGTATTCTCTATTTATAAAAATTAATGCCAGAACATTTACCCTTCACCTAATGCTTGCCAGAACGCTCTAAATATTTATTTAAAGGGGTTTATTGCATAAATAGTCCATTCAAAACGCGAAGGGGGGTGTTCCAACATAACACCATTAAGAAAATCGAACCCTACATGTATTTTGGGTCGCTGATTACGAAAATCGAGGTCCTGCGGTCCTAAAATATGGGCGTCGCCCTTAAAAACGAAAAAAATACCCCTTTTTAAGGGTTGATCGCGATAATTTCTATAATAATGAAAAATAATCCAACGAAATACACTTTTCTCAATATTTATTTGCGAAGGTGGTTGATTTATATTAAATCAAGCCAAACCTTATAACAAGGGATAATCCTAAAGGGTAAAAACCACCCCTAAATCAACTGAAAATAAAAAAAAAAATTTTTCTAGTTTATGCTCCAAATTCGATTTTATGAGTATTGTTAGCCAAAAATAAATTATTTTCAACCCTTAAGGGGTTAAACTACCCCTACAACTTTAGAAATCAACTTTAAACAAAAAAAATAAGCAAAATTTTTTTTCTGCTTAATTATATTCAACACTTTACCCCATTAAGTCAGCCAAAAATTTTATTTTTTATGAAATAATTATTAAAACATTTGGAAAATTTATTTAAAATTTAAATTGGAACCTACGAAGAGAACGTTTTTTCAATGTATTTTTTTTGTTTTGATTTAGGGGTGCTTTAATCCCTTTAAAAGGGGGTAAAATAAATTTTCCAAATGTTTTAATAGTATTTCATCAAAAATAATATTTTAATGTAAAATAAAAATTAAATTTTTTTCAAATTCAACTTTAATGTAGGGGTAGTTGTTTAAGGAGGAATTATTTTATTCCTACTGTAATGGTCAGAGTGAAACACCGTGACCTGGGTTAAGTTTGATACGATATCAAACGGCACTTGAACCGAGATATCTTGACGTGTTGAAGGAGTTGCGATATCAAACGGCACTTGAACCGAGATATCTTCGTTGATAGTAATAAAACGCACTGCTTGGTGGTTACAATTCAACTCCGATTTATTGATTGATGATTAACGATTTTTATACAAAATAGATTTCAACAAAAAGTAATAATAAGAACAAAACAAACATAAGAACACAGGTAAAAAGTCCACTCAGCAAATCCGGCCGTTGACATTAGCCGGTGAATGAATTGCTGAAGGTGCAAGCTAAGCATTGCGGATAAACACAAATAATAAATATTGGCTAGAATTGCAATCAAAACAATAATGCAATGACCTTAGATTTGCAGAGTGGAATTTTTACCTTTTCATTAACCTAATTAACAAATGCAAAAATTACAAATTCTACGGCGGGCGTTAACAGTAGTTTTACCCCCTTAAGTGGTGAAAATAAATAATTTTTGGGTTACAATACTCATACAATCGAATTTGAAGCATAAACTTGAAAAAAAAATTTACAAATTTTTTTATTTTCAGTTGATTTAGGGGTGGTTTTAACCCTTTAGGACTATCCCTTGTTTTAAAGTTTGGCTGATTTAGTATAAATCAACCACCAAATCGCAAATAAATATAAAAAAATGGATTTCGTTAGATTATTTTTCATTATTATAGAAATTATCGCGAACAACCCTTGAAAAGGGGTATTTTTTCGTTTTTAAGGGTGACGCCCATATTTTAGGACCGCAGGACCCCGATTTTCGTAATCAGCGACCCAAAATACATGTAGGGTTCGATTTTCTTAATGGTGTTATGTTGGAACACCCCCCTTCGCGTTTTGAATGGACTATTTATGCAATAAACCCCTTTAAATAAATATTTAGAGCGTTCTGGCAAGCATTAGGTGAAGGGTAAATGTTCTGGCATTAATTTTTATAAATAGAGAATACTATCAAAAATAATCTCCAGAAAATTCATGAGTAATACTATAACAAAATTGAACTTTATTTTTTACCCTATTTGTAATTTTGGGGTAGTTCATCCCGGCCACAGGGGGCTGCCAGAAGTATGTTTTATTGTTAAGCAGGCATATAAGATTTAGTGTGGAAATTTTCATGAGGGATGAAATGACAACACAAAATACGTCGCTGGCTCTCCCTCTAATAGCGAATATAGTGATGACATCTCAGTTTTATCAAACATTGACACCGATATTTCGTCCAGTGAGATTCATGGAGCTGCAGAAATTGTAGAAAGCAAAAGAACAAGGAAAATGCCGGACCGCTATGGATAAGATAATATGTGTGTTTCTTTTCTAGAAGTTGAGCAGATTGACGTCTCAAAAGCACTGAAAGGACCAGAGGCTAAACAGTGGAAGCTAGCAATGCAAGAAGAGCTGCAGTCATTTGAGTACAATGATGCTTGGGAACTCGTTGACATTCCGAGTGGTGCGTCCATAGTAAAATGCAAAAATAAAAAAAACTTGATGAAAAGGATAAAGTGCGATACCGTGCCAGACTTGTCGCAAAGGGGTTTACTCAAAGAGGTGGCATTGATTATATAGACACTTTTTCTCCTGTTGTGAAACATTCAACTTTGAGGATGCTGTTTGCACTTAGTGTGAAATGGAATATGGACATTAGTCACCTAGATGTCACAATTGCTTTCTTAAATGGACATTTAAAAGAAGATATCTACATGTCTATTCCTGAAGGTTTTATTAATAAAAGTGATAAGAAGGTTCTAAAACTCAAAAGAGCCATTTATGGACTGAAGCAGTCTTCTTTTGTATGGTACGAAAGGGTAAGAGATTATTTAAATCAATTAGGTTTTAAAAGCAGTAAATTTGAGCCCTGTTTATTCACAAAAATGACCGACAATGTTAAAATCATAGTTACTATTTATGTTGATGTAACGGTCGGTTATTTATTACGAAAGTTTTATGATTAATTATTCCCCCCATCTATCGGAAATTTAAGAAATTATTAGTGCAATCACTTCAGAAGCTTTTGGATGCGGAATTTTTTTTTTTGAATCACGTAGGCCAAGAAAAACAAAATTTTTCTTGGAAGGAAAAAAAATTAGAAATTTTGAACAGTCTGGAATTACTGATGAAGAAGTAAAGTGCGGAGGTTTGAGCGTGAGCAAACGAGAAGTTTTTTTAATTTTTGCAACAAACGGAAATTTCTGCAGAGGGTCATTAGAAGTCTGGAATTACTGATGAAGAAGTAAATTGCGGATGTTTGAGCGTGAGCAAACGAGAAGTTTTTTTAATTTTTGCAACAAACGGAAATTTCTGCAGAGGGTCATTAGAAGTCTGGATTGGGGAGAGACCAAATAGAGGCAGTTCTCAATTTTTGAAGACCGAAAGGAAGAAGTTCTCAGAAATTGGGTTTTTTTTTACATCTTGAAGAAGATAACACGAAAAAGTTCCCAAACATAGCTTTTGGAATTTGAGGACGAAAAGGAAAAAGTTTTCAAAAAATTAAATTTTTTTTCAAATCTTGAAAAAGAACATAAAATAAACTTGCAATTTGCCGTTCCGTAGCATAATTTTCACCTAGATTATTAACTAGTGCTCCTCTTTGGGAATTGATAAACGTTGGCCGATTTTTGTCTGGGTGTTTTTAATTGGAAGAAGGAATTTCCTGTGCGTAATATAAATATTTCGTTTGGATATACTTTTTTAAGTTACATGTTTTTTTTCTTGCTGGATTGATAATAGTAGTGAGATTCTTTATCCTTAAAAGGAGATATTTAAAGTGCCAAAAGAATAGTTTTTTTTGCATGGTGATCACATTGTGAGATTTCTGTGGAGTATCCAATATTTCTACATCCAGTGAAAAAGTTGATCCTTGTAGTTTCATTTTATACTTCACGCAGAATACTGACTAATTTTATAATGATATGTATTTCCAACCCATGTGAATGCACCATCATGAACCATTAAGAGATGAGAACAACCATACTCCTTAAGCAGGTGCTAGGACCTCTCAATTCGAGACTATTTCGACAATTCTGAGTTGTTTGGCTAGAAGGCTAGTCAAGATTTCGAATTGAACCAGTATCCGTGGCTGTCAGGGTGTCAGCATTGCAAACCGTTATCCCCGAAGGAGGATCTGAGGAATTACTAAAGAGGCAGGAGATTCTTCCAATCCTTGGTCCGAAGTGTTTGGCGGTGGAGTAATCCCGTGAACGCTTGGCCGCGGTGTTTGGTGTTAACCCCGCTAGTGGTAATGGTGTACCGGATGCAAGGTAAATCGAAGTAAAGAGACTACATATGTCAAAAATCCTAAGATTTAGATTGGTGCGTATATAAATAAATAAAATAGAGTTTATTCTTATATTGATTTATTATCTATATTATTTAGCTTGATTATTGTGTTTCCTAGATTGATATATATATACAATTTTGATTATATTGCTTAACACTAAATATATATTCACACCTTTTCAATTATATTGTTCTGCACTAGTTATATAATAAGTATATAAATACACTTTATCCGTTACCTGAGTTAAACCCTTCTACACTTAGCAAATATTGTTACACTGGTTTTTTTTTGGTAGGGGTGCAAACAAACATTAGACGGTTCTAACTGAACCAATTGTCCGAATTATATTGCCCTGCAACTTCGTTTGGCCAAATCGACGTTGTTACTTCTCTTGTGTTTTGTTTTTTTTTGTTTGGTTGGCCAAGTTTTATGTTGGCACCGAGTTTTTTTGTGTCCCTCCTTGCCCTCAGTACATCCCACAATACACCAGTTCAATTATCAAAATTTACAAGTGGTAAAAGTTGGTTGCATCCACATTACCTAGATTATAAGTATACTTTTGTTTTGATTTAATATTTATGTAATATTTAATGCAAACTTACCTTCATTTTGTTGTTGAATAATTATATTGTTTTGGGCTGAGTTTATTATAAAATATAATTGTTGTGAATTTCGTTAACTCCTCTAGTATTATTCGGAATGACCACTTAAGGGGATAAATTGTCCAGGATGGTTGGGTTGTGCTTTCTCTCCAGGGTCCTCTCAAAGTCGCGTTGAACATTTACAGGTCCACCAGGTCGATGGAAACGTCCCGCGATGAATCGCCTTGGCTAACCTAGGAAGATAATGACATGAAGAGATATCCCTTTTAAACAATAGGTAAGTGGTGAATCATAGGTGTAGTGTCCCGGTCACACAACCCCACGCCCCCACCGGCGAGCTAGCGTATACCGTGTGGCCGGCTTAGCATCCCCTATAACTTTAGGAACCTAGGGAGGATGTAGTTTCTCAAAATTTTTATGTTACCCAGAACACGATGGCAGTAACCTTGCTGACCCCAGCAAGGAGCTACATCGTGCCGGTGGTACATAATGGCGCCCAACGTTATGCTTACATGGCCACGCTTTTGGTAAAAAAGTTTAGATATTAAATTACGGCGCCCATTTATTTCGTAAAAGACGCCCCAAATTCGGTTAACTTATTAAAATTAGCTTTGTCTATGGTTCACCACCAATGCCTCGTTGTTACAGATTCATCTCTGTTGTCTAAATTCAGTGTGAATTTTACTTTGCTTTCACTTTTAGATTATCCCGCATCATTTTATCTTCTTCGCTTTAGGCATCTTTGAACTAGGCTTACCGGCACCGCTGGCTAACAAGCGTATGACCGCTTGGCCATGGGTGAAGGCTGAGTCTGGAGTTCTTTTGTCCTGTTTTTTTGCTCGTCGTCCTGAGTATCAGGCGTCATACCGCCTGCCAGTGCTTCGTGCAGTGGACAGGATCCTTGGTACTTTTTGCTGATGGACGTTTGAGTTGTAACTCGGGCTTAACCGGCTGAGGTAACAGGCGTGATATCGCCTGCCCACTGCGCCCCGTGGACATCTTTAATCCATTCAGTCCCCTCAAATTTTTTTCTTTTCTTTCATTTTAGACAATTGGTCGAAATGTGGTAAGGGATGTGGTCACTTCAGGTGCACCTCTAGAAGGCCGCACAGGCTTAACCGTCTGGCTAATCACCTGCGCCCTGTGGACTTTTGTTGAGGGACATCCGACTACTTCCTTGTGCTTTTATTGGTTTCTCTCCCGTCTGTCCCCACTGCTGATTGATTTTCCGTAGTGTAGCTCAGTTGTGGATGGACAGCGGAATCCAACTAAATTTTTATGATTTTCGAAGAAGATTTCCCTGTTTTTATGTGGAGTTAGACTCTTCATGTCGTTCGAGTGGGTGAAGACGTGTGGTGCTTCCGGCGTCGTCGATGGCGTTCGGTGTTGGCTATGTCTCATAACTAACACCGACTGACACCGATGACCTCGGCCACCAACGAGACTCCTGGGGAGTGAGATTGCTTTTTTTCAACCATCCTGGAAATTCACCAAAACAAGTTAAATACAAACAACACTACTTTACACCTTGATTTTTTTTCAGGTATCAATTGGTTTCGATTATTGCGAGAGTCACAACTATTGTTAGTCGGCTCACGGAAGTTTTTGATTAGGATATCTACAGTTACCGTAGTAGACTTTATCATCATTTTTATTCAGTTGCTTCTTTTGTTGGTTGGTCCCGATCTGGTGGCGGATACTTTTCTACACGGGTATTGTTTATATAGCGGATAGTAACCCGAAGACATTCCCCTTCATCGTTATTTTGGGATTTCGGGGTAATACGTCGTATAAATGGAACTTAGAGGCGGAAAGAAAACCGCTCTCGCCACTGGCGAAAGCGACCGTCCAGGCGAATCACACCTCGACCCTGATGAGTCGTCACTTTCCGAAGTCAACGATCCCACCCCGGAGGAACAACTCCAACAGGTACAACGGGAACTAGAGGGACTGCGGGCCCAACAGCGTGCTGCAGAGATTCCGATGCTCCCCCGTATGGATCTTCACTATCCCCCTGCTGAGCCCGTACATACCGACAGCAGAAGGGAAGCGTCAACCGGAACCTATCGCCGCAAGTCTCCAGTTACGACCTGGAACATCAAGTTCTCCGGTGAGAACCCTGCGCTGTCGGCAGAAGAATTTTTGTTCCGGTTGGAGCTGAGGGCACGTGACGAGTGGGTCAGCCAGTCTGAGCTATGTCGAAATATTTCGGCTTTACTTACAGGCCGAGCCGAGGACTGGTACTGGTCCCAGTTCCGCCGGCAAGTCCGTGACCCAGATTGGGAAACGGTGAAAGGTCATTTCACCAGACAGTTTAGGAGTCGTGAGTCAGACTTGGAACTGATAAAACGACTGTTAGAACTGAAACAACAAAACCATTCATATGACGACTACGTCGCAAAAATGTTGTCGTTGTATAACAGAATGTCCAATCCAATGCCGGAGGTGGAGTTGGTGGACATAATCCTTCAGAATTTGGATGCATCTTTAGGTTCATTGGTGATAGGCCAACGTTTCGCAACCATGCATGACTTGCGGGAAGTCTGCGTTCGAGCTGAACGCTGGCATAAGCAGAAACGTCTGGAACGAAGGCCCGATCGACAAATACACGAGATTGACTATTCGACAATGAATGAATCGAATTCATTACCACCGGACGTATCCCCGCAAGGAGTAGATGAGATGACCGCGCCGCGTCAGTTCCCGGCGAACCCGCGACCTTTCCGTTGTTGGAATTGCCAGCAACAGGGTCATCCTTTTATGGACTGCCCATCTGAGACTCGTGGCCTGTTTTGCTACAAGTGTGGCAAGCCAGGAGTCGTGACCCCAGTCTGTCCCACCTGCCAGGGAAACCGGAGCAGGGGTGCGAGACCATACGGGAGTCCGCGCCCGAGCTAAGCTCGCCCGTTATTCCCTCGTCCACTTCATATATACCTGCTACGTCTACCATCAGCGACTTTACGTCAAAAGAGGCTCTTCCATCTTTTCCCTCCGAGGAGGTCAGACTCTCATTTATTTCCCGTTGGAAGAGATATATCTCCACTCGTGCACGCATCTTTTCGGAGCCACCTTTTGTGGACTCCCTGCATTCTCGGCATACCCCTCCCCAAATTAGAGTACGAGCTAAGGAGAAGCGACATCTTTCGCAGAAACTTGTTTCTGCTTTCATCTCTGACTTGTCAGATCCTCGTCCTTTTACTAAGGTCACCTTACTTCATGAGGAGGTGAATGGTTTATTGGACAGTGGCGCTAGTATCAGCTGTCTGGGAAGAGATGCTGAATCCTTTCTGGCCAATCATCCCGAAGCGACAGTCTACACTTTGCACACGGCGTTGCAAACTGCGGACGGGGCTTCACAAAGAATTTGCGGTTACATCCGGGTTCCTGTCTCCTGTGGAGGACGGACCCGTGATATGACCATCTATGTGGTGCCCAGTCTCAGCCAGAGGCTGTATCTAGGGATCGATTTTTGGAAACTTTTCAGCATCGCTCCCCATTTAGTCTGCGAGTTAAACGCCTCAACTGCATCTGCTAACATGCACGACTTAACGTCTTTGCAAAGCGAGCAGTTGGAGCGGGTCAAGGCCAGGTTTCCCTCTTTCGATGTCTTAGGACTGGGAAAGACCCACCTGGAGGAACACACGATCGACACTGGTGACTCAGTTCCCATTAAGCAGAGGCATTATCCTGTCTCACCCGCTATTCAACATTTGATGTATGGCGAGTTGGACAGGATGTTGGCTCTGGGGGTGATTGAGCCATCGAACAGTCCCTGGAATTCTCCAGTGGTGTTAGTTCGTAAACCAGGCAAAGTCCGCCTGTGTCTTGACTCTCGCAAGGTCAACAGTGTCACTGTCAAAGACGCCTATCCCCTTCCACACATCGATGGTCTTCTTGGTCGTCTTCAAGACACCAAGTTCATCACGAGTTTGGACCTTAAGGATGCTTTCTGGCAAATTCCATTGGAAGTGAAGTCGCGAGAGCGGACAGCTTTCACTGTCCCCGGTCGTCCCCTGTACCAGTTTACAGTTATGCCTTTCGGCTTGTGTAATGCCCCACAGCGCATGTGTCGCTTGATGGACAAGAGCATTCCTGGACATTTACGTGAGAACGTCTTTGTCTATCTGGACGACCTGCTCATAGTTTCACCTGACTTTGACTCTCATTTAAGGCTTTTGGACGAAGTCGCCAGCTGTCTCCGTCGTGCGGGGTTAACACTCAATCTGGCTAAAAGCAAATTCTGCGTGACTGAAGTCAAGTATCTCGGCTTCATAATTGGTGATGGGACACTGAAAACGGATCCTAACAAGGTGACGGCCATCACGGAATTCCCGACTCCGAAGTCTCATAAGCAGACTAGGAGGTTCTTGGGTATGACCGGATGGTATCAGCGCTTCATCCCCAATTATGCTAGCGTGGCTTCTTCAATCACGGATTGTTTGAAGACGAAAACTTTTAGTTGGAATGATGAGGCCCAGCAGGCGTTCGAGACTTTGAAAAAGCTGATGACGGAAGCTCCTCTTCTAGTCACTCCAGATTTTTCTAAACCTTTTTATATTCAGTGCGATGCCAGCAGGACTGGTGTAGGTAGTGTGCTCTTTCAAAAGGACATGGATGGAGGAGAACATCCGATTGCTTATATGTCCAAGAAATTGAACGGAGCACAGCGAAACTACACCATTACTGAGCTCGAGTGCTACGCAGCCGTGCTGAGTATAAAGAAGTTTAGGGCTTATGTGGAGGGACAGGCTTTCACGGTCATTACTGACCATGCAAGTCTGAAGTGGCTCATGGGCCAGAAGGAGCTCAACGGACGTTTAGCCCGGTGGAGTCTTAAGCTTCAGGGTTTCGATTTTACGATCGAACATCGAAAAGGCACCCACAATGTGGTTCCTGATGCCTTGTCCCGCATGGATTGCGTGGACGACCTGTCCCTATGTTTCGACGTGGACTTAAATGCCACGTCCTTCAAATCCCCTGATTATCTTCGTCTGGTTGAACGAATCAGGCAAGCCTCACCGCAGTTACCAGACCTGCGAGTTGAAGATGGGTACGTGTTCCAGCGTACATCCCCACGTACCGGAGACTCTGTTGCTGACGACCTAACCTGGAAGTTGTGGGTCCCAACGGAACTGACCACGCCTCTCATCGAGTCGGCTCACTTGCCTCCCCAAACATCGCATGGTGGAGTAGGGAAGACTCTAACCCGTCTGAGAGTTAAATACTTTTGGCCAGGTATGTCCAAACAGGTGCGGGAATTCATCGCCCACTGTGAGGTCTGCAAGACCACTAAAGCCCCCAGTTCGGTACTTCGACCACCTATGGGCAACGCCATGGATGCGTCGAAGCCGTTCCAATTTTTGTACGTAGACTTCTTAGGTCCTTACACCCGATCGAAGAAAGGTCACACGGCAGTGTTTGTTGTGTTAGATGCCTTCACTAAGTTTGCCTTCTTGCACCCCGTGTCCGCTGAGACTACGGCGGTGGCCGTCAAGTTCCTCGAGCAAACTATTTTTCACACCTTTGGAGTTCCTGAAACCATCTTCTCCGACAATGGTCGGCAATTCACATCCAAAGAGTTTGCTAAATTGTTAACCGATTATGGCGTGCGACATGTGCGCACAGCCGTATATTCGCCTCACCCTAACGCTTCCGAGCGGGTGAATCGATCGGTATTAGCCGCCATCAGAGCGTATTTAAAGGAGGATCAGCGTGAGTGGGATAGACATCTCTCGTCCATTGAATGTGCTCTTCGTAGCGCCCACCACGAGGCAATAGGCATGTCACCGTATCAGGCTCTTTTTGGTAGCCATATGATCCTGCACGGATCAGCTTATCCAGTCCTGAAGAAACTGAACGTTTTCCCGGAAGGTGACATAGCTTTCTTGCCCTTGACGGACAAGTTGCAGATACTGCGTGAACGAGTAGCGCTAAATTTAGCCGCGGCACATACCAGGCATACTACTCGATACAACTTACGTTGCCGAGTGAGCAGTTTTCGACCTGGAGATGAGGTATACCGAAGAACCTTCTGGGCGAGTAACCGAGCTGGTCGCTTCAGTGCTAAA
Source organism: Thereva nobilitata (assembly GCA_963855945.1). Classification (NCBI taxonomy): domain Eukaryota; kingdom Metazoa; phylum Arthropoda; class Insecta; order Diptera; family Therevidae; genus Thereva; species Thereva nobilitata. The sequence goes on from OY979695.1 coordinate 72,468,107, forward strand.
TTGGCACCGAGGTTTGTGAAAGCCCGGATACGGACGAAAATTGGAACTAGTTTGTACGAGCTGGAGGATTTGGCTGGTAAAACCATAGGCGTTTATCACGCCAAAGACCTACGACCCTGATTGTCCTCTAAGCAAGCGCTCCTCGGAGTAGCCCTAATAAGGCATCTCGCCGGCTTCACTGGTTAATAATAGGGTGCCTTAATCCGCTTAGGTAGCTTCTCTAGCGGATGGTACACCTTTGATTTTCGGTCAGTCTGGGGTACAACTTTCGGCGAATGGTTGGCCTGGCTTTCCACCGGGGAATGTCAAAGGCAAGGTGGTATTGCTGGAGACTGACCCGATGGAACGATAGGTGACAATTTCGAAGGGAATGTATGGATGAAGGTGGAGACCCGGAGTGGGACAATGTGGTATTGCCTTCCGCCGGATCTCTGCAACTTCAGGCATACCCTCCGTGAGACTCTCCAGACTGTCCCTCTCTCAAACTTTTAATTTTGACAGTACTACTAAATCCCTATCGATGTATAGCCCTGCAGCTGGGGCTTGAGACTCTGGATCTCAGGGAATGAGACGAGCCCCACATTGGCGCCACATACCGGACCTTACGACAGAAAAACCTTCCGTTTTTTTTCGGCTCCTCACTGCCTCGCAAGTCGGCCTTGTGGACCCGAGGGTATGTAACGGTCGGTTATTTATTACGAAAGTTTTATGATTAATTATTCCCCCCATCTATCGGAAATTTAAGAAATTATTAGTGCAATCACTTCAGAAGCTTTTGGATGCGGAATTTTTTTTTTTTTTTTTTTTTTTTTTTTTTTTTTTTTTTTTTTTTTTTTTAGCTTTAAATTGTCATAATTTATTATATTAAATTATCAGTTTCACTTGTTAAAACAAAAATAAATAAACAAAACAAAATAATTAATTACATATAAATTATTTACCTTAACATTTGATCATTGCACCAAACACACATTTACTCAACACACAACCTTTAAATTTTTTTTTTTGAATCACGTAGGCCAAGAAAAACAAAATTTTTCTTGGAAGGAAAAAAAATTAGAAATTTTGAACAGTCTGGAATTACTGATGAAGAAGTAAAGTGCGGAGGTTTGAGCGTGAGCAAACGAGAAGTTTTTTTAATTTTTGCAACAAACGGAAATTTCTGCAGAGGGTCATTAGAAGTCTGGAATTACTGATGAAGAAGTAAATTGCGGATGTTTGAGCGTGAGCAAACGAGAAGTTTTTTTAATTTTTGCAACAAACGGAAATTTCTGCAGAGGGTCATTAGAAGTCTGGATTGGGGAGAGACCAAATAGAGGCAGTTCTCAATTTTTGAAGACCGAAAGGAAGAAGTTCTCAGAAATTGGGTTTTTTTTTACATCTTGAAGAAGATAACACGAAAAAGTTCCCAAACATAGCTTTTGGAATTTGAGGACGAAAAGGAAAAAGTTTTCAAAAAATTAAATTTTTTTTCAAATCTTGAAAAAGAACATAAAATAAACTTGCAATTTGCCGTTCCGTAGCATAATTTTCACCTAGATTATTAACTAGTGCTCCTCTTTGGGAATTGATAAACGTTGGCCGATTTTTGTCTGGGTGTTTTTAATTGGAAGAAGGAATTTCCTGTGCGTAATATAAATATTTCGTTTGGATATACTTTTTTAAGTTACATGTTTTTTTTCTTGCTGGATTGATAATAGTAGTGAGATTCTTTATCCTTAAAAGGAGATATTTAAAGTGCCAAAAGAATAGTTTTTTTTGCATGGTGATCACATTGTGAGATTTCTGTGGAGTATCCAATATTTCTACATCCAGTGAAAAAGTTGATCCTTGTAGTTTCATTTTATACTTCACGCAGAATACTGACTAATTTTATAATGATATGTATTTCCAACCCATGTGAATGCACCATCATGAACCATTAAGAGATGAGAACAACCATACTCCTTAAGCAGGTGCTAGGACCTCTCAATTCGAGACTATTTCGACAATTCTGAGTTGTTTGGCTAGAAGGCTAGTCAAGATTTCGAATTGAACCAGTATCCGTGGCTGTCAGGGTGTCAGCATTGCAAACCGTTATCCCCGAAGGAGGATCTGAGGAATTACTAAAGAGGCAGGAGATTCTTCCAATCCTTGGTCCGAAGTGTTTGGCGGTGGAGTAATCCCGTGAACGCTTGGCCGCGGTGTTTGGTGTTAACCCCGCTAGTGGTAATGGTGTACCGGATGCAAGGTAAATCGAAGTAAAGAGACTACATATGTCAAAAATCCTAAGATTTAGATTGGTGCGTATATAAATAAATAAAATAGAGTTTATTCTTATATTGATTTATTATCTATATTATTTAGCTTGATTATTGTGTTTCCCAGATTGATATATATATACAATTTTGATTATATTGCTTAACACTAAATATATATTCACACCTTTTTAATTATATTGTTCTGCACTAGTTATATAATAAGTATATAAATACACTTTATCCGTTACCTGAGTTAAACCCTTCTACACTTAGCAAATATTGTTACACTGGTTTTTTTTTGGTAGGGGTGCAAACAAACATTAGACGGTTCTAACTGAACCAATTGTCCGAATTATATTGCCCTGCAACTTCGTTTGGCCAAATCGACGTTGTTACTTCTCTTGTGTTTTGTTTTTTTTTGTTTGGTTGGCCAAGTTTTATGTTGGCACCGAGTTTTTTTGTGTCCCTCCTTGCCCTCAGTACATCCCACAATACACCAGTTCAATTATCAAAATTTACAAGTGGTAAAAGTTGGTTGCATCCACATTACCTAGATTATAAGTATACTTTTGTTTTGATTTAATATTTATGTAATATTTAATGCAAACTTACCTTCATTTTGTTGTTGAATAATTATATTGTTTTGGGCTGAGTTTATTATAAAATATAATTGTTGTGAATTTCGTTAACTCCTCTAGTATTATTCGGAATGACCACTTAAGGGGATAAATTGTCCAGGATGGTTGGGTTGTGCTTTCTCTCCAGGGTCCTCTCAAAGTCGCGTTGAACATTTACAGGTCCACCAGGTCGATGGAAACGTCCCGCGATGAATCGCCTTGGCTAACCTAGGAAGATAATGACATGAAGAGATATCCCTTTTAAACAATAGGTAAGTGGTGAATCATAGGTGTAGTGTCCCGGTCACACAACCCCACGCCCCCACCGGCGAGCTAGCGTATACCGTGTGGCCGGCTTAGCATCCCCTATAACTTTAGGAACCTAGGGAGGATGTAGTTTCTCAAAATTTTTATGTTACCCAGAACACGATGGCAGTAACCTTGCTGACCCCAGCAAGGAGCTACATCGTGCCGGTGGTACATTGATGATTTTTTGATTTTTTCGAACTGCGTCAGAAGACAGAAAAGTTGAAAGCTGCATTAGGCTCCGAATTTAAATTAAAAGATTTAGGTCCTGTGAGACGTTATTTAGGCATGAGAATAAATGTAAATAAGCATTGTAATACCATAACTGAGGAGCGTCGGAACAAAAACCGATAAAGCACATTTTTACATTCTTTTTTTTTATGATGGCAATTGGTTGTTTTCGTACATATCTATAACCATCGTTAATCAAACCTGCTCAGAAAAGGCTAAATCTGCTTCAAACACCTTCCCAAAATACACTGAACAAGGCGTAACAGATATTCCGTATCAAAGATTGATAGGAAGTTTAATGTATCTAGCTGTTTTGACAAGTCCTGATATTGCATATGCCGTAAGCTACCTGAGCCAATTTAATAATTGCTACAATGAGACTCATTATAATTATGCTAAGAGAGTGTTGAAATATTTGAAAACCTATTGTTTAAAATACAGTAAAGAAAACGTACAACAGCTACAAGGTTTCGTTGATGCCGACTGGGCTAGTGATATTCTAGAGAGAAAATCCTATACTGGTTACTGTTTCATCATGTCTGGTTCTGTTATAGCATGGCAGAGTAGAAAACAAAGAACAGTCTCTTTATCTAGTACCGAGGCAGAATATGTAGCACTCTCGAAAGCATCTAGAGAAGCCGTTCACTTAAGAAATCTAATGTATGAGATTGCTGGACAGCTATGTGCTATTATGTTGTGTTGTGATAATCAAAGTGCCTTAAAATTGGCAAAAGGTCAACAGACACTAAACAGATCAAAACATATCGACGCCTGTTATCACTACGTTAGAGATGCCATTAAAAACAAATTGATTACAATTAATTATACTTCAACTCAAGAAATGCCTGTTGACATGCTAACAAAGGGGCTACTATCAACAAAGCATTATAAATTTATGAAAATGATGGAAGTTATTCAGAGACCGCGGAACCTTATTTTAACTGGGGTTTCGAAACAGTTTTTTGTCAACTTCCTCTCCTTTTGTTTTTGATCGCCTTGCTGAGTTGTTGCAACACCTCACAATAGCGTGCAGCGGCGATCGTGGTCCACGGGGCAGGTAATTGATCAACAACATCCCTTGGAATCCCTAAAGAACGTTTGCTATTTTCGCGCGGATTCCACAACTTTTGCTTTATTTGGTGTTTTGAGCGACTGGAGTCTCCATAGTGGCTGAAGCCTGACTGGCGGATCGATCGACGCACGCGCTTAGAAATTTTACAGTGCTGCCACTACATCCAGACGCAAATTCCCTGAGACTCCCACACTTTTCTCGCCAACCACGCGGATTTAAAAAAATAGTGGAACTTACTTTTGAGACGACCCTCGTATATGAGAAAGACAACGAGCTCTTTTCAAAAATTTTCATGCCGTAAAGGCCAGTCCTCACTACGCGGACTTAGATCGCACGCGGACTTAGATCCACGGCCTTTAAATTTTCTGAATCGCGAGTTTTGGATCCTAAAATAAGAACTAATCTGAAGGAAAATATTTATTTAACGAATATTGATTAATCTACATTGAGAAAAAAATCAATTTTCATTTAAAAAGCCCGTATTGTGTGGAAGTACAATGTACCTTTGCCATTAAAAACTCTATAAGATAAAAAAGGCAAAAGCGCGTATGAGCTAAAGTCCGTGTAGTGTGGATCCACCATAAGAGTTAGTTAGTCACAAGACAAGAGTCGTTTTTATGATATTTGGAAAAAACACATCTGTTTTCCATTAAGTAAACGTGTCAAATAGTGACCACTCAGTCAGAACAACCTTTTTTTGAGGAAATTATAAAATTTTTTATGATATGAGTGAAACTTACATATTTTACAATTAAATGTGAGGTTTCAATCTTTGAAAGAAAAAAATATTTTTATTCCAGACTTTCTTCCTTTTGCTCATGAGAAAAAAATTACCTTTTATCGATTTGCGATAAAGCTGATTTATGTTGAAGATATTCTGTTTTTTTATGATACACAAACAAAGGCACACAATTACACACGACAGAGACCATCATGGAGAAGAAACGACGTCGAAACCATATATTTTTCAAGTGTTTGTTCGAAGTGTAATATTACATCGAAACTGATTCATAGAAATATATTCATTTGTTAACTTTTATTTTAATAGCTGCCATTCTAGACGTTTGACCAATCTCGCCCCGATCTGCAAACACTTGAAAAGATTCGACGATGGTGCGATCGCACATAATCTTTGATAAAATGGTTATGAACAATTATTTATTTGTAATTTAATAGCAAAATTTCAAATTCGGTATAAGAATAAATGTAAAATGAAATTTCTCTGTTAAATTTGAATGTTTTTTACAATATCGGTAGGTCTCGGTAGTCTAGAGAGTAAGGCGCCTCGCAACCATCCCAGAGGTCCCGGGTTCGAATCCCCGCAGCACCACGGTCCTTCGCCTTTCCCACCTTTTTTCTTCTCCCCTCTTTACATTCCTCGTTCCTCCTGTCATAGCCTTCCGCCAGCACTGCCCCGCTCCACCAGCGCATGTCATCGGTTGGTTGATGGGATTCAACTCGTTCCAGGAGGCATAACACTCCAGCGAGTTGTTTCTCGCTGCCCCGATGCCAGAGTCGCGATAGAAATGGTTGTGAGTAAGTGATTGTGGCAGTTCCTTTCTTCACTTCTCTCTTTCCCTTCTCTATCTATCGACTAGAGCTTGCTGTTCGACATTGCATTTTATACGAAAAAAATAGATTGTCGACAGTACAAAGGGCTTTCTCTGAGTTCTAGTCTTCTACATAAAAAAAAACTATCGAATTTAAAAGCGTATACTTTTCTTACAAATAAAATAATTTTTGGTTTTTTGATTTCAAAAACACAGGGGTTGCGGCGCCACCCCTCGAAATTATCAGGGGTTGCGGGCGCAACCCTTGCAACCCCACTTCCACGGTCTCTGGAGTTATTCCAAATTAGTGTTAAACTATTATGTAAATTAGATTTCATTGTTTCATTATTACTAGTAGGGACGCCCGTTACAAAAATTCGGTCACCAAAAAATTACTAAATAAAATTCACCCTTTTTCGAATTTAAATTCGGCTATGGCCACGCCGTTGACTTGGCATTTCGAAAATAAAACGCGAAAAAAAATACAAACAAATTATTAATAAGCAATAAAAACAAAAAAACTACAAAATAAAATTAAAAGAAAATCACTTAAAGCGTCAAAATTAAAATATTGAAAAAAATAACGTCGCAACTTGCCTCTTTAAATTCAATTCAAATAATAAATGCTTTCTATCACTTTGCACTTGATTTCACTCGCCAAAAACGAACGGCAGCCCCTTACACAATAATACTATACACAAAAGAGAAAAGAAAAATGCACGCACAAAGTGACCGAGTTTTTTCATGTCAGTTATGCCGCCAAAAATCTACACAAACTATTGTTTTCTCTGTTTCTCATTCGCTTCACGGAAACGGCGTTTGTGTCAATCGTAGGCTAATCAGCTCTACGTTGATGCTCACAAAAAAATTCAAATTTTCCAACGGCTTTTTCAAATTCGAAAAATTAAAATCGCTATAACTTTTTTATTCCTTATTACAAAACTATTCCATAAAAAGAACATTTTCTGAAAACTTAAAAGAAATCGGTTCACGAACAAAAAAGCCTTAGCGTGTACAAACTTTTTGTTTGCCTATTAATATATAAGATAGTTTTGCGCTTATTTTGATAAGTGGGGATGTAATTTATAACACTTTGTGTATCAAAATAATGCAACGCCATCTATGTTAATTTTTTGTAAAATTAATACGAGAAAACAAAACAATAAATTATTTCAGTCTTAAGCCTAGTATGCTGTTGAATCGAAATGAAAATTTCCTATCAAACTCTATGTAAAAAAAACGCACGCGAAAAGTGCCACCGAAATTTTCGCTTCCGATTTCGTTTAGCAGTACGCTGTTCAAACGAAAATCACAACTTTTTCGGGATAAAGGTAAATGTCTCTGCTTATGTGGAGACTTTTTTCGCACCGAAATAATGTTTTAATATTTATTTCGGGCCGAAATTTTGACAGTACTCAAGTGTGAAGTGAAAAAGTGACAGTGTGATTTAAATAAAAGTAGATTGAAATAGAAATAGGATTTTTTTAAGATTTTGAAGCGGAAGTATTCAAATTAACAGTTTTTTAACGTAAACTCTCCATTCTATTCTCCAATTATTTTTCGTGTGTAGAGATATATATCCAAAACGCAAACGAAAATTTCGCTTCAACAGCAGACTAGGCTTATAAAGGAAAATCAACGTGTTCATAAGTGAAGTAGAAGTGAAGTAGACGTAATTTCTTTCAAAATTGATATATAAACCAAAATAAGAAGTTCATAAGAAGTATAGCAAGTGAACACCCTTACTTTCTAAACTTTTGTTTACTTCTTGTGCGGTTATTACCGCACGGTTACTTCTCTAAATGACTTTTCGAAATTTTTCGAAATTAAACTTCCACTTCACTTCCGTTTTGGCATAGAGTAAAAATACTCATAGAGGCTCAAAGCTCATACAAAATTTTCACCCGAAATGAAACCTCAGCCACAATTTCTAAAAACTCCATCTCAATCTGAAACAAAAAGCTTTTAAGTACATCTTATTTATAAGCGCTTTACGCATGTAGGGAAAAAAGTCAGATGCTTGCTTGGATCTAAAAATATATTTCTGTTCGGTTACGGGTATTCTTCTGTTTTGCGAGGAAGAGGCAAGAGAGTGAAAAATCAAACAACCTTCAAGCGACGATTTCTTGAAGGAAAGAATGAATAGAAGAAATGCAAATGCGTGAGAAATGTTCAAGGACAGTTGCGATTTGATAATTTTTGTTTTTAATGTTTGTTTTCATGTATTATTTGAGACTAGGGATATTGTCGTGGGGGAGCTAAATATTTATATTTTTTAAAAAATGATAATGATATGAAAAAAATATTTTTTTTGCTATTATAGAAATTTGAAATAGGAAGTTAATAAAACAATTCAAATATTTTTGAGCTCCAACTACATGTTTCTGATTGTGAATAATGCATTAAAACAAGAATTTCAATTTTCTTAAACAAAAGCAAAACTGTTCTTGAGTATTGAGAATTAAGAACCTTCGTTTATTCGACTACTCTTGGAAAAATAAGCAAAAGATTTTGAATGAAAATTCGTACGTTTTTGTTTCGTTTTTTATTATTGTAGGCAAACATTTTAAAATTTATATTTTGGACTAGCAAACGCCTTTAAATAAAAAAAAGATTATGTGTCCGCCGTCCCTGATAAGATAAGATATATTGTAAATATAGTTTAAAAAAACTAAAAAATACACTTTTATTTTAAAATGAACTAAAAAGTAAAAAATAAATTTGAATGTAAAGTTTTTATTGCTCCAACCAGTATATGGAAACAACCTACCTTTCGAATTGTAAAAAAGCGTGAGGCTCTCTATATTCTTATTTTATTAACACCGGAACCTTTAGCTAGCGCCCACGCTTTTTTACATTTCGAAAGGTAGGTTGTTTCCATATACTGGTTGGAGCAATAAAACCTTTACATTCAAAATTATTTTTTACTTTTTAGTTCATTTTAAAATAAAAGCGTATTTCTTAGTTTTTTTAATCTATATTTTTTATTTTCTATTTTTTAGTCTATTATATGTATATGTTCCGCCATTTTGTAGTGACCGCCATATTAGATTTAAAATGACATCACAAAGCATACTATACTATACTCGTCATACACTTTCATTTGATACCCTAGTGGTGTTAAATCCTATTTCATTTCATTTAATTTAATTTCTAAGAATTAGAATTAAATCTCATTTCATTTCATTTAATTTCTAAGAATTAGAATTAATTTAATGTCATGCAAATTTTCATTTTCCCACATTAAATTTTTATTGTCAAAATAAATTTTCACACAAGTATCAGATCACATTACATCCACCAGCCCATGCACCTGTTTCTTGGAGCAAAACGCTGATTTAGCGTCTAGCCTTTTGCACCAAGAAAACAAGGTCAAGTTGCATGTGCACTCAATTCATTTTTTACATTTATCAGCAATTTAAGTTAAGTTTTGTTAACATGGTTCCAATTAGCTTTAAATAAATTTAGTCAAAATTCAGACATCATCAACTTCAGTCATTTATTTTTCCTTGTGAATAATTTTTGTACTTTTCATAATCATTGCACTGGTAATGAACCTGGGCAGCATACAACCCTAAAACCATATTTCAGCTTATTGTTCAGGTACTGTACCTGAATAATATTCAAACAATATTGTGACACAATCTATTTTATGGCACAGATATAGGATCTGGGCAATAGCATAGATATTTCGCCAAGTAAAGGAATTTGGCGCAAACATTTTGGTGACCCCGATCGCCTAAGTTCACGTAGCAGAAACTTTGCAAGAGAAAAAAGTTTTTCCTGGAATCATGGAAGATCTGACTGCTAAACAAAGCGCTATAAGAATCGAGATTCACAAACTGTATATCAATTTTAATAAGGATTCATCTACCAGGAATACCAGAGAATATTTAGAGAATCGACTCCAACGCTTAGAGGAGCTGTGGGCTAAATTTGAATCTAACCATCGGCAACTTATGCCACTGGCTTCCACCGACGCCGACCATCCCTATTTCGAAAACCAATTTTTCGAAGAGATCGCCAAGGTCTATCAGAAACTGAAGGCCGCAATACTTCAGATACACCAGGAAATGCAAACAAGCACCAAAGACGGACAACCAGGCCCCATCACATCTCAACAAATAGATGAACCAATTAAAACAGGGCCGCCACAAGCCCGTTATTTCCAGCTTCCGCCCAAGGAAGAGGAAGACATTTTTTTGAAACTCGTCAAACGACAGAGGGCTTTATTCAAGACCATCACTCACATCCTGCAAGAGGTGGAGAAAAAACTGGAAGACACCAGCTCAAGCACCTTTTACCAGGACAAATTATGGGTCCGAATACCACCATAAACCGCCGTCCACCCAATTTAAACTTCCAAAAATAGTTCTGCCAACCTTTGAAGGGAGCTATTTACGGTGGATCCAGTTTCGAGAACTGTATGGGCAGTTAATCCATACACAGCCGCTCAGTAATGCACAGAAAATGTTTTATTTAATTACCAATCTCACTGGAGAAGCGCGCTCATTAATCCAACATCTTCCAGTCTCAGGAGAAAACTACATTTCGGCTTGGGACATCTTATGCAGTCGATACGACAACAAGCGTCTTGTTCCGGCCCAAAAACATAATCCGAAATAAAAACAGGAACTAAGTAAGTCAGAAAATCCATCAATGGTTGAAATGCCGTCGGCAAACTCACGAAAGCTAGAAATCAAAACAATCAGTAAAAACAAAACAAAATCCAAAAAATACTTATCTGTTGTTAACACTAATCAGTCTACATCCCAAGCTCCTCCTCGAAAACACCCCACCAAGTCTCCTAAGAGTCCTAAAATATAAACTAAAATTAGTAAATAATCTAAATACAAGAATAAAAATACTTACCAAAAAACATCAAACACCATTTGACGTCTACAAGTTAGAAGGAGAACAGCTGATCAGTATCGAGCATAGCCGAAGTATATAATCCAATGTTATGTAAAGCAGGCAATTTTTCTCCCCACTTGACTTTATTGTCCAGCAGGAAAATAAGCAGCAGCACACAGCCGACGTCAAGCCAGATTGCTTCTAATCGTTCTAGAGTCTTGAACTAGAAATTAAAATCTGTTCTGAGGTTTTTAAAAAAACAGCAATTTCAATCAAAGCTGGTATTGAGGCTTTCTTCCATCACAAGAATCTGCTAAAGTTTTTAATTAGCTTTCTAAAAGATAGAGTTGAAGTCTTTTCCCAACAAATCCTGAATCAAAGACACCTCTGAAGTCTTTGACCATTAACTTAATCATCAAAGTTGATTTCAGCAGTTACATCAAACCAACCACAGAGGGACGAATTTGCACAACATCAAATCGGAAGAAACCACGCAGCAACCACACAAGGCAGTGCAGAAAACAGCAAACAATCACAAGCGAGTTCCAGGACGAAACCAGAGTGCAGCTCAACAGGCATTATTTCTGGCAATTTTGGGCAACTAAGTTGTTTATGTCAATATTAAACTCAACAATTAAACAATTATAATATAAATTTTATTTAGATAATACACGTCACAGTAACAGTTTAACATAAAAGGTGTAATAATAACCGACAACTTTATTAGACAAAAATAGAACGAACAAATTATTAATGATATAAAAAATAGAACGAGTAATTTAGTAGTTGACCAATCCGTGGTGTAAGGTGGACTTCACTGGTGATTGAGAAACACCTCATTGCCAGGTACTTCAATGGTGCCGCGTCTGCAGAAAATTGGGCCCGTGGCTGGTTGGCGGTTGAACTCCTGGCCTTGGCGGTGCAGGTGCTTTCCGGCTTATGGTAATGAAGAGTTAAATTACCTTAATACCGGATGCATCGAAGCCACGAGCCGCTGACGGCTGATGCCAATTATTGACCACCGATGACCCCTTGATCGATGGATCAACATTCTGCCCTCCTTGAACCAATAAGGGTTCAAAACATGATGAAGTTGTAGATGCTACCGAATAACACCAATGGCATTTACTCCGGAACTGGTGAATTGGTAACTCTGGAACCTGAGGTTTTGAGGCGCCTCGACTCGCCTGAAGCGATCCTGTAACGATATTAAGTGAAACGGAAGGAGCAAGGTGAATAAGGAATATGGTAAGGACAGATATGAGGAGCGCCAGAACAAAAACCGATAAATCCCATTTTGACATTATTTTTTTTTATGATGGCAATTGGTTGTTTTCGTACATATTTATAACCATCGTTCATCGAACCTGTTCAGAAACGGCTAAATCTGCTTCAAAAACCTTCCCAAAATCACTGACCTGAACATAAACCGATAAATCCATTGAGGGTGTCAACACTAGTATTCCTTCAGCAGCAGCAGAACCGGTTTTACAACTTAATCTAGGTCTATACTGGTATTCTTTCATCGCGAGTAATGTTCTTGTCTTTACGCGGAGATATCTACGTGCGTTTCGATAATTATATTTGCTATCCACGAGTAATAAGAGTAAGCAGAAGCACATTGTGTATGGGTTAAGTTTTTACGCCGAATTTTTCTGGTGAACATGTTACTACACTAAACCTCTTATGCTCTTTCTATACCTCTCTCATAAAAAACCGTTTCTGCTGCTGCTGAAGGAATACTAGTGTAGATTGGGCCAAGGGTATCCAATTATATCCAATGATATATCAAATTAGTCTGATTAAAAACCGATAAATCCATTTTGTTTTTTATAATATCTCAACAGGTACCGCACACAGGAATGTGGTATTTAGGTTTCCACACTGTGTTATCAACACCAATAAATTGGTAAACTTCGTTCACCTCTAAATTATAAAGCCATAGACTTGCACAGATTTTTTCAATTTCCCAAAAAAAACTTAAATGTGATTTATCGGTTTTTGTTCCGACGCTCCTCATATGGGATGATGAACGGGGAGAGATTTATTTAATTGAGATTCCGATACAATGAGGCCAATCGGCTTGTAGGGGTAGGAGCTCCATTAGATGTAGTCGGGTCCTGCTCATGCGATATGGCACTTGAGTTTTTATGTGACGTTCTGTATATACGAATTTCGAGTTAACGTATGTAAAAAGATCTAGATTGTGAACATCAATAGCCCTTTTTGTGAACCAATATTCTTTCGATGCACGGGGTACGATCACAAGTCGCGGGTGTTCTGTTTGATATCCATCAAATCTGCATACTGATACCGCCTTCTTAACCTCCAAGGCAAATACGATTTCACCTGACGTAACTGAGTAGACGGTACTGAACACGGCTTGTTCACTGTGCGGTGTGATTGTATCGATTTTTGTAGCGACTCCTTGCCACAATACATCATAATTTAGGTTTTCACATGAATTATCTGGAATTAAATCCCAGAAACTGACCCCGTAATCAGGATCAGTGCATTTTCCGGTTAAGTAAGGGCATAAAACATTACTTCGTAGGATCGCCATGTTATCTTCCAATCGAACGACGCTTTGGTAGTCTGTTATCGTGAATTCCATGACGTGGGTGACAATAACGTTGCTCCAAGAGTTGGCTCCTGAGGTATATTGAGCACCTTGACAGTTTCCACTATTATCCACAGATCCTGCAATGATTTCAGTGTGGGTTGTTGACGCATTTGGTTTTAAGTCAGCTATGATACGACCGTTCGGGAGCTTAAAGGTATGGTGGTGGTGGATCTGCATGCAGTCTTCTCGAGAAATGTCATCTATGAAGCTACTCAAGCCACCGGGCACTAGCGAAAGGTGGCTAAACATTCCACAATGATGTACTGATTGGATGATATTGATTTTGCATTGATAAATTTGTATGGATGCAACTTCACTCATCTGGAGTAGTTGAATATCTTGCTCCGTTTGCTTAAGTTCTTGCTTGTCAATGATGCAGGGTCCAACCGAAAGCAGTGAAATTGATGTTATATTGATTCTTTCGTGACCACAATCATAAGCTATTAGTGCGGTCACACTTGTCACAATGGCTAGTTGCATAATTCCACAGATGATGTTCATTGCTCACAAGGGTGAGTGCTGGTCAGGTTCGTAATCTAGAAGATGTAATTTAGATGTAGAGTTAATGGTGTAATTTGGTTGTGCGGTTATTGGCGTTGATCTAAAGGTGTGGTTATGTATAATTTTGTATAGGACGTTACGACCGTAAGAATTCGAAAGTTATGCAGGGATGATTAAGTAAATATAAAGGTACTAATATATATGTGCTACGACACTTGATTGTCAATAATCGGCAATAAGCAGATTTTGGTGATTGGGCGTTGTAGGACGCTGTCCTTACACCTTATGGTAACTGCTCGTGTTAGCCCATCTGGCCCGGGGTGTACTTCGATGACACGTCCCAAGAGCCATCGTGCTGGAGGTAGTCTTTCGTCTTTAATTAACACTAAATGATCTTTTTTGACGTCAGGTGCACGCTGTGCCCACTTGGATCGAGCCTGTAGCCTTGGCAGATATTCATCAACCCATCTCTTCCAAAAATCTTGAACTAATCTTTGTAATAATTTCCATCTTGACAGTGTATTTAATTTATTATTGAGCAGATTTGGTTCTGGCGGTGTAAGTAGCGCATCCTCAATTAGGAAGTGTCCTGGGGTTAATGCTTGCAAATCATTAGGATCGTTACTAAGTGGACACAATGGGCGAGAGTTTAAACATGCCTCAATTTGTGCTAACAGCGTGCTAATTTCTTCGTAGGTGAGTAGTGAATTTCCCAGTATTCGTTTAAAATGATATTTAACTGATTTCACACCCGCCTCCCACAATCCTCCGAAATGAGGTGCGGCAGGTGGTATGAAATGCCACTTAACACCCTTGGTAGATAGTGTGGTGATCACGTTAGGTGATAACCCATATTCGCATTTAAGACGAGCTTGTATAAGTTGTTGGTTAGCTCCGATGAAATTCGTCCCGCAATCACTATACATATCACTGCATAATCCTCTACGACTAACAAATCGTCGAAATGCGGCTAGAAATGCTTCTGTGGTGAGTTCACTAACCAGTTCAAGATGCATGGCCTTGGTGGATAAACATACGAATACACTTATGTAACCCTTGCTAGTTTTTGGCCGACCTCTACATTTTGATTCTCTGATAGTAATATGGCCAGTAAAATCCACCCCCGTATGCAAAAATGGGCGGTGTTGTCGTACGCGAGGTGCGGGAAGGTCGCCCATGAGCTGGGTTTGCGTCGACGCCTTGTATCGGAAGCACGTGACACAGCCATGTAATTGGTGACGGATTCGATTTCGACCATTTAAAATCCAATATTTTTTACGTATTAGATTAAGAGTCAGTTGCGTGCCTCCATGTAAAGTTTCTTGATGGCATTTATTAATGACAAGTTCTGTAAACTTGCTGTGTTCTGGTAATATGATTGGGAATTTTTGATCTGCAGGAATTTCTGCGTTGCGTAGACGACCACCGACTCTTAATAAGCCTGATTGATCCATTATTGGGTTAAGGCTATATAGTTTACTATTCTTAGGAACTGGTTGAGAATTTCCTAAGTGTTCTAGTTCGATAGCAAAATGAGTTCTTTGGACTAATCTCTCTAGACATAACTTGGCTTCATTGATCTCCTCCACTGACAATCGATCAAATTTTCGGTTTGGTTGAGCAGTTTTGAGGTTTATGTAAAATCTTCTGCAGTAGGCAGTTACTCTAACGAGTTGATCTAGGGTTGAGTAGCGATTTATAAGCTCTAGCTGTAGTTCGGTTCCCGTAGTAATGGTTAGGACCACCCTTTTAGCTTCTAGGTCAGTATAATTAGGGGCTTCGTCATTTTTAGGCCACAGACTTTCATCCTGTTGTAGCCAAGACGGTCCAGTCCACCACAGTGGGTGATCCTTCAAATCACCTGGGGCGACTCCTCGTGAGGCGCAGTCGGCTGGATTATCACCTGATTTCACATATCTCCACCGACTGGTATCTAATCGTTCTTGTATGTAGCTCACTCGGTTACCGACAAAGGTTTGCCATTGGCGAGGATGACCCTTGATCCAAGCAAGAACATTTCGTGAATCTGTCCAACCATATATTTGGTACATTTCTGCGGGAATAGCCTGCTTTACATGAGTGATTAGTTTAGTCAATAAAACAGCGCCACATAATTCTAAACGTGGTATACTAACTTGACGTGTGGGAGCAACCTTAGTTTTGGCGGCTAAGAGAGAGATAGTAACATCACCTTTTGGGGAAACACATCTTACATAGACTACTGCAGCATAAGCGGCCGAAGATGCATCACAGAATGCGTGTAGTTCATAGGTGGTTTCAGTGTCATTTAATTCGATCCATCTGGGTATTTTTATAAGCTCTAATTTAGATAAATTCTGCCGAAACTCGCACCACTTCTTCTGCAAATGTTCTGGAAGTAATTCATCCCATGTTATACCTTCAATCCATAACCGCTGAAACATTATTTTTGCTATAATAACAGTGGGAGCTAGCCATCCTAGGGGATCAAATAATTTAGCGGCCTCAGATAAAAGAATTCGCTTGGTGACAGGAGTATGAGAATTGTCAAGCGACACTTTAAATTCAAAACTGTCACTCGATGGGTTCCAATGGATACCTAATGTTTTCACAGTTTCGGTGAATTCTATAGGAAATGGTGTGGAAATTTCACGATCCTTGGCGGGGACGTATTGTAATAATCGTTCTGAATTGCAGACCCACTTACGTAATTTGAATCCTCCTGCCTGTAGAAGTTGTCGAAGGTTCTCTTGGAGTACTATTGCTTCCTCTAGGGTATTTGTACCCGACATTAAATCATCCACATAAAAATCGGTTAGTAATATTTTGGACGCTGCAGGAAATCGATCTCTTTCATCATTGGCGAGTTGTTGCAGCGTTCTAAGGGCCAAGAATGGAGCACAGGAAGTTCCATAGGTGACAGTAAGAAGTCGATATGCTTCTATTGGTTGGGTCACATTTTCTCTCCATAATATTTTTTGGTACTTGCATTGATCAGGTCGGATATAAATTTGCCGATACATCTTCTCAATATCAGCAGTAAAGGCGATTTTGAATTTCCTCCAGCGAAGTAATATTAGGCAAAGATCCCTTTGCAACGGCGATCCTGGGAGTAGTGTATCATTTAATGACCGTCCATTTGTGGTTTTCCGGGAACCATCGAAAACCACTCGCAATTTAGTTGTTGAACTAGACTCCTTTATCACTGCATGGTGTGGTAAAACATATTCAGGGAAATTGTCTCGCTCATTTTCGGCTGAGGAGATCTTTTCCATATGTCCAAGCGTTAGGTACTCCTTCATAAAGGTCTTATAATCTTCAGCTAATTTGGGATTTTTCTGAAATTTGTTTTCCATCTGGAGTAAACGTTTTAGTGCCGCATTTCGAGAATATCCTAATTCAGGCCGCTTATTATTTTCGAAGGTTAGTGGTACTACATAGCGACCAGTGGGATCTCTATAATATGATTTGGCATAAATTGTTTCACATTCGTCATGTTTAGGCTCAGAAGGGTACGTTGGAATGTCTTCGAGCTCCCAAAATCGTTTTAACGCATTTTCCAGATCTACGGATTCTGTGATGGTGCATATTAGAGTAACTTTTGGAGTTGTGTAGGTGTGTGTATTGAAATCGGGCATCCTGCCACTAATAATCCAGCCTAACGTAGTCTTTATCGCTATTGGATATCCCTTAGGGCCCTTGAGTAGCCCGCTCAAAATAATTTCACTATAAAATTCAGCGCCTAAGAGCATGTCTACATAATTCGGTTTCATATAATTAGGATCGGCAACTGGAAGATTTTTAAGGTACGGTAACAGTTGGTGGTCAATTGGTTTATGTGGCAACATTCCACTGATTTTCGGGAAGACATATGCCTCCACATGTCGCTTAAATGATGGGTCGTATCGAGATTGAACTAAACAAGTCACAGCATTACGAGATACTCCAGACGGTAAGTCGCCTACGACGTTGACCATTACGCAGGCCGGCTGCTTACGCAAACGTAGACGTTGTACAGCCTCTTCTGTAATGAAGGAGACTTGAGAACCTGGATCTACTAACACTCTCAAGCATTGTTTACCTGCGTGTGGAGTCTCGATATCGACTAATGCTGTTGCCAATAAAACTGTGTGCAATCGCTCGTTATTTGTCAGATGTGAGTATACATATGAGTCCTCATGGACACTATCTGGTGTTATTTGTATGGACTTCGAACTCTGAGGGTGAGCTGGGCCTTGATAATTACCATATTGGACTTCTTGAATTGAGTTCTCCAATAATTGTGGAGAAGTAACATGGTGACTGGAATATTGACTGTGCTGACGAAGCTGATGCAAATTCTTGGTATTCTTGGATTGGTTATGATTAACAGGTGATTTTGGTTGATCAAAATGGAGTAGGGAATTGTGTCTCTTTCCGCATTTTTGACAGTTCAACGGATTAGGACACTCCTTGAGATCATGAGATTTTGACAAGCAGTTTATACATCTGGAATTGGTTTTTATGAACTCGTATCGCCCCTTTGGCGTCATACTACGGAATTTTGTACATTGTATGAGGCGATGGTCACGGTTACATGCTGGACACATTGATGAAGCTGATGTAGTGAACGTGTGAGTTATATGCCCCTTAATATTTTCTTTGCGAGGGGTAGGGAATTGACACCTTGTTCTAGTGATGGCCTCTAAACTTTTAAACCTGGCTTCAAGGAAGTCAGTAAATTCAACTAAAGTAGGACGTTTTGACGGTATAGTTCTGTGGTTAAGGGTGAACTCCCAGTGTTCTATTGTATCCTTGCATAATTTTTCAGTAAATATTTCGATTAACAAGGGATCCCAAGATTGTACTTCTAGGTCTAATCTTTTCAAAATCTCTAATGACTCGTTAATTGAGTCAAGGAAGCGTTTTAGACCAACTGCGTTTTCCGTTCTCTGGTTCGGTAATGAGAGCAAGGATTGAATGTGAAAAGTTGTTAAAGCGCGCTCATCTTGATACCGCTTTTTAAGTAACTCCCATGCTGGGGCATAATTTGCTTCCGTAGTATGTAAATGCTTAATTAATTGCAACGCTTCACCACTCACATTTGCCATCAGATAATGCAACTTTTGCACGTTAGATAGCTTTCTATTGTTGTGGATGAGACTTTCAAATATCCCTCTAAAGGTGACCCAATCGTGATATCCCCCCGTGAACTTAGGAATGTTCATTCGTGGTAGTGGAACTTCATTTGAGTCATGCGCCGCGGTACATGTTGTGATATTTAGCTGATCACTTGACGCGAGCGAAGTGGATGCCGTTGTCTGGGGTAAAAACTCAGAAATGATCCCATGGGCGTCCAAATACATGTCTTCAAGAGCACTAAATTTATCGGTCTGAAAATAGGGCAATTCTGCATGAATTTCAGACTGGAACTGTGCTAACATTTCCCTGTCTTTAGCTTGAACGTTCGCCCAAAGTTTGTCGAGCATTTCCGCCTTTTTCCTTAGGTGGGGTTCCTTTCGCCTATCCTTCGGGGTTTTTTTTAAATTGTCCATGAACCTTTCCAGTTCAAAGGCATTTAATTCTTGGGCCCTTATTAATCGGTCCATTTGGTGGATTTAAGGTTCTGACGACTGTGGGGACGTATAAACGGTGGGAAAGTGTATGCTGACTTAGCACAATGTGTCAGACGTCAGTAATTATAATTGCGAACGTTTGGTAGCCAGCGGACACGGTGATCTTTTCAACTAATTTAAAATTTATAACGAAACTTGAGCTAGGCCTGGGTACGACGATGGTGAGGTTGTTTATTTATGAATGGGAATGGGACTTTTGATTCATGAACGGGAATAATGGTCGATATGTAACAGAATATTAGGTACTGTAAAGATAGGACGAGTGCTCTCTCACGGGGTGAGGTGTTTGAATTATAAAATAAGTTACATTAAAAAAAATGTGGCTTACTTACTGGTGTGTATATGCTGGTGATAATAGCTAAGATTAATTAAGCTGCACGTGGGGAATTCCCTTATTGGTGTTGTGGAGCGGTGGTCGCCTGGTACGATGGCCTGGATGCAAATTGTAACTTCACTAACTTGTAAACACAGTAATGTCACGAGCACATGGTCTAATTCACGGATCTAAGTTTGTTAGATATACACTTCACTTTGACCAAGACTGGATTTCACAAATACCGGAACGATCCGGCTCGAAGGACCAGAAATGTTTATGTCAATATTAAACTCAACAATTAAACAATTATAATATAAATTTTATTTAGATAATACACGTCACAGTAACAGTTTAACATAAAAGGTGTAATAATAACCGACAACTTTATTAGACAAAAATAGAACGAACAAATTATTAATGATATAAAAAATAGAACGAGTAATTTAGTAGTTGACCAATCCGTGGTGTAAGGTGGACTTCACTGGTGATTGAGAAACACCTCATTGCCAGGTACTTCAATGGTGCCGCGTCTGCAGAAAATTGGGCCCGTGGCTGGTTGGCGGTTGAACTCCTGGCCTTGGCGGTGCAGGTGCTTTCCGGCTTATGGTAATGAAGAGTTAAATTACCTTAATACCGGATGCATCGAAGCCACGAGCCGCTGACGGCTGATGCCAATTATTGACCACCGATGACCCCTTGATCGATGGATCAACAAAGTGAAGAATACATCAGGCGAAACATCGATCGAAGCACTCCGACAGATAAATGGGGTTTTTTAATTTAACTTAAAAGAGTGAGCAACATTTCTGGCAATTCCAAATTGCCAAACCCATTAAAGAATCAGCAAGTAAAATTAGAGTCAAAAATCCAAAATCAATATCGAAGTAAAGATTAAATTGAATTATATTGAATTTATATTTGAGAGATCCAATTATTATAAAGAATAAATAGTAATTTGATTGTTAGAAAAGTTATCTTTCAATTGAATCACACCCTTCCGGCACCTTTTCTATTAAGGTCAGAAATTGAATTGCTAATTCTGATCATTTGGTCCTTCGAGCCGGATACTGATTCAATAAGATAACTCAAGCCAACACTAATATGGATGCATTAATAATTCAACAGACCGAAGTCCGAGAAAGACTCGAAAAATCATATAGAAATTACCTCAAGGATGGGCCATCCAAGAAGACCGAGTAGTATTATCAAAAAAAGCTCAAGACGCTCGACGACGACTGGATGGAATTCAAGAACAATCATCGACAGATTACGGCAATCAAGACGAAGAAGGATGAAAAAGAACAACCATACTTTAAGGAAGAATGGTACGCAAATACAGAAAGCGCATATATCGATATGTACAGCAAAATCGATGAAGACTATCACAAAACGCTTCCCACAGAACCAAGAGCTGAGCAGTCATCAGTCGATTTGAACAAGAGCGACAGTGCGCAACATAGTAACAATGAGAAACTCCCAAGGATCTCAATACCCACTTTCGCAGGAGATTACGCATCATGGCCGTCATTCCTTGATTTATTTTCCAGCCTCGTTCATAACAAAACATCGTTAACAGCACAAAAGCTCCAATATCTTAAGGCTCATCTTTCTGGGGAAGCTGGACGACTACTCAGCAACACGCTCATCAGCGACGCCAACTACGAACCAGCATGGGCGCTTCTCGTCGAAAGTTACGATAACAAGAGAGCATTGTTAAAAACCCAGCTCGATATGCTGCTCAGTCAACCAAAGCTAACCCGAGAATCAGCCTGTTATATTAACTCACAGGGTATCTCAACTTTGTATCCCGCGGTGCATTAATGGATCTTTCACTCTGTTATAACTGTCCTTTTCACCTTTTCTGTTAATTACCTTTTTATGTCCTCGGCTCCAGTATCCAATAATCGAATCCGGGATGTATTATTAAACAAACCACAATGTAATTATCAATATTTCTTAGTTAAAAACTTCACAATCAATCAATAATTAATTTAACGATCAGCTAATTATTTTCACTAGACTATTTTGTTAGATGTATAGTATTTTATTATCAACGATTCTTAACTAAACTTTTACAATCAATCGATCTAACGATAATTATTATTCGAACAGAGAGTAATAGAAATTGTCAATTGTTTGCCCACCTTTTATAATGCTACCATACCATCTCAACTTGATTATTTGCTGGTGGGTGACATTGCGAAAGTGGTATTTCACAACCAACTAACTCCTCCTAGTAATTTCGATCATGATTGTCTCTTTCTCTCCTATAAGATGCAGCTCCTTCCCATTCCCCAGTTTCGCTCTATTTCGTTTAGAGACTTTAAGAGCATCAATTTACAGCTACTTGGAAATGAATGCATTGCGACTTTCTGGGACAGCGTATTCACTTCTAATACTGTGGATGAAAAACTTCAAAATTTTTATGAAGTAATAACTGATCTTTTTGAGCAATTTGTCCCATTACGTACAATTAAAATCTATCCCAATCGCTGTCCCTGGTTAACTCCGGAAATACATTCTTCATTGGCTGAATGCGATTTTCTTTACCATCAATACAAAAGGACGCGCAATGTAGCAGTTCGTAATATGTATAAAAAAGTACGTATGAATCAGCTCGACACTAATCTACCCCCAAAAAAATTATGGCGCAATATTCGTCATCTAGGTACATATGGGCATGAATCTCAACAAGTGTTCTTAGAACTTTTCATCCGTCTCTGAAAGTAACTCTACTCCAGTTGAAGGTAACCCTATCTATTTGTGCCCATCCGATGGCTTTTCCTTTCGCTGTATCGACAACCACGAACTTCTTTCTGCGTTGTTCTCTATAAAATCAAACGCAGTGGGTGTTGACAACATCTCTCCTAAGTTCATGAAATTGATTGCCCCATTTGTATCTAACGTTCTTACTCATATTTTCAACGCCTGCCTTACCGTTTCTCAGTTTCCTAGCCAATGGAAACAGGCTCTTGTTGTACCTATTCCAAAAAAGGTATCTCCATCGCAACCATCTGACTTCCGTCCAATCAGTCTCCTTTGCTTCCTTTCAAAAGTTTTTGAAAAAATTATCTCTAAGCAGCTCACGTCCTATCTAGATCAAAGTGGTCTTCTCTCTATATGGCAATCTGGTTTCAGGTCTGGGCACAGCTGCGAAACCGCACTCTTAAAAGTTTCAACTGATATTCTTGAGTCTCTTGATAACAATAAAATTGCAATATTAGTCCTACTCGATTTCTCTAAAGCATTTGACTCAGTTGACCATCTGATGTTACTTGAAAAATTAGGCAGAAATTTTGGACTTGGCCCTACTGCAGTCAAACTTTTTGAAAGCTATCTCCAGGAGCGTTCCCAAATTGTCAAGGTACAAGAATCTTTCTCCGAACCTGCGCTTCTTCATTGCGGTGTACCTCAAGGCTCTATCCTGGGCCCCTTGCTTTTCAGCCTTTACATAAACGACCTTCCAAATGTAGTCAAACATTCCTCTATTCACTTATATGCCGATGACGTGCAGATCTATCTAAGCGAACCCTTTGAATTAATCGAGGATTGTACTGCTCAGTTAAACAGTAATCTGATACGCGTGAATGGTCAGTTCAGTATAAATTACTGCTGAACCCTATGAAGTCGTCCTGCCTTGTCGTCAGCAAAACTCCTATTGATTCTGTAAATTTGTTCCCCATTAAACTTAATGGTAATGTTTTACCCTATGTTGACTCTGTAAGAAATCTGGGAGTCGAGCTCAACTCCAAATTCAGCTGCTGTAATCAAACCAGAATTGTGCTTCGCAAAGTTTATGCCTGCCTTCGCCAACTCTGGGTATCCTCTAATCTACTGCCTCTTGCTTTACGTATACGACTGGTGAAGGCCCTGGTGATGCCTTATTTCACTTATGGTAGCCTAATTTTTTCAAAACTTGATGCTGATTGTTCAAGAAAAATACAAGTTGCGTTCAACGATACCCTTCGACTAGTCTTTAAATTGCGTCGTTTTGATCATATCACGCCCTATGCTTCCGCTCTACTAGGTATGACGCTTGAAAACTACCTAATTTATCATCGATTAAAGTTCACCTTTAAACTTATATACACCCGGTGCCCTGGATATCTATTTGAAAAACTTACCTTCTTGCAACTAAGCAGACATTCTAGCACACTTTTGGTGCCTCGTAGAAGAACATTATATGGTGAACGCTCTTACTTGTTCCAAATTGCTCGCATATGGAATAGACTACCCCTGTGTATGCGGGGCGCGTCCTCTTGTCGAATATTCAACAAACTCCTGAAGGAACATTTGATAAGTAATAATTTGTAGGGTCACTCACATTTTGAATTTATTTATTTATTTTTATTTTTTTCTGAACTTTTGTCTTTTTTCTTTATTTCTTTTCATTCTTCCTCGTTTTGAATATTTTTTTTTCCTTTATTCTCTTAATTTTTCTTGTTCTTTTCTTTAATATTATTTTTTATTGTTAGCTTTTAGTCTATAATTTTAATTTTTGCCTAATGTTTCACCGATTAATTTTTAGTTGTACGCTTATAAGAATTATTTTCTTTTGTACAATGTTTATACAATAAATTATTATTATTATTATTATTATTAATATTAATGTCAATAGTTCTTAACTGGAAAATTCACAATTACTTTAACGATCAGATAATTATTTTCACTAGACTATTTTGTTAGATGTATAGTATTTTATTATCAACGATTCTTAACTAAACTTTTACAATCAATCGATCTAACGATAATTATTATTCGAACAGAGAGTAATATTAATGTCAATAGTTCTTAACTGGAAAATTCACAATTACTTTAACGATCAGATAATTATTTTCACTAGACTATTTTGTTAGATGTATAGTATTTTATTATCAACGATTCTTAACTCAACTTTTACAATCAATCGATCTAACGATAATTATTATTCGAACAGAGAGTAATATTAATGTCAATAGTTCTTAACTAAAATCTTTTTCTTTTTCGTTTATTTGCACCACTGAAATCCGCCCGCTCGCATTCGGAATAAAAACAACACACTCTCCACAAGAGATACCGTCCGTCGCGAATCAAGGTTAGAACAAAACTCGTCTTGATCGATCAATCGATCGATCTCCGCTTGAAAAACTTCCCTTTAAAAAAATCCACCGTTGCGGATTTCTTCCGGGCCATCAACCTTGGTGCAAAAGTCAGCTGCTGGTCTTTCACCCAAGGCTGAGGACGTCGCACAGTGGTTCCAAATCCCGAAAAGCTGGCCAAAAGTCCCTAAAATCGATCTTTGATTTGCGGACTTTTTTAGGTCTAGTTAAGTAGGTTGGTTACTAAAGTTTTAGAAACAGCGTTTTATAACGGTCAAACTTGCATGGGGGCTCTCGGGAGCCATTGTTACGTGAGCGTCTGGCGCATGAGGACCTCGGCGCGGTTCATAGTAAAACGGTTTTTTTGTGCTAACAGTGACCTGGAATCCTTTGAAATGGCTCCTGCTAAAAAAAGTAAGTATCTTTAAACGTTTTTTCATATTGATAATAAATTTTCTAAATTATATTAGTAATGTAGCATTCAAAACAACTGTTTTTATAACTTCGCGTTGTAAACGTCAATATTTAAAATAACATTATTCAAAAGTCCCACGATATCCCACTCTCTTACAAATTTTCCCGCATTCTTGAGATCTTTCTCTATAATTTGGAAGTTTCAAAAGTTGCCCCAACTTGCCCCAATTTTTTTAATTCAATTTTTCGTAAAAAATAGATCGAAAAACTAGATAAGAATAATTACTTAGTAGTGGCGTGTGTGAGTCGGACGAACAAGTAAATATTTGGAGCCGGAACAAGAGAACACCCCCCCCCCCGTTTTCGAGGATGCTGAACACGATGGCGTAGTTACAATTTCTCTTTGGGGTTGCGCAACCCCCCAAAACGGCCAAAAACCACCTCCAAGAGGGGTTAAACGCGCTTTACACGGTTTCCCTATAAAAATCAATTTCCCCCAGTTTTCGAGGGTGCTGAGCACGGTGGTAGTGCTGGATATCGCTTCCGACCCCTACCAACCCCTCCACCGGCCAATAGTCCCCACCAAAAGGGGTGATTTTTTTTGTAATATCTGCACCAAAATACATTTCCCAACGTTTTCGAGGATGTTGAGCACGGTGGTACTGGATACATTTTTTTAAACCACTCCAAATATTTACCATTTTCGGGGTTTTTTTCCGACTCACACACGCCACTATAGTTATGCGTTATCAGAATCTCGAGGAAAGGGATGGCTTTTTACAAACGTATAATCCGAAACATCCATTCGTTTTTATGAATAGAAGAGGACAAAGAGTGTTATTATTATGAATATTATTTGATAAATATTATGAGCTTTTATCAGATAATATTCTACTAAATGATTTTATTGTGATGATTTGTAATGAATAAATTAATAAATAATAATAATAAAGGATAATACATAATACTAATAATAGCACAGAAACACTGCAATTATTCTCAGATGTATCCGCACCTATTATTGTTAAAAGAGAAAAAGGTTTTGACGTTATCAAAGGTTCTCTTTCGAGTGACAATAAGATATTAATTTTATTATTCGAAGAGCATTTGACAGCCGTAACTGGAAGACCAATTAGTTTGTCTGCTGATGCAAAAACTGTCTTGCGGAAGGTTTTTCATAAACTTCGCGCAAAGTTTGAAGAAAGTAGGAGCACCGAACTACGAGAGCCAAAGTAGTGATGACGAATAGCTACATACCTCAACGACAAGTATTAGTGTAAATTTTATATATATTTTTGTACATATTAGTATATAGAATTAGTTTTTAAGATTAGTCTATAGGATTAGTTTTTAAGATTAGTTTTTAAAATAAATTTATAAGATTAGATGATGATTCTTATTTCGAGACCTCCATAATAGACCCCTTTAAGTAAAATTTCATAAAATTCTGACCACTTTATAAGAACTTTGTCCGCCATATTGGATCCGCCATTTTGTTTTTTTATATTTTGAGTAGTAATTCGTAATCAGCAGCCTCGAAATACTCTTCATACTAAATTTCATAAAATTCTGACCACTTTATAAGAACTTTGTCCGCCATATTGGATCCGCCATTTTGTTTTTTTATATTGTGAGTAGCAATTCGTAATCAGCAGCCTCGAAATACTCTTTATACTAAATTTCATAAAAATCTGACCATTTTTTAAAAATTTTGTCCGCCATATTGGATCCGCCATTTTTTTTTTTAATTTTGAGTGAAAATTCGTAATCAGCCACCTCAAAATACTATTTGTACGTAATTTCATTCAATTTGAATAACGTCTTCATATTTTGGCCAACTTTTCGGCATTTGGAACCACTGTGCGTCGGCCGGAAAAACACACCCGTCGGCTTTTCTTTCTAGTGCTGGCGGAACTTGCGCAATTTGCTTACGGGCTTCTTATTCCTTTGGCAAGACAAATTGCGCGAAGTTTTCCTTTGCCAATTTCTTGGCGGTTTCATTTTACAACATGGACATGGTGTTGGAAAATTTTAATGTTTTGCACGGGTCATTTACCGGCCCCGTGCATTTTTATTTACACAACATTCCTTCCCCCCGGAACAAGAGAATCGTCGCGATACGAAATTGAGTGGGCGATTCTCTTATCTTCGTTTTGGGTGATGAAGAAAATTGTTTTTGTTTTTATGCTTGCTATTTTGTCTATTATGTTTTGCATGGTACCTGGGGTTTTGTATGTCGACTTTTGTTTTTGACTTTTGTTTTGAGGCAAGTGGCAGATATGTTTTGGTTTGTCGCGAGAGAAAAAAAAATTTTACTCGGTGTTGTGTATCCCCTAGGGTTCCTTTGGTGAGTACCTTTTTCTTTTATTTTTGTTTGTTCATGTTTTTTGCTGATCTTGTATTTTTTATAGGTGTCTCCTAAGTACTATTGCGTTGGGTGATCATCACTATCACTCATTCTCGTTTGGATTTTTGACAAGATTACTTATGGAGTAAGTACTCTCATATATTTTTATTTGTGGTTTTGTTTTTAATTATTATTATTATTATAATTTATTTTCAGTTTCGGACGCTTGAGGGAGGTGGTTGATGAGGCGGTTCAGCTGCTAAGGGACCTGATGGCCGCGGTTCAGTCTATTCGGATGCTCCTGTTATGTACTGAGGGTCAAGGCTCTTCCACCAGCGGAGGTTGTCTCAGGCCTTGTTTCCGCTGCCATTCGATGGCCCATCGTGTACAGGATTGCCCCGTCCAGAGGGGACCCCGACGACGACGCCGTGTTCGGGGTGGGCGCTCTCGGTCGCATGGAGATTCTCTCATCGCGGGACGTGGTACTTCCCTTTTGGTTGGAGGAGAGGACCCTATCCAGGGAGCTACCCCAGACGCCGATGTGACCAGCGTAGGGCAGGTTGAGGGGGGGGGGCGTGCAAGCGTCTCCTCATTCGTCACTGCCCTAGAGTGAGAAAAAGTGGAAAAGTGAGGAAGGAAGTTATAGCCGTTTTTCTGCTCCAATAAAAAGATGTTTTTCCTTTGAATTTGTGTTCTTTTTTCTTTTTCTCTTTGATTTCGGTTTTTTATTGACAGTTTGTTGGTGTTGTTGTTTGTTCTTTTTGCAGGTTTTTGGTTCGTTCGGGGGTGATTAGATACCCCTTGACGAAATTTTTTTTTGTGTTTTATAGTTAGGATTTCAATAATGGCAATTATTAACAACAGCAAAAATTTTGCAGGTTTTTCGTTCGTTCGGGGGTGATTAGATACCCCTTAAAAAAATTTTTTTTTGTTTTATATAACGATCGAATACTGGCAGTTATTAACAACAGCCAACATTTTGCAGGTTTTTTCTCATACTGTACTCACGGTTAATTTGAATTGGGCAATATCAAGGTACTCTAAAGCAATCCATCAGCAACAGCTATACTAATCAAGGGTGCATTTAATTTATCGGCGAACATAAATACCGTCCGGGGAATATTTAGAAAATAGTGGAGACATATTTTATGGACGGACGAGAGTAAAATAGTCCTATACGGTGGTACGGTGACTCGGCAATCTGTAAGACGTCCGCCTAGTACTGAATACGACCATAGATATACCACTAAAACAATCAAACGCGATGCGTCTAAAATTGTGGTGTGGGGGTGTTTTTCCTACGATGGTGTTGGTCCAATATGTTGGATAATAAATTATCATGGATCAGCATGCATGTGTAGAGATACTAGAACGGGTCATGCTACCTTAGTATGAATATGCAGACTGTTATTTCTCTTAACTCTCTGAAGATTTTTACTTTATTATAGAAATAAATCGTTCTCGAAATTATCGTCAAACATTTTTAAGTAAGTGTTAATTAAAAGGCTAAGAAGAAGAAAGATAAAATAAATTTTGATCATTTTTATTTCTTTTATGTTTTTTCTTTTGGGTTATATATATAGATTTTCGAGGGATATCAAATCAGACTACTGTTTGCGGGTCCCTTTTCGTCCCTCTACCTAGAGTCATCTTATTGGGGTTGCAGTGGGTTGTCCCATTGCTCCCTTGCTTCGACTCCCCTAGTTATCGCGAGCAGCTGATTGAAGGGAGTCTGCCTCATGTCCTCCATCCAATGTAGTCCAGTTATGGCAGCCCTTTTTCTCGCCACCGCCGGACAGTGACACACTATGTGTGTGGCCGTCTCAGGTTCCTCCAGGCACATCCGACAGGTGTCATCCTCCAGAATTCCCATTCTTTTTAGGTGATACCTGAAACATCCGTGTCCTGTAATGAGTGCCACCAGCCATCTGAGGGTTCTCCTTTGCATATGCAGGATTCTTCTTCTGGCTGCGGCAATCGGCAACGTAAGCACCATCTTAGCCTGCCTGCACGTGGTAATAGCGTCCCACCGTCTCCGGTGTTCTTCAGCGACCCATTTCTCGATGCGGTTCCTTACCAACCCTCTGCCAATGGCAGAGTATGGCTCCGGTCCCCAGAATTCCGAGGTTGACCCCTGTTTTGCCAGGTTGTCAGCCTTTTCGTTCCCATCGATGCCTGTATATCCTCTAACCCAAGCTAGCGTCACGTTGTTTTGTTTCGCACACCTGTTCAGTTTTTGGACACATTCCAACGCCAGAGACGCATTTATCTCTGTCTGATTCATGCGCTTAATCACAGCCTGATTGTCCAGCGCTATAAGGATGCTCCTTCCCTGCACCTGACCATCATTTATGTGATCCAGCGCGTGCAGCAGAGCAAGCATCTCCGCCTGGTAAACTGAGGTGTAATTCCCCAAAGCCAGCGAGCAGGTCAGATTTAAGTCCTCTGAGAAGACACCCGCACCTGCTCTGCCGCCAATCATGGATCCATCCGTGAAGATATACATGTCTTCCGGCCTCCCTTCCGGGAGCGTTCCGTTTCCTATGAGGGTTTTGTGATACCTTTCGGTCACGCTCATTTTTGTGATCCCTTCCATGGGCATCATGAGCTCCCTAATCCCTTTGATACGATCCAGGATCTTCATGTGCCCATATAAGGCTACTGACGCCTGCCATACGGCATCCCGTCTCATCCGAATCGCTGAGGCCGCCGCAGTCTTCACCACCTGGAGATCTAACGGCAGCAGACCTAACAGCGCCTCCAATGCCGCGGCGGGTGTGGTGCGGAAAGCACCGCTCACACTCACGCAGGCCATTCTTTGCACCTTGTCCAAATGCCTCTTGACGGTTTTCTGTGTGACTTTAGTCCACCAGATCACCGAGGCATATGTTATGATGGGTCTCACCATCATGGTATATGTCCAGTATGCTAACCTTGGTGAGATACCCCACCTTAGTCCACATACTCTTCTGCACTGGTGAAGCACCCTTTTCGCCTTCTTGATCTTCTCCTCAACGTGGTATTTCCAGGTTAGTTGTGAATCCAAGTATACACCCAGATACTTGACCTTCCCAGACACCTTGATCCCCGATCCAAAAAGCTTGAGGGGCTCAAAATCCAGATCTTTAATCTTCCTAGTGAAGATTATAGCGTCTGTCTTGTTGGCGTTTATGGTGAGGCCTTGTTCCGTACACCACTGCTCAACCACTTGGAGTGCATTCCTCATGATATCTGCAGTCGTGCTCATAAACTGGCCGCGTGCCACAATCGCTACATCATCTGCGTACCCAACGGTATGCACGCCCATTTCCTCTAGCCGCCTGAGCAGAGTGTCCACAGTGATGTCCCACAGGAGGGGTGATAGGACCTCGCCCTGTGGGCATCCCTTGCTGACCCTCCCTCGAAGCCGCGAGTCTCCTGTCTGAATCCTTACCGCTCTGTTTTTCAGCATGCTGTCCACCTACAATCATGGGGCTGACCTCGCGCCTCACCAGAGCATCTTTGAGTTTGCTGAACTGTATCTTGTCGAAGGCACCTTCGATGTCCATAATTACGGCCATCGCTATGCCTCCGGTGTACAGTTCCCCCTCGGCTACTCGCACCAATTGGTGAAGTGCCGTTTCTGTAGATCTGCCAGCCTGGTAAGCGTGCTGGCTTCTACTTAAAGGGTGCCTCCTTAGCATAGTACTCTCCAGGTGGTCTGCTACCACTCTTTCCATCTTTTTCAACAGAAAGGATGTTAGGCTGACCGGCCTGGAGGACTTCGCCTCGGTGTAGTCCTTCTTACCTGGCTTAGGGAGAAATACCACTTTGGTTTCCCTCCACACCGCCGGAATGTATGCTGTTGCTAGACAGGTAACGAATATTCCCCTAAGCCTGGGTGCAATGATTTCTTTGCCCCATTGGAGCAGCGCAGGGAATATTCCGTCACGACCCGATGTCTTGAAGGGAGAGAATGTGTCTATTGCACGTCTCACCCCTTCCTCTGTCACCACCCCGTTAGCCTCCGGCTCGGCTCGACGAGTCACGAACGAGTCCGACTTTGGAGACCGGGTCCCTGGAGATCATTTTCTGAAGTCTGCTGGCCTCAGATATTCTCTCCATGCTCGAGCAGAAGTCCCTCCACGACACCCTTTTTCGTCGTCGCAGAGTTTGCTTCATTTCTCTTTTCTTGGCTTTATAATTCTCCCAGGCAACCGGCTCATTGCACCTCATCGCTTGGTTGAAAGCCCTTCTGACCTCTTTCTTCAGTTTCTCCAGTTCCCTACACCACCAGGGTGTGGGATCATGGTCATCCACTGACGTAAGAGGACACGCCACTCGGAAAGCGTTCTCTATCGCTGTCTGCAGGATATGCAACTGAGACTCTGCTTCTCTTGTGGTTTTCGGTACCCTTGGCACGCTCTCCCCGAGATTCGTGGCCAACATTTCAGTATATCTAGACATGTCCGTGTTGCGGGGAATTCTCGTGGTTCTAATTCCGTCTGCCCTGCCGGGGGTTCCGTACGCTTTCTCAAATGAGATGGCTCTGTGATCTGACATAGTCGTCCGATCCATCACCTCCCAGTTGGTCAGTCTTGCCAGCATCCGGTTGCTGCATAGAGTTATATCTATGACTTGCCTTCGTCTAGCATCGACGAAGTTTGGGTCTGCCCCTCTATTTGCAATAACTAGATTGTTGCATCCCACAAATTCGAGCAAAGCCTCTCCTCTGTGGTTGTCGTTGGTGCTTCCCAAACCGTGTTGTGTGCATTTGCGTCGCAACCAACTATTAACCCTGAGCCTTTTTCGCCACAGGTAATAACCAGAATTTCCAGCTCCCTGGTGGGCGGAGGATCTGGCGAATCGTACGGAAGGTAAGCTGAGGCTAGAATCATAGAGTAAATATACACATAGAGGCTCAAAGTCCATACAAAATTTTCGCCCGGAATGAAACCTCAGCCACAATTTCTAAAAACTCCATCTGATTTTCGTTAGGCGAAGCTTAATCTGAAACAAAAAGCTTTTAAGTACATCTTATTCATAAGCGCTTTACCATAGAGTAAATATACACATAGAGGCTCAAAGCCCATACAAAATTTTCGCCCGGAATGAAACCTCAGCCACAATTTCTGAAAACTCCATCTGATTTTCGTTAGGCGAAGCTTAATCTGAAACAAAAAGCTTTTAAGTACATCTTATTCATAAGCGCTTTACGCATGTAGGTAAAAAAGTCAGAAGCTTGCTTGGATCTGAAAGATTTCGGTTTGGTGCGGGTATTCTTTTGTTTTTGCGAGGGAGGGGCAAAGGGACTGAAAGATCAAACAAGCTTCAAGCGACGATTTCTTGAAGGAAAGAATGAATGGAAGAAATGCAAATGCGTGAGAAATGCTGAAGGACAGTTGTGATTTGATAACACAGGCACACAAAAAAAAATGTCAAGACCCAGAGGGTACATCCCCCTACCCCCCGTTTTTGGGGTCGCTGAAACCGAATATGACCATAAAAAAATTTTTTAACTAGCCATTTCCCCCCTTCTGTAGTTCCCAGCAACTCATGGTAGGTGGAACTTACTTTTGTCACAAGAAGATACACAAGGAGACCTGGGTATCGCCCGATGGTAGAACGAGAAATCAGATAGATCACGTGGCCGTCAGTCGCAGATGGCGAACTATTCTGGAGGATGTCAGGAGCTTTAGGGGAGCAGACACTGGAAGTGACCACCATTTGGTAGTAGCAACTATCCGCCTAAAAATCGCTGCATTCAGAAACGTCCAACGCGATGCCATAAACCGTAGACGGTTTAACGTAGACCTTCTGCGTGAGAGCACCAAAAAGCGAGAATTTGCTGGCAAACTGCAAGAAATCTTAAACCAGCAAACCGTTTCTGACGACACAAATATTGAAGAGCTGTGGAGCACAACAAAGGGCGCTATAATAACAGCAGCGGAAACAAGCATTGGTTATGTCCAAAGAAACCAGCAACACTGGATCTCGGACACAACCTGGCCAAAAATTGAACGCAGAAGGGCCCTCAAAAATAGCGTGAACTCTACAAGCGACCCGGAAAAACGACAACAACTTGAACGGGAATACTCCCAATTACACCGGGAGGTAAAGAGAAGTGTCCGGCGTGATAAAAGGCGGCAGATAAATGAGCTCGCAGAGAAAGCGGAAAACGCGGCAAACACAGGCAACAGTAAAGTGCTGTACCAAATCACCAAACAGCTCTCGGGAAAGCACTCTACTAAAAAGCATGCCGTAAAGAGTGCGGATGGAAGGCTACTGTGCAGCGACGAGGAGCAACTCCAAAGATTGTTCAGCCCCAAATCCACAAACACAAAAACAATCACAAACAAAATAAATTTTAATAAATATAACTTTAATAAATTGAAAAATAAAAACATAATAAAAAAAAAAAAAACAACTCACCAGTAATAAATAATAATAAATTATAAAAATTGCATCCTTCCTTCTTGTTTATCTTATGTGTTTAATACAACGTTCTCTCGTCCTTTTCCACAATAAACCTAAAAGGCAACAATCAACTTCATTAATAATAATCTTTAAATTAGCCATCAATTCGGCTTGAAAATATAAATAGGAGAAATTAATCAGAAATTATCAACAAGGTAATACAAATTCTGGTTTACAAAATTGCAATAACATGCAAAACAACAACAACAACTACACAGTAAACAAACTAAGAAAAACGCCACAATAACACAAATTAAGTACATATAGAGTACTAAAAACACAAAATAACTATTATAGAACATTTTACCTGGATAAAACATTACATCAACCCACAAAAACACAGGTAAAATGCTATAAAAGGAAACACAGGTACACATAACCTCGTTTGTATAAACATTGGTTGTCTACAAACAACCAAGAACAATTACAACCACAAATTTACAATATAAACAACACATAACACCACAACAACACAACTAAATCACATACGCACCTGCAACCGCGACATTTACACTTAAATCGCGATAAAACCCGCGCACGCACTCGCGAAAAACCGTGACGTTGCCCGAAACGTCAAATTTTATGCTACATCAACATATGATATATGAAATCGATGTAGAATTTGACGAAGAATACAGCGGCGATGTTGAAAAAACGAAATATTTTATGGTTAAAAAGATATTTTCATAAAATATAAATTCTCATAAAGATAATGAGAAGAAAAGAGAAAATATAGTGAAAAAGGATGAATATATGAATTAATAAAATTATGATATTGCAGTAAAAAATAAGGAAATGGTCGAAAAGGACATTTTTAGTACATCATAAAAATCGAAAAAAATTGAGAAAATTATATTGAATTAATTAAAATTTTATGAAATTAAAAGGAATAAAATAACTAGAATTAAATAAAAAGAAGGGAAAATAGTTTGAAATTATTTTTTGTCATCAAAAAGGTCTAAATACCCCCACCTAAAAATGGCAATGCAGTTTAGGCCAGGACCGTTGGGTCCAGTGTATAAAAACCCGAACCCAGAAGCAATCAGTCTCTCTTGTCTATCAGCAGTCAAGGAAAGTGTATCAAGCAAACGTAAGCGAAATAACTTCCAAGAAATCTTCTTTCAAGTGTTTATTGTGAAAAAGGATTTTTCAACGATTTTATAAGGTATTTTTTCACCAATCATTAAATTTTCTACAGGCCGCATGTGTTCTGGGAAATGTTATATGTTTGGTTCTAATCAAGTTTTTTTTTCAGCATCATTTCAAAAGATAATATTCAGTGCGACTTTGTATCTTGCCTTAGTCGAGTATTAAATTACTGTCTGGCTATATCTTTGATATACTCAGTGTAATTTTGCATACAACTTTGGTCAAGTACTTTGGTCGCTATCTGAATACATCTAGTTATTATATATATTATTATTTAAAATAAAGAATCCTAACTAGAACCCTTCTAGTAAGGTGTTATTGGTTAGTAATTGTAGTATATACAAAATAATTTAAGTGGAGCATAAGTCCTATTTGTTAGTATTTAAGCAAACAGTTCGAAATAAAGACAATTATTGAATTCAAACTGACACGTGCGTTTCCTTCATATTTTCCTTTTCCTTTAGTGCAAATCTCAGTTTGCACTAAACATTTTGGTGGTTCCATCCAGGAATACGTGTCAGCGAATTCAATTTGTTTCAATTTCTTTTGTTTGTTATCGGTGTTCGTGTAATTCTTATAGTGCAACATATCCAAAATGACTACGTTACAACAAATGTGTCAAGCACAAGAACGTTTGAAACTCCGTCTATTCCAATATATCGACACTGCCAAAAAGACGGCACATTCAAAACGCAATCTAGGATTCTACAAGACCAGAATCACTGGATTAAATGCAATATGGGAGAAATTTCAAAAAAACGACATAGCATTAGACGAATCATCAGTGCAAGAGAATGCAGAAGCAGCAATTGCGTATCTCAATAGTGATATATACGGAACCACAGAAGCCAAATATTATGACTATCTCGGAGAGTTAATGGATGGATTGGAAAAATGCCAATTAAAAATGACTCCACCTCCAGAACCTCCAACTACAACATCATATGAAATACAACTGCCGAGAATCAGTTTGCCAAAATACAATGGCGATTGCGATTTGTTGCGATCATTTCATGATGTATTCGTTGCGTTGGTCCATAATAATGCAAAACTTGGTCCAGTACAAAA
Source organism: Thereva nobilitata (assembly GCA_963855945.1). NCBI lineage: Eukaryota > Metazoa > Arthropoda > Insecta > Diptera > Therevidae > Thereva > Thereva nobilitata. The sequence goes on from OY979695.1 coordinate 72,504,523, forward strand.
ATTACATTATTTAAAGGAATGTTTGGTTGGAGAAGCTGAAAACATATTGCGACATGTTCCAATCACTAACGAAGATTACGCACCAGCATGGGAAAAACTGAAGAAGCGGTATGAAAATAAAAGAATGTTGGTAAATCACCAGCTAAAAACTTTTACAAACATACCGAAGCTGACTACTGAATCCTCTAAGGGCATGAAGGAATTAATAGATACTTCATCCGAATGTTTGCAACAGCTGAAGAGCTTAGGTGTTGATACTGCGTCTTGGGATGCCATTCTAATTTATCTATTAGTACAGAAGCTTCCTTTCACAACACTACGATTATGGGAAGAAGAGCAAGGAGCAGATCAAACTTTGCCAACTTTTTCACAATTCAGCAAGTTCTTGACAATGAGATTACGGGTACTAGAATCAATTGCTGATGCAATCGTTCCACGGACATCAACACCAATCAAGCCAACAATCACAAAAAAGGTCACACACACGTATCATGCAGTGAAGCAAGACTGTTGTCCAGCTTGCCATCAAAAGCATTACATTCAAGCATGCACCAAGTATCAACAAATGAATAGTGATGCCAGACGTAAGGTCATACTAGCAGCTGGACGGTGTTTAAATTGTTTATCCAACAGCCACATGGCAAGGGAATGCACAAGTAAATATACATGTCGCAGATGCAAGCAGCGTCATCACACTACCTTACACGACGACTCCAGACAAGAGAAGCAGAGATCAACAGGATCCAAGGAAAAACATTTACGAGAGGGAGAACCAATACCAAGCCAATCTCCAACAACTTCGAAATCCCAATCAGCCGACAGCGCTGACGGAGTAACCACAATTCAAAACTTTCTAACCATGAAAAATCACCATGCATTGTTGTCAACAGCACTGGTAACGTTTCGCACTAATCATGGCACGGAAAAGGTATTGCGGTGTCTAATAGACAATGGCTCCGAATCATCATTTATCACAAAGGCTGCATGCAAGCAGCTAGGAGCTACAGGAACTAATACAACTGTAGCAATAACAGGTATAAACACCAATCCATTAGCTACTGCACACCAACAAGTTAGGCTCACAGTAAAACCAAACAACGCTAACAAGGTGTCAGTGACGGATAATTTCTTGATACTCAACAGTATCACGGATCTTTTACCAACAAAGGTAGTTCGCAAGGAGGAATGGAATCACCTCAACAACTTGCCTCTAGCAGATCCAACATTCTGGAAGCCAGGAAGGATCGACGCACTCCTAGGAGCACGAATCTACGCACGTATTCTAAGGAACGGCTTACGAAAGGGACCTAGTACCGCCCCAATAGCCGTAAACACAATCTTTGGATGGATAATAGTGGGACCAACGACAGACACAGTCATAGATAAAGTCTCAGCATTTACGGTCACAACACTAGATTTACATGACCAATTAAAACGTTTTTGGGAAATCGAAGAACCTCCTGGAAAACAGATCCTAACAGAGGACGACAAACTGTGCCAGCAGATCTTCGAGACAACACACACACGTAAACCAAATGGAAAATACCAAATCAAACTTCCATTTAGGAACAACAAGGCTCCTGCTCTAGGATTATCAAGACCACAAGCACTCAAGCGTTTCACATCGCTGCAACGGCAGTTCGCTATGAAACCAGAATTCGAAAAGGAATACAGAAAGTGCTTAGACGAATACATTGAACTTGGGCACATGGAAGAAGTAGACCCCCCAACAGATAAAGAAGAACATTTCTATATCCCTCATCACGCAGTCTTCAAGGAGAGTACCACGACCAAATTGAAAGTCGTGTTCGATGCATCCGCCAAAACTACAAATGGCACATCACTCAACGAGCACTTGTTAACTGGACCTACTCTTCAACCCAAGCTGTTTGCAACCTTGCTCAATTGGCGAAAATATAAAATTGCTATGAATGCAGACATTGAGAAAATGTACCGCATGATTGATATCCACCCAAAGGATCAAACATTTCAAAGGATTATATGGCAAAATCCGAAAACATCACAACTTCAAGACTACAAGTTGAAAACGGTGACTTTTGGCACGGCAAGTGCTCCATACTTAGCAATTCGCACGCTGCAACAACTCGCAGTGGACGAAAGGAAAACTTGGCCGTTAGCTTCTAAAGCACTACATGATAATTTCTACGTCGACGATTTGTTAACCGGAGCTGACAACATCAATGATGCAAAACAATTACAAATGGAATTGATAAACATCACACGGTCAGGTGGTTTTAACCTACGGAAATGGGCTAGCAATGACCAAGCATTGTTAGACCATCTCCCTCCAGAACATCGTGAACTGAAGAATGTATTAACATTCAACACAGACGAAACAGTGAAAACCCTCGGGATACGATGGCATCCTGGACCGGATCATTTCACATTCACTATCATCCCAATGCGAGAACACAACATCGCAACTAAACGCAACATTCTCTCGGACATCGCATCCTTGTATGACCCCTTAGGCTGGCTGTCTCCTGTTATCATTACTGCAAAAATATTAATGCAAGTGTTATGGATAACCGGCTGCTCATGGGATCAACAAGTGTCCAATCAAGTAGAAAATGAGTGGATAACTTTCAAACGTGAGTTAACCAATTTAAACAAATTGAGAATTCCACGATGGATTAAATACAGCGCCCACACAAAGGCACAACTCCATGGTTTTTGTGACGCTTCAGCAAAAGCATATGCTGCAGTCCTATACCTACGAGTGGAGGAAGATGATGGACAAATCTCGTCAATGTTATTAACTTCGAAAACAAAGGTAGCTCCTACCAAGCCAACAACAATACCCAGGCTAGAACTAAATGGAGCTGTAATTTTGGCCAAATTATTAAAGGGCACGATTGAGGACATGCAACTACAGCACATCCCTACATTCGCATGGACAGACTCAATGATAGCGCTCCAATGGGTGAAGGAACATCCGTCCAGATGGAAGACATACGTGGCCAATCGAGTCGTCGAAATTCAAGATGTCATACGATACGACCAATGGAGACACATTGCAACAGAAGATAATCCTGCCGATGTAGCATCCAGAGGTATCGCAGCAACGAATTTGGTTAGCAACCAACTATGGTGGCATGGACCCAGTTGGCTGACCAAACCACAAGACCAATGGCCTCAACATCAAGAGATAAAGGAAAATACAGATTTAGAAGCGAAAAAACCAATCATTACAAGTTTTCTCACACAACTTGAAGACAATATCTTACTTCGTTATTCATCAATAACACGGCTTACACATATTGTAGCCATGCTCAAACGTTTTAAACACAATTGTCCCAATAATAAACAAGTTAACCAGCTCTCCGCCATAGAATGGAAAGAGGCTGAAAACACCATTTTGCGGCTCTCACAAAAAATGGCTTTTCCGGAAGACTACAACAATTTACTACAAGGAAAACCACTTTCACGAAGCAGCCGTTTACTAAAACTAACGCCTTTCATGGACAAGAACACATTAATACGAGTGGGAGGCAGGCTAAGTAATGCCACATTACCATACGAAGTGAAACATCCTATCATTTTACCCCAAGACCATACGCTCACACACTTACTCATAGACAAGATCCACCTAGAGACATTACATGGCGGACCTTCATTGGTGTTAAGTACGAGCCGTCAAAGGTTTTGGATTTTAAATGCACGAAGATGTATCACAAGCAGAATACATAAATGTATGGTATGTGCCAAACAACGAGGAGAAACTATGACGCAATTAATGGGGCAGCTACCTATTCCCAGAGTCAATATTAGTAAACCATTCACTAATGTTGGTATTGACTACGCTGGACCAATCACCATTAAAACGTCATCAATTCGAAATGCAAAACTACAAAAAGCGTACATTTGTGTCATCGTTTGTCTGACAACCAAGGCAATACACATAGAACTGGTATCAGACTTATCATCAACAGCATTTATCGCAGCCCTCAAAAGATTTATAGCTAGACGAGGACTGTGTGCAAACATATATTCCGATTGTGGCTCAAATTTCGTAGGAGCTAAATCCATATTAGACAGGGAATTTCGACAAGCACTTAAGGAATCCAACCAAGAAGCAGAACGATATTTTACGCCAAAACAAGTATCATGGCACTTCAATCCTCCTGCAGCACCTCACTTTGGTGGACTATGGGAGGCAAGCGTAAAATCTATCAAATATCACATATATAGAACAGTGAAAAACGCAATATGTACGTTTGAAGAATATGCCACATTGCTAACACAAATAGAAGCATGTTTGAATTCCAGACCACTCTGTTGGGTTCGAAATGATCCAGAAGACACATTAATTCTGACTCCAGGACACTTCTTAATTGGGCAAGCTCTCAACGCCCTTCCTGAAGTGACTAATGAGACAGAAATCATGTCATCATTTCAACGCTGGAAACATATTCAAGGCATGGTCAAGCAATTCTGGAAGATATGGTCTAAGGACTATCTTAATCAGTTGCAACAGAGACCAAAATGGAATACTTCACAAACCACAGTACAGGTCGGGGATATAGTCCTCATAAAACACGAGAACATGCCCCCCACGAGGTGGCCGCTCGGGATAATTGAAGCGACGTTCCCCGGACCAGATGGATTAATACGAGTAGTGCAGGTCAGAACTAATCAAAACACGTTCAGGAGACCGATTACAAAAATCTGCCGTCTACCCATGGATCAACCAAGGACACCAACAACGGAACCAAATCCATAACAGGGAGTAACAATTCAAGTGTCGTCATGTTAAATGTTTAATCCATGGTAATGTTGTCCATCTGTCCACAATCAATCCTATTCCAGATCAACAAATTAATTCCGTTTTTTTACAGATGTCAAAATTAACGTATACCGAGGAAGATTTGGCCGCCGCTGAAAATTATCTGCTTTATGGCACCACAAGCCCACTAGGGAGTCCAGTTCTGGAGATCGAGTGCGATTTCGACGCCGAATTAGCCGAATTAGCGGCCTTGCTCGACGATCCAGCAGCAGCAAAGCAATCAAAGGGGGTCCACAAGCAGGCAAATCACCAAGGCAGCCACGTATCATCTAGGGCTATCAACCTGAATTCGGACCAACTCCAAGGAAGAGTGATTAGGCGGGCCAACAACCCACCCAGACCAACTCCTCAGGAGTCAAATCCGAAGAGGATGAAGCCAACTATTGTGACTCTAACATCTCCAAAACGCCCTGTGCCGAAGAGGTCCTTCGAGGCAACACCGTGCGGACCAGAAATTCGGGTCCGAACACAACCTAGGCGGATCCCGACCACCAAGTCCAGCGCACTGCAGGGTCAGGTAGAGCCGGCTCAAGCAGCGCCAACAACAACAACAACAATACACGCTATCCAACCAGCTCCACCACGAAGAATCCAGCATGCGCCAAGGCCACATAGTAAGGAGACAACGGACAATACAATAATCGACCTTACTGGGCCAGAACGGGAACTATCAAAGATGCCAAGTACGCATAACCTGGCTGGTCCAGCAGACGCAGAACACCAACCTTCTCGACAATATTATTATACGACAAAAACACGTAACGCAGCAATTCGTCCGCAGGAACCTACATACATCAATGGGCGCCAAATACAGGACCTGACACTACTGAGACCCACAACCACACTCAAAGAGCTGAAGGAAAGATACGATAATAGCTTCCAACGCTTCACCACAAGAGAAGGTGAAGACTTATATCTTCCGAAACACATCGTCCAACGTATCAAGTTTGACCAGGTACGATCCACCCGCAAAAAGGAGCAGACCATAAGTCTTCCCAATCGATACCAGATACGATTGCAAATCAAGGCGGATGGACGCATCGTGTTTCATCATTACCACAAACGTGGACTCAGTAAGATAAATGCGCGGTTGAACAAAGTTGTTCAACAGGGGGGAGAATGTTCAGCCCCAAATCCACAAACACAAAAACAATCACAAACAAAATAAATTTTAATAAATATAACTTTAATAAATTGAAAAATAAAAACATAATAAAAAAAAAAAAAAAACAACTCACCAGTAATAAATAATAATAAATTATAAAAATTGCATCCTTCCTTCTTGTTTATCTTATGTGTTTAATACAACGTTCTCTCGTCCTTTTCCACAATAAACCTAAAAGGCAACAATCAACTTCATTAATAATAATCTTTAAATTAGCCATCAATTCGGCTTGAAAATATAAATAGGAGAAATTAATCAGAAATTATCAACAAGGTAATACAAATTCTGGTTTACAAAATTGCAATAACATGCAAAACAACAACAACAACTACACAGTAAACAAACTAAGAAAAACGCCACAATAACACAAATTAAGTACATATAGAGTACTAAAAACACAAAATAACTATTATAGAACATTTTACCTGGATAAAACATTACATCAACCCACAAAAACACAGGTAAAATGCTATAAAAGGAAACACAGGTACACATAACCTCGTTTGTATAAACATTGGTTGTCTACAAACAACCAAGAACAATTACAACCACAAATTTACAATATAAACAACACATAACACCACAACAACACAACTAAATCACATACGCACCTGCAACCGCGACATTTACACTTAAATCGCGATAAAACCCGCGCACGCACTCGCGAAAAACCGTGACGTTGCCCGAAACGTCAATTTTATGCTACATCAACATATGATATATGAAATCGATGTAGAATTTGACGAAGAATACAGCGGCGATGTTGAAAAAACGAAATATTTTATGGTTAAAAAGATATTTTCATAAAATATAAATTCTCATAAAGATAATGAGAAGAAAAGAGAAAATATAGTGAAAAAGGATGAATATATGAATTAATAAAATTATGATATTGCAGTAAAAAATAAGGAAATGGTCGAAAAGGACATTTTTAGTACATCATAAAAATCGAAGAAAATTGAGAAAATTATATTGAATTAATTAAAATTTTATGAAATTAAAAGGAATAAAATAACTAGAATTAAATAAAAAGAAGGGAAAATAGTTTGAAATTATTTTTTGTCATCAAAAAGGTCTAAATACCCCCACCTAAAAATGGCAATGCAGTTTAGGCCAGGACCGTTGGGTCCAGTGTATAAAAACCCGAACCCAGAAGCAATCAGTCTCTCTTGTCTATCAGCAGTCAAGGAAAGTGTATCAAGCAAACGTAAGCGAAATAACTTCCAAGAAATCTTCTTTCAAGTGTTTATTGTGAAAAAGGATTTTTCAACGATTTTATAAGGTATTTTTTCACCAATCATTAAATTTTCTACAGGCCGCATGTGTTCTGGGAAATGTTATATGTTTGGTTCTAATCAAGTTTCTTTTCAGCATCATTTCAAAAGATAATATTCAGTGCGACTTTGTATCTTGCCTTAGTCGAGTATTAAATTACTGTCTGGCTATATCTTTGATATACTCAGTGTAATTTTGCATACAACTTTGGTCAAGTACTTTGGTCGCTATCTGAATACATCTAGTTATTATATATATTATTATTTAAAATAAAGAATCCTAACTAGAACCCTTCTAGTAAGGTGTTATTGGTTAGTAATTGTAGTATATACAAAATAATTTAAGTGGAGCATAAGTCCTATTTGTTAGTATTTAAGCAAACAGTTCGAAATAAAGACAATTATTGAATTCTAACTGACACGTGCGTTTCCTTCATATTTTCCTTTTCCTTTAGTGCAAATCTCAGTTTGCACTAAACAAAGATGGAGAGATTACTTCTTCGCCGCCCTGAATGGTTCATTTACACAGGAACCTCAGGAAAACAACAACAACAATGCACAGCCAATAAGAATCACCACTCGTGCCCCATCCAAGACTGAAATAGTAACCGCAATTCATGCAATGGCCAATGGTAAAGCAGCTGGAAAAGATGGCATCCCGCCAGAATTGTTGAAAGCCGACTCAAGCCTCATAGCAGATGCGCTACAGCCAATCCTGGAAATAGCATGGAACACCTGTACCTTTCCGGAGGATTGGACGGAAGGTATCATAGTCAAAATACCAAAAAAGGGGGACCTAACAATATGTGACAACTGGAGAGGCATCTGTCTATTATCTACTGTGGGCAAAATCTTGTCCCACATATTACTATCAAGGATAAGAGAGGCAGTAGATCGAACGCTTAGAAGACAGCAGGCTGGATTCAGAAAAGCCCGCTCCTGCATAGACCACATTAACACCTTGAGAATCATAGTGGAGCAGTCTACTGAATTCCGATCCCCCCTTTACCTTGCTTTCGTAGACTATGAGAAAGCGTTCGACTCGGTTAATAGGAGCTTTATATGGCGAGCTCTTCGGCAACGTGGACTGCCGGATAAAATAATAGAATTGATAAAAGCTCTATACAACAATTCCAAATGCAGAGTTCTTCACAATGGAAAACTATCCGACAGCTTTGAAGTGAGCTCAGGAGTACGGCAAGGATGCCTACTTTCGCCATTACTATTTCTTATAGTAATAAACGACATCCTTGTCAGCGCTCTAGATACTAGAACAGGTGGCATACAATGGGGATTGTTAGACCGCCTTAAGGACCTCGACTACGCGGATGATATCTGTTTGCTGGCCCACAGACACCAGGACCTCAGAAACATGTTAAACAATTTGGCAACAGAAAGTAGTTCGGCAGGCTTAAGGTTAAATCCGACTAAAACCAAAGAAATGCGGATAAATGCAAATACCCTTGAACCAACAGCGCTAAATAACCGTGACGTGGAACTGGTAGATAAATTCTGTTACCTCGGTAGTATTATTACCGAAAACGGCGGTACAGAAGAAGACGTCAGTTCCAGAATAAATAAAGCAAGAAGCGCATATGCATGCCTGTTTCACATATGGAGATCGACGGAGATCTCAATTAACACCAAATTGCGGATGTTCAACTCCAACGTTAAGGCAGTTCTTTTGTACGGTTGCGAAACATGGAAAGTCACCCAATTCATCACAGGGCGCCTACAAGTTTTCATCAACAGATGCCTACGTCGTATCCTAAAAATCCGCTGGCAAGATAGAATTTCAAATGAAGAACTATGGCGCCGTGCCGGCCAAGAAAGGATAGACGACCAAATCAGGCGAAGGAAATGGAATTGGATTGGCCACACCTTGCGACGCGAAGACGATAATCTAGCCAAACAGGCCCTTGACTGGAATCCGCAAGGAACCCGTCGAGTCGGAAGACCTAGAACAACGTGGAGGAGAACCCTATTAGCAGAGGCCGCAACAACCGGGAGATCCTAGTCAGAGCTGAGAGCTGTCGCGCAAAACAGAGTCCGCTGGAGGGCAACTGTTTCCGCCCTATGTCCCATGAGGGATTAAAGGAGCAATTAAAAAAAAAAAAAAAAAAAAAAAATAAAAAAAAAAAAATTTCCCCGCAACCACCCCCATACACCCCCTTCTGGTAATTGAAATGTCAATTCTCATACAAAGTCGAGTAGGGTGTGTATTCCTATGTTTTCTGGGCCTCTAAGAGCGAGGAAGACTACCAAAAATTAATTAGACCCCCTCTTTAGCCCCTAGAGTCACTTTACCACCGCCATACACCCCTTTGTGGGGGTTGAAATGTCAATTCTCATACAAAGTTGAGTAGGGTATGTATTCCTATGTTTTTTGGGCCTCTGTGAACGAAGAAGACTACCAAAAATGAATTAGACCCCCTCGTTACCCCTGTACCGGCACCATGGAGCTCCTTGCTGGTGACAGCAAGGCTACTGCCATCAAGATTGGGTAAACATAAAAATAATTTTTAAAAGACTATATCCTCCCTAGGTTCCTAAATGTTTGTAGGGGATGCTAAACCGGCCACACGGTTGACGCTAGCTCGCCGGTGGGGGCGTGGGGTTGTGTGACCGGAACTCGACACCTATGATTCACCACTTACCTATTATTTAAAATGGAGATCTCTTCATACCGTTCGTGTCCTAGGTTAGCCAGAGATATTCATCGCTGGACGTTTCCATCGACCTGGTGGACCTGTAAATGTTCAATGCGACGTTGGGAGGACCCTGGAGAGAAAGCATAACCCAACCATCCTGGGCAATTTATCCCCTTAGGCTGACATGCCTAGTAATACTAGTGGGGTTAACGAAAGTGACAACAAATATATTTTAATATAATTACAGTATAGTACAATTACTCAACAACAAAACAGAGGTAAGTTTGCTTTAACTAGTAGATGTAAATCAAACAACAAATACTCCTACAATCTAGGTACTGTGGACACAGGCAACTATTACCACCAAATAATAACGTTAATGTAACAACGGAAGGAAACAAATCAATCGTCGCGCTGGTACCAGTCGAGGATTCCTTTCTTTCGTACAACACCAAACCGAACGATGAAATTTATAACTAAGGGCGTGTACTAAAGTAAAATAGTAACTAGATTATATTTTAAGAAATTGTTAAATATAAGAGTATAATAATTATGGTATGAATATATAATTATTTGATAAGTATTGTAATATATGTAAATAGTGGATATTACAATTTCCTTTGGTGTGATAATTAAATAGTGTATATGAGAAAATAGTCCGGGGAATATACCTTTAGTTAACAGTTTGGATGTATATGACTTAATTACCAAAACTAAAGGTACAATACTCCAAACAGAACGAATGTTGTTATTGTGATGCCGTATAATTCCAAATTGTCATATACTGAATATCATTAATATGTATGTTCATATATTTAGAAATATTTTTAGGGTTAAGCGATATATTTAAAAATTGTTTATATATTTAATAAAGTTACTATATTAATAGGTAAAAGTAACCAATAATAAACCTGCCTCTTCAGTAATTCACCATTCGCACTTTTCCAGTCGATATCCTGACGCACAAATACCATAAATCGTCTGCAACACCTCCAAACTGCAAGATTATCAGAAAACGTATGCTATTCTGGAGTCCAGACGCTGACGTCCCACGGCGATAACCACGACGCCAGTTGTTGTGGCGTTATGTTCTGTTGGGTTCTTAGCACTGTAAATTCTCAATTTGTGGATAACTAACCTAGCAATGCCAAAAATTAACTCCTTTGCAGCTAATTCAAATAGATTAATTGTTTTTATATGTACAGTAAATAGGTAAAACACTTAAACCACACATTCCCTTCATTGTCTCAACTATAGTGTTAAAGCGTTTGTGATAGACCACGGAAAATGTTGTGGGCTCCTTCAAGAAATATCTATCGACAGTCGAACCTACCACATTTATACTGCCCTTTTAAATTTGCTTGACAGACTGATTTTATCCGGAGTTTCTTTCCTTGTTGCCTCCATCAATTGTGATACCAGTCTCAAATCGAGACTTGTTTCTCCTTTTTAGATTAAAAAAACTTCCTTTGGTTTTTTTTTCTCTTCCCAAATCCCAATTCAGACGTAGTTATAAAAATGGGTTTCGGTTTGCTCCCGTTACGATAACAAACGTCCTTCCTTCTCAAAATTTCAAAATCCTTGTTCGCATTCAAATTTAAAAAAACTTATTATTTTTTTTTTGTTTGGTCTATATACGACCTCCTTTTTCTAAATTCCAATCTCCACCCTCAACTCTTTTTTTTTCCAGCTCCAAAAAACTATTTTTATTTTCCCGACTACTTGAATTTGAAAAAAAAAATTTTTCCCAATTTTTTTTGTGAAGTAATTTTATTCATGGAGCCTGAAATTTCCGATAGATGGGGGACCATCAAAAAGGGGAAATTTTTCGGTAAATAACCGACCGTTACATACCCTCGGGTCCACAAGGCCGACTTGCGAGGCAGTGAGGAGCCGAAAAAAACGGAAGGTTTTTCAGCTGTAATAATTAGTGTGTGGCGCCAAGGTGTGGCTCGTCTCACACCCTGAGATTAAGAGTCTCATGTTCTACCGACTGAGCTAGCCGGGCATTTAATATATACTGCTTTGCCGAAAGTCGGTGAGAATTTAGTCGTGCTGTCAAAATTAAAATTTGAGAGGTGGACAGTCTGATGAGTCTTTCGGAGGATAATCCTGGAGTTGCAGGAATCCGGCGGCAGACAATTCCACATTGTCCCCCTCCGAGTCTCTACCATCATCCAGGTCACCACGTCGAAAAAGTCTCCTTTCGATCCATCGGATCAGTCTCCAGCAATACCACATTGCCGTTGACATTCCCCGGTGGATCGCCAGGACAACCATTCGCCGAGAGTTGTTCTCCAGACTGACCGAAAAGCACGGAGGTGTATCATAATCAAATGTATAGTACATCTAGAAAGAACCGATGCTGAGGCAACAGTAGAAATGTTTAAAAGCTCGGAAGAACAGCATGGTGTAAAATATGGATATTACGTAAATGATGTCGATGTAGAAATAATTTCCTCGACAATCACCAACAGGCAGCCGTACGATGATATTAACGTGAAGAAAAAGGTGTGTATGGCCAGTGCGCGAAGTCGTATGTATATGGGTCTTCATGACCTTGTCCGTGTTATAACGAACCGAAGGACTCAATAGAAGAAACAGTCAACAAGGAAAATAGTCTTGAAGAAAAATTAATACCATCGACTGAGGCGATATGACAACAATAACACGTAACGAATGTCGAAGGTTACTACCTGACTATAACTATAAACTAACACGCCACTAGCCGTAAGGTCTGGACTAGAGCTGATTTAACATAAACAACGAAACAGGGAACATCTCTCAGAAATTCAAGTAAGTAAAACCTATACCCTTATAAATACCATGAAGAATATCATGAACCCCTAACTGCTGTAACGCATAAAAGTAACTACATCGCCGACTGGTTGGTTGACAACAACGTAACAATAACTAACATTAACCCAACGTGAATAACAAAGTCAAGAATAAAAAGGTAGCTACAGCAAAGAAGTAATTAATACCGTTTAAAACAGTTAAGCCAGGCCATTCAACCATGGGGATGTCCTGTGCAAATCACGTAGGACTATAAACATTTGGAAGGGACAATCCTCCCAGATTTTCCAACCTGCTGCTTGGCACGCTTGGCAGAAGCATTCCAAATTATCGGGAGTGGGCTCTTGGAGCAGCTGATTCGTCAGCCCATCCAGCATCTGCCCCAGTTCGCTTCCCAGTGAACGAACCTTCTGGAAACGACGCACAGTGGTCTGAAATCCCCAAAACCTGGACAAAATTAATTTACTACCGTAAGAAATATTATTTTTTTATGAAAATCGGTATAGGGGGGTTTTCGGGGTCCCTGAGTAAGAATCCGTTATCAGATTTTCAAAAAACAAAATGGCGGATCCAATATGGCGACCAACTTTATGGAAAATTAAGCAAATTTGATGAAAATCGGTATATGGGGGTTTTCGGGGTTGCTGAGTAAGAATCCGTTATCAGATTTTCAAAAAACAAAACGGCGGATCCAATAAGGCGACCAACTTTATGAAAAATTAAGCAAATTTGATGAAAATCAGTATATGGGGGTTTCGGGGTCGCTGAGTAAGAATCCGTTATCAGATTTTCAAAAAACAAAATGGCGGATCCAATATGGCGACCAACTTTATGAAAAATTAAGCAAATTTTATGAAAATCGGTATATGGCCTTCAGTCGTGATTGCGGACGATGATTTGTATATCAAATCGAAATGCATTCGGGTTTTATTATTGAGAATATAAAATATTTTTAGATTCCAATAAACTGTGAGTAGAATCATTAAGGTGTTTTTGTTTAATTCTATTTGATATTACATATATCGATTCTACGTAGTTCAGTGTTTAAAAAGGTCTTTATCTGATCACATATTCGTTATTTGCTACCTTAAAGAACCCCAGATACCGATTTTCATTGGAATCGGAATACAATTAGCAAATTCGTCGGCCATATTGGCGCGGCCATTTTGAATTTTTTAAGTTTTGACCACAAATTCGTTATTAGCGACCTTAAAAACCCTAGATACCCACTTTCATTGAAATCGGAACACAATTTACGAATTCATATTTGGGTGGCCATTTCGGTAATTTTTCAGCGGCCATTTTGAATTTCGAGAATCGGACTTCGAGGTGTTTCATGGGACTGGTGCGCCCGCTTTAGCGCACACATACAGAATCTTTCTTTTATTAATATAAGATGATATAGATGAAAAAAAAGTTAATATGTAGCCCCTGAATAGGACGCTCAAAACTATACATTCAGCAAATGTGTAGTATATCGTGGATAGAATGACATGGAGCAAGCAGGAGCAGCTGATTTTTTTATATGTTTTGCAGAGATGATTTATAAACAATTACATGCGTATTTCGTAGTGGAAGTCGGTGGAAGTTTGTACTTAGCCATCAATTCATAAGCCGAATCGTTATTAAAATACCACAATTTACTACATATTTGATCATAAATAAACAATACAATTATTTATTTATGTTCATTTCAATAACACAGTATAATTTTACTTACTCTCTGGAGAAGAATCCATTTTACATAAAAGAAAACGGGTAAACGTACTGCAATATACACGCAAAAACGTAACACCTGTTTTTGCTGGGAGAGAACGCGCTGCGTGCAGCGTGTTCGACGCTCACTTTCCAAGTGGAATACAAAAGAGATTTCGAACATCTGCCTCTTGCCAAGGGCCTTGAAATACTTCAGGGGGGCCACTATACCTAACCCACGTGAAAAAAGTCGTTAAATATAAACTTTCGTTTTGGTACTTTTGTCCAGGTTTTGGGGATTTCAGACCACTGTGCGACGGTGGGTTAAAGAATACTTGCATCAATGTCAAGAGCGTTCCAAATGGTTATTTAAAGATGGATCATTCAAACTAGGACAAATAGTGCTTATGCACGAGGACAATTCACCACCTCTCACTTGGTAAATGGGACGAATTGAGCTTTTACATCCTGGTAAAGACGGAATCGTTCGTACTGTATCATTACGCACTACCAAAGGCACTTATACACGTCCGACAAACAAAGTTTACTTGTTGCCGATAGATTCGAACGAAAGTAGCGTTTAAGCACCTTTAAGCGCGTGTCCTTTATGTATGCTTTATTTGATCATTGGAGAGAAAATAAAATCCAACTGGTGTGCCTACATGCATTATTACCTGATGAATAAATCCCTGGAAATGTCTTCCCGGGTTTCAACGGCCTTTGACTCGATCGACGACATACTTTCGGCGGTCCTTAACCCTGTCGCCACTTCTTCCTCCACTTCTAGCTCTTCGGCCTCTCTTCATCCTTTATTGGATCATATTAAAAGGAGTACGAAGCGGATTCGAACTGATATTGATTCGCTGTCAGTAGCAGTGGCTCAAAATCATAATGCCCTGAGTTCTCTTTCCTCTAAATTTGAAGGAGTCTACGATAAGTTAAACTCCCCCAGATGGGGCAATTTCTGATGACGTGCCGCTGTCAGGAGAGCAGCTTCCTTCTTCACAATACTCCACGGGTGCTTCTCTTACGTAGAATGATGTTCTCAATGAAGTTCCCAATTTTCCAGTCGCGCCTAGTCTCAAAGCGCGTCAAAGCCGTAAGAATGGTCGAAGTCGCCAAGCCGCCTCTGGCGTCTGTGTCACCGTGAGTTCCTCGGCCCGCGTTCCAGAGTCGGAGTCGACCTCTATGCCAGTCGCGGTATTAACTTCTGCGCCTCTAATAGAGAATGATCACCCGCCCTCTGAAGTTTCTGATCCTATGGAGCCCTGTGCCCCTCTGGTAACTATACCGAAACCTTTAAATATTTTCATCTCTCGATTCTCTCCCGAAACTAAGACGGAGACTATCTGTGGGTATTTAAAGACGAAATCTATTAACCCTGAGAGTGTTTTTTGCAGAAAAGTCAGCAAGGCTTCCAAGCCTGTTGCTTCTTTTGTCTTGTCTGCACCGCCTGTTACAGCCGAGATACTTTTAGACCCTGGGTTCTGGCCTGCTGGTGCCCATACCAATCTTTTTGTTCCGCGTAACCGTTCTCGAATTTCTCATACAAACACTTCCACTATGAGAGCTCCACAGATATCAAAAAATTTGAGTCGCTCTCCCTCTACTACCAGAATGTAAGGGGGACCAGGTCTAAAACCAATGATATCCTTCAGGCTTCGACGGCTAGTGGCTTCGATGTCATAGCATTCACTGAAACCTGGCTCCATGAAGGCATTCTTAATGCTGTACTCTTTGGTTCCTCCTACCAAGTCTTCGGAGGGACCGTCATACTGCTCGTGGGGGTGGCGTACTTCCTGCTTGTAGTAGCCATCTGTCTTGTAACCCAATTTCGCTTCCTAGTTTCTCTTTCTACCTTGACATTAAGCTTGTCGCCTCATTTCTTTATCTAAGACTACTCTCTTCTGTGCTGCTATATCCCACCAGATATGATTAGCATACTTGACAATGGAGGTAAAAACCCCTATGATATTCTCATCTCCTATCCATCCAATGGCGCTACAGCCCAAATCCAGCCTTGGCCTCCTCTAGGGCATTTCTCCATGTTTGACGGTCCCTTGCAGCATGTCTCCAGTTCCGGATGTTCAGCATTGTCTCTGCGTCAGCCGTTGCAGAGTCTATCCATCTCCTTCTGGGTCTACCTACTGGCCTATTTCACGAAATTTCTGATATCATAAGCCGTTTTGGGATGCGATTGTCTTCCATCCTGACTACGTGACCGGCTAGTCTTAATCTGTTAATTTTAATTAAAGCTGAGAGTTCTGGGTCGTCAAAAATTTCATACAACTCGCTGTTGTATATCCTTCTCCATATTCCATCCTCTCTGGTTGGGCCTATTATGCACCTGAGGACTTTTCTCTCAAACCTGTTGACTAGTTCCTCTATGTCCTGGGTCATAGTCTAAGTCTCACTGCCATAGCAAGTACTGGTCGTATTACTGTTTTGTAGAGTGAAAGTTTCGTTTTTCTGTGCACAAATCTGGAGTGCAGTATTTTTTTGGGCATAAAAAGCTCTATTCGCCAGTAATATTCGTCTGGTTATTTCTTCTATTTCTTCGTTTCTTTTTGTGATTGTAGACCCAAGGTAGACTGTTTTATCGACTACTTCTAGAATATATTCGTCGATAGTTATATTTCTCCCCATTCTAAATCTTCCAGCTCTGGATTGTTGCATCACCTTGGTTTTTTCTTCATTGATTTTCAGGCCTATGTCCTTTGCCGCCTCTTTTAATTCGACATAAGCTTCTTTTGCTGCCAAAAAGGACCTTCCCACGATGTTAACGTCATCCGCATAACCAAGTAATTGTACAGATTGGGTTGCTATTGATGCACTTCTCAGGACTTACGTTTTCCTTATCACCCATTCTAGGGCGAGGTTGAAGAGCATTGGGGCCAGCCCATCCCCATGCTAGTCCGATGTTGACCTGTTTGCCCTAAAACCAGCTTGATATTCTCCTATAAGGCTTTCCGCTATAGGTTCTCCTTTTTTATATATCGGGCACATAATCGCTTTCTTCCAATCATCTGGTATAACTTCCCCCTCCCACATGCTGCATATGAGTTGGTGTAATGTACGTAAGAGTTGCGGACCTCCTTCCTTTAGCAACGCAGATGCTATTCCATCGACGCCTGGCGACTTCTTGCCTTTTTGCCGTTTTACAGCTTCACGGACCTCATCCAGTGTTGGTGGTTCTATTGAGATATTATCTTGAGGAATTACAAATGGCTCTGTCTGTGGATCCTCGTTTAGTGTGGGAGTAGCATTCAATAGGTTTTGAAAATATTCTTTCCACCTTTCTTTTATCTTATCAGGGTCTGCTAATAGGTTCCCATCTATGTCTTTGCAGATGTCCGTCCTGGGCTGAAATTTATTTGTGATCTGCCGAGTTCCTTCGTACGCTTGTCTAATTTTTCCTTCATTGAAGTCTTCTTGTATCTGTAAGATCCTCCTGTTTAGATATTCTCTCTTCTTCTTTCTGCAGAGCTTGTCTGCGTTTCTTCTTTTTTGCTTGAAGACTTCCATCCTTGCTCTTGTTGGCCTTGCGATGTACTCCCGGTGGCTTTGGTTTCTCTCTTCAATTGCGGCTCTACACTCCTGATCAAACCAGTCAAATTTAGTCTTGCTTGGGGGCCAGCCTAGTGCCTCTTCTGCCACCCCCTTTATGCTGCTTTTAATTTGCTCCCATTTGTCGTTGATGTTGGGCTGTTCTTCTGCCTCTCTCAAGTTTTTTTCAACAGCTTGCTGGTAGGCATTTCTTCTTTCTTCCAGTTTTAGCTTATCTATATCGTATTTTGGTTGAGGTTGCCCCCTCTGCGTTTTGGTTGTTATCCGGGTTCTCAATTTCACCTTGACTAGATAGTGGTCTGAGCCACAGCACGCTCCTCTCATTGTTCTAACGTCCAGTATACTCGTGGCCCCTCTTCTCTCAATTAGGACATGGTCAATTTGATTATTTGTTACCCCGTCTGGTGACTGCCACGTCATCTTATGAATATTTTTGTGCGGGAACATTGTTGAACTTACTACCATTAAGTTTGATCTTGCGAGATCGATCAATCTACTACCATTGTCATTGGTAGCGTTGTGTAGGCTATGCCTTCCTATGACCCATAGGAACTCCCCTTCTTTTCCTACTTTGGCATTCATATCTCCAAGCACAATTTTAATATCATTTGAAGGTATTAACCTGATGGCGTTTGTTAGCTCTTGGTAGAATTCCTCTTTTCCTTCATCTGACTTCTCTACGATAAATGCCACTCCAAACTCTCTTCTTCCATTCGGTGATCCACTGGAGAGTACCGTGTGGGTTTTAAGATCCATTATATCACTACGGGTCCATTTGGTTTCTTGAAGAGCTGTGATCTTTATGTCATATAGACCGCCTGTTCTGTTGAGCGTCGTGACGTTCCATGTTCCAAGATCGAAGTCCATATTCCGTTGCCTGGGTCGTTGCCGTTGAGTCCGTCCTGTCCGAGGCCTGCCTTGAGGATTCGTGACGGGTGGGTTTTTACGGTGGAAGGTTGTCAGCCTGCCGCCCAACCCCCAACCTGGAGGACCAGTGCGGTATTTGTTTCGTTTTGAGGCGCGAAACACTCGCTTTTCACCCTCCTCCGTCTGTTACTCTTGTATAGACAAGAGCATCCAGGGGCCACCCGATGTAAAGTCAACATCTTCGTGGAGGTGGAGGTAGTATTCGGTAGCATATCGGAAGATCTTAGACCACGTAGACTTCAGATCGCAGACGGCGTTTCTCAGGATTTATCTCTTTGATGTGTCTGAAGATTCTAGTGTCTGAAGCCTCTTTGCGCGAACACGTTCCCTCTAAATTTGTAGCATTAGAAGGCTACTATCTGTATCGTAATGACAGGAAAAACCGTGCTGGTGGTGGAGTAGCCATTTATGTAAAGAACAACCTTCGTTCTTCCAAAGTCAGAGAATCTGGTTTATTGTCCCCCTAGAATTTTCTCTAACAATGAAGCGTGTGAGTTGGAAGTTTTCCTTTCGGAAGTGACTCACAAGTATGAGAACATCGTAATCGGGGGAGATTTTAATGTAAACATTTTATTAAATAATTCCTTTTCTAAAAATTTCCTCGATTTCTTCCGCACCTTTGATTTGAAGCCCGTAAATCAACTTCCGACATACTTCAATACTCATAATCCGTCTTTATTGGATCTGTTTTTTGTGTCGAATGTAGATAAAGTTTTATTCCACAATCAACTCAGCCCGCCTAGCTCTCTAGATCACGACATTCTTTACCTCTCCCTGAATTTCGAAGTGAGTAATAATATGCGAAAAATATTCTCCTACCGCGACTATAAGTCCATTGACATTCCATCGCTACTGCATGCATGCCCCTCACTGCCGTGGGATCAATTAAATGGGCTACTCGACATCGACGACCAATTAGAACATTTCAACTCACTATGTCACCTCCTGCACGAGTCTTTTGCTCCAGTCAGGACAAAGCGCATTTCTTCTTCTACCCCATCTTGGTTTTCCGCTCGAATAAATCGAATTATCTCCGAAAGAGAATTCTTGTTTAATAAATACAAAAAGAATAAAACTGAAGTGAACCTAAAAGCATACAGAAAAGTTAGAAATTTAGTTACTTCCTCCATCCGCAAAGCAAAACTGCAGTATCTGTCGTCAAAACTTAGTCCTAATGTTGTAACTTCTTTATAATGTTCAATAAAACTCGCTATTTGTTTGAACTTGTTTTATTCCGGTATTTCACAAGATCTTACAAAAATGGCTGAACTCAACAACTTGACATTTTGATAACTCTATTTGTATGCGTGTATGTGTATGTACTAATTGAAAGATGTACTAAACATAAAGCTAAGATACAATAGTTCTCCCACGCATATTTGTCAATTACAATATAAGTCTTTATACTCTGTGGATACTACAGTGATGTTACTATTGTTAATAATGAAAATTGATTTGACTGTACTACAATTTGATAATTAATTAGTTACTTGAAGAGTTAGAATTTAATTGAGTTTGTTAACACTATTATTTGTTACTCATTACTTTTTTTACAAAGTCTTTCAAATGCACTGGATTTCGACGTTCTCTGTTTGATCGTCTCACTGGTTGTTGCACTGGTACCTGAGGTACTTGAGGTACTTGAAGCGGTACATGTCCTGGTGCTTCTACGTTATCCTGCTGTTCATTATGATGTGGCACATGTGTTGGTATAATGGACACCAAATCCTTCATGTTGAATCCCTCTTCGATTGCATCCGAGTTCTCCTCTTGAATCTGTTCATTAGAAGTTCTAGGAGTAGACGGCACTGTTTTTCGAGGTTGAACATCAGTCGAGCGCAATTGATCAATATGACGTTTGAGTACATATCCGCTATCTAATTTGACGGTATAGTGAAGCTTACCAAATTTCTCAATAATAGTTCCCAACTTCCATTGCAGTTTATTATTTGAATAATATCGCGCTTGTATACGCTCTCCCACGCATAGTTTTCGAGCTGCGTGACTTGAAACGTTTGTTTTCTTGAATTTTGTTGATTTTAATGCGTCGAATCTAATGCGAATCTGTCGTTGTAAGTATCGTTCTGATGGGGTTTCACCATTCCCCAATGGCGTGGCTCGATATCTGAAGAGAATCTCGCGAACCTTCCTTTTCATAGTCCGCGGCTCGTCGATCATTGCTCTAAGCCGTCTCTTCAAGGTCTGTACGTTCCTTTCAGCTAAACCATTTGTTTCTGGGTGTCCTGGAGCGATAAATTTTTGGAATATTCCTGCTTCTTTGCGAAATTCTTGAAACTCCTCACTGGTAAAAATTGTGGCGTTATCCGAAACCATGACGTCTGGAAATCCATGCCTGGCGAACACGTCAGAGAGGATTTCGATGGTGGATGCTGATGTTGGAGTTGAAGAACACAATTCTATTTCCGCCCATTTCGATTTTGCATCCATGATTACAAGAAATTGATAGCCTTGGAATGGGCCGGCATAGTCTATGTGTATACGTTGCCAATTATGTTCTGGCTCATCCCATGGATGAAGTGGAGCTTTTGGTGGGTTGTTTTTGATTTTAACACATGCCTCGCAAGAACGAGTCATTTGTTCGATATCCTTGTCAATCGCTTTCCAGTACACGTAACGACGTGCTAATTGTTTCATCTTGAATATTCCAATATGGGTATGATGAAGTTCTTGAAGTATTGATTCCTGTAGATAAGTCGGAATGACCACTCGTTTACCCCTGAATACTATGCCTTCGTCAATCGTGTATTCAGTTTCTGTGTCACATGTTTCTAGTAGTTCTTTGATAATCTTTGCTAATGTTTCATCCTTTCTTGTTTCTTCTTGTATAATTTCGTAGGTCAACTTCCCAGTATAGATTCTATTGATTGACTTTTCACATATCCAGTGAACTTCTTCGCCTATAGGATTGATGCTTGACTGATTTGCCTTAATTGCGGCTCCTGATAAACAATCAACGTTAGTATTTTCTACACCCTTCTTAAAAACAACTTCATAATTGAATCCTGACAGGAACGCTGCGTAGCGTTGAAGTCGTGCTGAAGTCATCTTGGGTATTTTTGCATTCTGGTGGAAGATTCTCACCAATGGCTGATTATCTGTAATTAATTGGAAAGTACGTCCGTAAAGATACTGATAAAAATGTTCTACCGAGAAGATAATGGCTAGCGCTTCTCTGTCTAGCTGAGAATAATTCTGTTCTGCTTGTGTCAGTGATCTTGAAGCAAAAGCAACAGGTTGCTCTTCTCCTTCTACTACATGCGACAATATCCCTGCGATTCCTGAAGGACTTGCGTCACATGCAAGCTGTACTGGCACTTTGGGGTCGAAAGGTATCAGTACTCGAATGCTCGCAATTTCTGCTTTGAGCTGTTTGAAAGCCTTTTCACACTGAATTGACCATTTGAATTTTACATCTTCTTTCAATAAGTATCGTAGTGGTGCTGTAACTGTTGAATGGTTGGGTAAAAACCGTGAATAATACGTTATCAGTCCAAGGAATCTTCGTATTTCTTCTTTTGATGTTGGTCTTGGCATCTCAGTAATTGCTGTGATCTTGGTTTGTGATTTTGATATCTTGTTGAACTCAATTATGTGTCCCAGGAATTCGATCCGTTATTGAAACAGTTGACATTTTGCTCGATTTAGATGCAAATCTTCCTGGCGTAATACTTTGAAACACTTGATGAGATTCTCCTTGCACTCCTGCTTTGTTGATCCGTGTACAATAATGTCATCGAAATGTGACTCAGTTTTGGGAATTTTTCGAAGAACTCGATCGATGATTCTATTGAACTCAGCTGGTGCAAGCTTGATTCCAAAGGATAGTCGATTCATCCTATAAGTACCTTTGTGAGTTGATATTGTTTGTATCTCACTCCATTGCTCATCTACTGGAATATGTAAATAAGCCTTGAAAAGATCAAGACGACAAAAATACCTGGAGTTTCTTCAACTGTTAAGAATTTCATCTATCTTCCTGATCGGATAGTGGGAATCCATAAGACGTTGATTTACTCCAATCTTATAGTCGACACATAGTCGCACTCCTCCGTCCGCTTTCGGTATTACCACCAATGGTGATCCCCAGTCGCTTGTTTGCGTTTTCGTTATTATTCCGGTCGCCTCCAGTGTTTCCAATTCTTGATCTACTCTTTCCACCAATGCATATGGAATTTCTCTTTCCCTGTTGTAGATTGGTTTCACGTTTTCACGTAGCTTAAGTGAAACTTTATAGTTTGGAATGCAGCCTATTCGTTCTTCAAAAACATCTGCATATTCTATCATAAACTCATCGGCTTCGTTAAGACTCATTATTGATTTAATATAATTTCCGTTTTCCTGCTGTTGATCAATTTCTTCTAAGTTTATTCTTAGTCGTCGAATCCAAATTCGACCCAAAAGAGCTGCGTACTCTTCCGGCGCAATATAGATTTCACCTTGAGTTTCCCTACCGTTGTACTCGACACTAATTTTGACTTTGCCATCGGGAATGAAGACCTCCTGTGTATAAGATCGAAAAGCCTTATCAGATGGAACCAACTGTTTTTCTATATTAAGCTCAGCAGATTTATCTCTTGGCAAGAAAAGAAACCCTGATTCTGAGTCGACTTCGAACTTTACTGGTCTCCCCTCTATTTTGATATTCACGTAATAATGCTGTGCATCTTCTTCGTCCTCTGAACTGCGTTCGTTTCGATATATGTTGATAATTTGATGAATACCGTACTGATGATACTCTCCAGAGACGAAATTTGTTGATAATTTGTCTGACTTTGACTTTTTTTTCATCAACGTGCGAATACAAACTTTGATAACGTGACCAGTTTTATTACATCCAGAGCACTTTAAATGATTTTTATCTGTGCGACAATCTTTCGAATTGTGATTGCCTCTTCCGCATTGTAAACACATTCCGTTAATACCTAATTCATCATAGTCGATTTTGGATTTTACTTGTTCCCTGTACCTTTTTGGTTGTCTCTGCTGGTATACACTTTGTTTTTGTTGATTTTTTGATTGATTATAGTTTTTCCTATTTTGTTTACTTACTTTGTTAATGTCCACAGGTGACTTTGAAACTGCTACCTTTTTCCCAATTTCCCTCGAGTCGATTTTTGATGATTCAAGCGCAATGGCTTTTGCTACAATTCCTTCGAACGAATCCTTTTCAGATTGTAACAGTTGTTCTCTGATACTATTGTCGTGTATCCCTCTGATGAACTGTGCACGCAGAAAAATGTCTGCCACTGAGTTTTTGCAGTCACATGGGGAAATAAATTCACTATCAGCGATATCTGTTCTCAATTCAGCGACAAATTCTGCAATTGATTGTTGTTCTGTTTGATATTTGGAGAGAAACTGGTGTTGGGCTACGAGTACGTTCTTTTTAGGTGACAGATGTTTCTCCAGAAGTTTTATCAAGTCATTGTAACTGAGTTCACTGGCTACTCTTGGGGCTGCTAAAGCGGTAATCATGTTAAAATTCTTAGCACCAATTGAGTTGAGTAATAATTTTACGCAGTACTTTTTGTTCGTAGCTATTCCTTTCATTTCTACATAATTTTCAAATCTCTGCTTATAATTTCGAAAAGATTCCTTATTCGAATCAAAGACTTCAAAATTCGGCACTAGCGCTGTGTTTGGATTTGCTGCTACAAGAACTGCTCCGTCAGCCTGAACTTGTGGTTCTATTCTAGACTGTGAAATTTGCATTAGCATGGATTTTTGATGATCCATAAATTGTTCAAATTGTTTACTATCCATGTTAATTTTTATGCTTCCTTATAACTATAATCTTAATTTCACCAACCTGGATCTGTCAGTCGATTTTTTTTTCTTCCTTCGTCGCCAATTTGTTGTAACTTCTTTATAATGTTCAATAAAACTCGCTATTTGTTTGAACTTGTTTTATTCCGGTATTTCACAACATCTTACAAAAATGGCTGAATTCAACAACTTAACTCTATTTGTATGCGTGTATGTGTATGTACTAATTGAAAGATGTACTAAACATAAAGCTAAGATACAATACCTAATATACCTGCTAGGAAATTTTGGGCCAATATCAAGCGATTTGGCATTTCCGGTGATGACTATGAAGCCCAGTCAGCTCTTAATGCTAACGAATTAAATAAACATTTCACCTCTGGATCCAACTTACGTGGAGACACTCATTGCCCAAGTCCAACCTACTGGAACACCGAAAGTTTTAGTTTTCGCAATGCGGATCAAGCGGAAGTCCAGAAAGCTTTTTACTCCATTAAGTCCGAAGCAGTTGGTCCTGACAATATTCCTCCGATTTTCCTAAAGTTTATCTTTCCATTCATTCTCCCCTATATTACGTTCATTTTTAACACATGTCTAACGAAATCACGTTTTCCGCTCTTCCGAAATGCAAATCCCCAAATAGTCTTGCGGACTATCGTCCAATAAGCATCCTATGTTTCCTAGGCAAGGTTCTCGAAAAACTAATGACTTGGCAAATTGAGGGGCACTGTGAAATGCTGTCTTTATTGTCCTGTACACAGTCAGGCTTCCGCAAAAATAGCAGCTGCGAAACTGCATTACTGAAAGTGACCACTGATCTTCGAGCGGCTTTTGATTTGGGCGATATCGTCTTTCTAGTACTTCTTGACTTTAGTAAGGCTTTTGACAGTGTTTGTCATAAGCTTCTAGAAAAAAATTAATAACCCAGATGCGTTTTTCTTCCTCAGCTGTTTCCTTAATTCGAGAATACCTACACAATCGATCCCAAAAAGTGTGGTTACAAAACTCAATTTCCGATTCCTTGCCAATTACGTGTGGTGTTCCCCAAGGCTCTATACTAGGACCATTGCTTTTTAGCATTTACATAAATGATCTCCCCAGTATCGTAACCAATTGCAAACTGCACATGTATGCAGACGATGTCCAAATTTATTTAAACAGTCCTCTTGGGCTTGTTGAGAATTGTGTGTACAACATAAACGCAGATCTTGAACGTATTCATAAATGGTCTCTTTCAAACAATTTACTCCTTAATGCCTCCAAATCCTGCGGCATTTCAATGTACAGGACCGAATTGGATACCTCTTTTCTTCCAACAATCTCTCTCATGAACACCTGCTTACCGTACCAAACGCGAGTTAAAAATCTCGGCGTCTATCTAAATTCTCGATTAACTTGCTGTGATCATACGGCTACTACTCTCTCTAAAATCTACAGTAATTTGCGCCGCCTCTGGTTGTATGCCTCTATTCTGCCTCTAGACACACGTTCAAAGTTAATTAAAACTCTCATTTTACCGCATTTCACTTATGCCAGCTTGGTTTTTCCGTCTCTTGATGCCTCTTGTCGCGATAAACTTCACGTAGCGTTCAATGACTGCACTAGGTTTGTCTATAATCTTCGTCGTTTTGATCATATCAGCCCATACCGCTCTGCCGTTTTGGGATGCACGCTGGATATATACCTATCCCTCAAAGCCATGATGTTTATATATAAACTCCTTCAATCTAAGCGTCCATCATATCTCTACGAGTGTCTTCAATTTGATCGTACGCCTAGAAGAACACTATTTATACTCCCAGATTCTACCACTTAGTTGGGCAGAGATCTTTTTTTGTTCATTCGCTGCAATTGTGGAACAGCTTACCCTCAGATATACAGAGGTCGGGGTCATTGAATGTATTCAAAAACGTGTTCTTAACTATGTTACTAACCAATAATATTCCTTCAACATAGCTTTCTTTACTATCTCTCTTTCTTCTCTTCTCTTACATCCATCTTATTCATTTTTATAATTAATAATTAGTTAACTTTTACCAATTTATTGTATTTTCCATTGTTACTTGTAAGTGCATGCGTTTTTAACGTTATAAGATCTGTATTATCTTGATGTACTTCAATAATGATAAATAAATAAATAAATGTACCGGCACCAACAAAGATCCCTGAAACCCTTACTAACATTTGACCCCTTATTCTCATCTCCTGTGTTGATCATATCCTTAGTATGATGGACACTGGCGATGAGTTACTTCTCCTAGGGGACTTCAATTTACCCAATATTCAGTGGGTATCAGATGAAGATGACGATAACTACCTCCCCGAAGGCAACATGAATTCTAAGGAATCCTCCTTTCTTAATTCCTTATTCTCACTTGGCCTAAATCAAGTGAGCGGTGTCTCTAACGTGTTGGGGAGGCAGTTAGATCTTGTATTTTTTACTGACTCAGCCAATTTGACTGTCGAACCCAGTCCAATAATCCTGACGTCAGTTGACAATTACCACCCTCCTCTCTTGCTTAATTATTGCTCCAACTCAGAGTACAATTCTTGTCCGGAGGTGGTAAGCCATTCCTTTAACTTTAAAAAAGCTAACTTTGGGAAATGGTCATCTAAGCTTGCATCGATTGATTTCAACAGCTTGCTTTCCGCAAATGAGTTGAATGTCGACGTGGCACGGTTTTATGCCGTACTTTATGAAGCCTTCATTTCTTGCGTACTTTTTGAGCAACGAAAATTGGCCAGTTCATCTCCACCCTGGTTCAATAATGAGCTGAAGCATCTAAAAAACTAGAAGAATAGACTTTGGAAAGCCTATTTAAAGAGGAAGGACTCTTCGAGTCTCAATTCAGTTATCGATCATAGTTTTCGTTCACTCTCTTCTGCTCTGTATCGAGATTATCTCTGCAGCATGAAGGACAATGTGTATACCGATCCTAGAAACTTCTTTAAGTTTGTCAACTCTAAGAAGAAAGTTGATAACTACCCGAATACTATGCAGCACATTAACTGGTCTAGTTGTGAGTCGTCCGAGATTTGTAACATGTTTGCATCTTTCTTTCACCAATCTTTCACACCTTCTGGCTTTCTGCCTAACGATAATAATTTTCGCCACATAACTCCAAACCCAGAAGCTTATAGCTTATCTCTCGATAACCAGTGACGATATCGTGAAGCATATTAACGAACTCCCATTCGACTTCACTTCCGGTCCCGACGGTATTCCTCCTGCTGTCCTTAAGTCCTGTGCGGAGGTTCTCCAGTCTCCACTGAATACCGTTTTTCAAAAATCCCTGAATAAAGGATATTTCCCTACTCTCTGGAAAAATTCGTTCATAATCCTTATTCATAAAAGCGGGAGCAAGAATGAATTATCGAATTATAGACCAGTTGCGAAGTTGTCTGTTATACCGAAACTTTTTGAATCGATTATTTATTCGGCAACCGCGCCTATCTGCAAGAAACTCATCTCAACGAATCAACATGGTTTTCTTGCAGCTCGTTCCACCACCACCAATTTACTCGAGTTCATTTCTCATGCTGTCGAAGGCTTCGTTTCCGGCTGCCAAACTGATTGTGTTTACACTGATTTTAGTAAGGCATTTGACAAGCGCTCTCACTCCATTATACTTCTTAAATTAAGGATGTTAGGCTTTCCACGAGCCCTTCTAGCATGGTTCCAGTCTTACTTAGCTGACAGGGCCTACTAAGTTCTTTTTCGTGGATCCAAATCAGTAACCATTGAAGCGTCATCCGGTGTTCCTCAAGGAAGTCATCTTGGTCCCCTGCTTTTTATTCTATTAATTGATGACATTGTTCCATTGCTAAGACACTGTAGAATCTTGATTTAAGCTGATGACATCAAATTGTACCGCCACATAAAAAGTATCGAGGATTGCAAACTTTTGCAAGCTGACCTTGATACGTTTTACTCTTGGTGTGCGAACACCAACCAGGTTCTCAATATTAGTAAATGTGAAACCATGACTTTTGGGAGAAGTCGTAGTCCTATAATTTTTAACTACACCTTTTCTAAAGAGTGTGTCCCTCGTGTAAATTTTGGAAAAGATCTCGGGATTAGATTTGATAGTAAGCTCGATTTTTCTGCTCACATTAACTATATTGCTTCCAAATGTAGTTTAGTCCTGGGTTTTATAAAAAGGTGGTCTAAAGAATTCAATAAACCCATGATTACTAAACACCTTTATATCTCTCTTTAAACTTTAAATAAATATAAATAAAATAAATTGTTTAGGTTCAATTTCTCATTTGTGAATTTAAGTGCTTATTATAGTGCATTAAGGGCTCAACATTAAACGACGGCCATTACAGTAGACGCCGTCGATTAAATCAAGGCCAGCTGAGTTTCAATACGCGCACAGGCGCATGCCACTGTTTCTACAGCAAACAGTAGCACTTAAGGTACCTTTACATTATGTGATTTGTCATATGACTTTACTGTCAAAATTACGATTTGATAGTTCATCTGACTTCGTATTGTGTTCACACTTAATTTTGACAAGTCAAAGAAATACTCAACGGAGTTTTTGACAGATAGTCGTATGACATGTCAAGAACATGTCATTTGACATTTTATGTTAGGTTTGACTTCATTGACAATAAAGTCATATGACAAATCATATAGTGTAAAGATACCTTTAGGTAGGCACTGAGCATATTTCAAAAGCCTTGTTTAGGATTTAAACAAGGGAACTTGTAGACATTTGGAGGCCAATTACCAATTCAAACGAGGAGGTGAATATTCTACCCATTTCCGATGAGGATAACCTATTTACTAATTCTATTCACCACTCCGCATGGATCGTTGAGATTAATTCCTCTATCACCAACCATCGTACATCATATAACAATATAATTGTTTATGACTAAGAATGCGGACTGGGAGAGTATTGGCTTCGAATTATCCCTAGTCGACTGGGAACATAGGCTATCAAGTAGTGATCTTGACGAGATAGTTTCAAGCTTCTATACTATAATTTTCTACACCATCGACAAATATGTACCCAAGATTAAAAAAAGGGATAAGGTATCGGAACCTTGGCTCGATAAAAACACTCGATTCCTACGTAATCGAAGAAACAAATTATATAATTTGATTAAAAATAACATAAATCTAGACGAACGTTTGATATCCGAATACATTAGGCTAGCCCAGGGGTGGCCAACCCGCGGCCCGCGGGCCGCATGCGGCCCTTCGTGGGAAATTGTGCGGCCCGCGAGATTCAACAAGATTTAACGAAATATTTTGTAGGTACTAAGAAGGTTCCAACATGTGAAAAATAAAATAAAGTGCCAGCTATGAGCAATGATTAAAATTAAATTCATAGAGAATTAGCTCTTGGGGTGCACCGGATGACCGGGTTGATGGATAAAAATCCAAGCAGTTGCTTTCATCGGTAACAATTGAATATAAAGACCTCATCCGCAGTGAGTGTCATGGAGGTAGCAGAGAAAACAAGCATATTTACAAGCAAGCACACTTCTTTGGTCAACATCGAGCTAGTGTTTTATGAGTGAAGGATTATTTTTCTTCTGATCCTTTAATCACGCATGGGACATAGGACTGAAACAGTTGCCTTCCTTGTTGTGGCCTCTTTTGGTAGAGTTCTCCTCCACGTTGTTCTTGGTCTTTCAACTCGACGGGTTCCTTGCGAATCACATTCAAGGGCCTGCTTGGCTAGATTCTCGTTTGCACCTCGCAAGGTGTGGCCATTCTAATTCCATTTCCTTTGCATGATTGGGTCATCAATCCTTTCTTGGCCGGCACGGCGCAATAGTTCTTCATTTGTAATTCTATCTTTTTAGCGGATTTTTAGGATTAAAACGTATAGGCGCCTTGTGATGAATTGGGCGACTTTCCATATTACATACAAAAGAATTGCCTTAACATTGGAGTTGAACAGCCGCAATTTAGCGTTAGTTGAGATTTCTGTAGATCTTTATATGCGAACCAGCATCCATATGCGCTTCTTGCTTTATTTATTCTGGAACTGAGGTCTTCTTTTGCTCAGCCATTTTCAGTAAAAATGCTAATGAGGTAACAGAATTAATCTATCAATTCTACGTCGCCATTAGTCAGCACTATGCGTTGAATGGTGTTTGCATTTATCCGCATTTCCCTTAAGCCGGCCGAACTACTTTCTTTCTGCTGTAAATTGTTTAACATATTTTTGAGGTCCTGAATATAAAAAACACTTTTCAGACATCAGACTCAAAACTTGATTTTTATATTAAAAAAGAAAAGTTTTGTAATTTCAGATGTCTGTCTGAGACAAAAAGTTGGGAAATTTGGTTAAATTTTCAACTACGAATCGTTTCTTTTCGAAAATGGAATTTAGATACGAAAAATGAATACCGCGCCACCTTGTCTGACGAAAACCTGTACCACCAATTACATTACATTTCGCCTAGTTTCTTCAAAATGCTTATACCTCGTCTATTGCCTATTTTAACTCACATTCTCTACTCCTGCCTCACTGTTTTCTCTTTCTGCTCTTAAAATTTTGCAGTTTCTTATCTAACTGCTCTCAAAAGGTTAAACTAGGTGACTAAAGCTCCTCAAGTGCCCTGCTCCACGCTGGCGTCCCCCAAGGCTCCATTCTTGGGCCACTTTTATTCCGTATTTTTATTAAAGATGTTCTAAGAATCAGATGTATGCAGACAATGTGGAGCTTTATTTCCTGCGGAGAAGCTTGCTGTTGACTTGCGTCATGTATCCTACTGGTCGACATTAAATTTACTGCAGCTAAATCCTATGTAGTGTATTTTTATCTCTCTCATTCTGCTATTGTTCGTCCTGACTTTTCTGCTATCGCGTTAAGCTCTGTTCCTCTTGTTTGCGGTGAGGGTGCTACTGAATAGCAGCATGACCTGCTGCGATTACATTAGTTTCATTGTAAGTAAAACCTACGGACTCCGTTCTAAACTTCGTTACCATTGTGCCTTGTCGAAAAGGCCTGAATTTGCTTAAAGCCTTACTACTACCTCTTCTAATGCAGTAATGCATGGCCTTTCCATCTATTCCTCTTTCGATTCTTCTTACGCCCATAAACTTGAAGAAGCGTTTAACGATTGTGTACGTTTTGTTTATTTACGCCGTTTCACCCTACTCGAACTCCGTTTTGGGCTGCTCTCTAAGTGACTTTCGTGATTATAGGCTTCTGCGACTGTTTCAAGATATCCTACATGAGCGCAAACCTGCATACCTCAACCATTTTGTGCAGTTTTCGCAATCCCTCAGAAAATATAATTTAATAATTCCGCGTTTCAACACGTTAATTGTTCAGCGTTCTTTCTATATCTTGAACCAAATATGACGTGACTTGCCGTAACCGTACGTACCCTAACGTATGAACATGATTGTTCATAAAGTACCGACCTAAAGACTTGCATATGTTCGTTCGTTATGGTAGGTACGGTTACGGTTCGGCACGTCATATTTGGTTCAGGCTTTTGTCTTCGCAGCACAGCTTTGAAACGGTCTCCCTAAACTATATTAAATTAAATTTGAATCACGCAATAATATATCACCCGGCCCGCGGGATCATAATGCTTTTTCAAAGTGGCCCGCGATACCATTTGGGTTGGCCACCCCTGGGCTAGCCTCAGAATTTAATGTTAGGTCTTGCAGGGCTTATACTGCATACATCAATTCTGTAGGAGATAGCATTATAATAGATCCTAAAAAATTTTCGACTTCGTTAATATTAAACGGAAAACCTCGGGCTATCCAACAACAATGACGAGCGGTAGAGTACACCCCTCGTGCCCCCAAGAAATCTGTAACATGTCCGCTGATAAGTTTGACGAAATTTATACCCCCACAACCAGTGTAACAGGCGCATATCCAACTGATACTTACAGTGACACCTCCCTTCTTATAAATAACATAACCCTGTCTGTTGACGACGGGTCTAAATAATCTCGACACCAAAAAAGGTAACGGTCCTGACAATCTCCATCCTATCTTCTTGCAATGTTGTTTGAAACATATCTTAATCCCTCTTCATTTTATCTTCAACAAATCTTTATCCTTAGGAAAGTTTCCTACGTTATGGAAAAAATCCTACCTTACACCAATCTATAAATCCTGTGATAAACACTCGGTAGACAACTATAGAGGCATTGCCATTTTATCATCAATCCCTAAGCTTTTTGAAAAACTTGTTTTTGACAAGATTACGCCTCTAATCGACCCATACCTAAATGAGAAGCAAGACGATTTCAGAAAAGGGCGTTCAACAACCTCAAACCTAATGGTCGATCGGAGATGTGGAACGCCTCGTGCTGCCCTTTTAATTGACAACCGTATCACTCATCTCTCCATTACTAACTTTATTTCTAGAGATCTAGTGGCGATCTCGGTAGTGGTTCCCACCGCCAACGGATTTCAGGAAATCGTCCTTGCGTCTGCCTACTTTCCGGGAGATGTAGCAATAGTGCCACCCCTGGAGGTTCAAGAACTAATTGAGTTCTGTCGCAGGACGAACCGACAATTCGTCATCGGCTGTGATGCAAATGCTCACCACTCTATTTGCGGTAGTACCGATGTAAACATTAGAGGTGAGTGTCTCCTAGAATTTCTTGTTATGAATAACATAGATATCCCAAATAGGTGATGCAAACCCACTTTTGTCACTGCTAGTAGAGAGGAGGTGCTGGATCCCACCCTCACTAATAGACTTCTCTCCGACAAGATGAGGATGGGCGTGTTCTGGATGAGGCCTCATTGTCGGACCATCTGCACATTAGGTTCGACATTGTGGGTCTCCCACATACCCGCGAACCTTCTTTGGTTCCCAAGAAAACCAACTGGTCTAAGTTTCATGCGCTTGTGGCCTCGAAATCAGACCTGCTTGCCACTTCTATCAGCTCAGTGTGTGAACTGGAGAATGCGGCCACGCAACTTACTGACGTGCTGATATCCTCCTACCATGACAGCAACACTGTCTCTTCCTTTCAGTCGTCGCGTAAAGTGCCCTGGTGGAACGACAGATTAGCTGCAATGCGTAGGGATGTTAGGAGATTGTTCAATAGAGCAAAACATACCGGGCAGTGGGATGACCACCCTAACAGCCTACAACAAGGAGTTGAGATGTTCCAAAAGGATTGCCTGGAGGAAACACTGTGAGAGCCTTCAGACTCTACCAGAAGCGACTAGACTCCAAAAGCTACTTTCAAGAGACTCCTTCAACGGAGTGGGCCTTCTCAAAAGGGAGGATGGCTCCTACACCTCTAACCATGAAGAAACTTTGAGGTACCTGCTCAGTGAGCACTTTCCAGGGTCAATCCTCCAGACCGCTTATCCATTGGAAGCTGGGTATAGTCATAGGACCATCTCAGACCGTTATTCCCGTAGTCTTTCTGGGAACATCCTCGACCCCGACAAGGTCAAATGGGTAGTGGCCTCTTTTCAATCATATAAATCCCCGGGAGGGAGGGAGTTTTTCCGGCACTCCTTCAGAAGTGCTTCGATCTGATTATCGACAACCTGGGCTGCCTCTTTAGAGCCAGCTTCAACTGGACATGCATTCCCACCATCTGGAGGAAAGTCGTGGTGGTTTTTATCCCCAAACAGGGCAACAGGCCCCTGGAGCTGCCCAAATCGTACAGACCTATCAGCTTAACCTCTTTTCTTTTGAAAACGTTGTAAAGGCTGCTAGACCTTCATATTACGTGCAAGCTGGAGCTCTCCCTTCCTTTACATAGCTCCCAGTTCGCTTACTCGAAGGGTAAATCAACAGAGGTTGCTTTACACCACCTGGTCAGCAAAATCGGAAAAGCCTTCCTCGCTAAGAAAACTGCTTTATGTGCATTCCTTGACATCGAAGGTGCTTTCGATAACACTGGCTATGATTATATTTCTAGAGCACTGGCTCTCAGAAACCTGGATCCTCACACAATTGACTGGATAAATGCCATGCTTGTAGATCGTGACATTTCTTCTACCCTAGGTGTCTCCACCATTAGTGTAAAAGCTATTAAGGGCTGCCCTCAAGGTGGAGTCTTATCCCTGTTACTTTGGTCACTAGTTGAGGATGAACTTTTGACCAAGCTATCCGAATCTGGTTTCGATGTCATCGGCTATCCAGATAACCTTGCCATCATCGTCTCTGGGAAGTTTGACCTGACCATTACAGAGGTCATGAGAACAGCACTCCGAGAAGTTCAAAGATGGTGTACCACAGAGGGTCTTTCAATAAACCCAAATAAGGCTGTCTTGGTACCTTTCTCCAAACGCTACAAAGTGGACCTAGGTCCTATTTACATCCTGGGTACCACAGTTGAGTACTCAGACTCAGTCAAATACTTGGGAGTAAAGTTAGACAAGAGACTGAACTGGAACGCTCAACTGGACTACGTCATCAGTAAAGCCACTAGGGCCATATGGGCCTGCAAAAGGCTTTTGGGTAAGACATGGGCTCCTTACACCACAAATGATGTACTGGATGTACAACACGATCATTGAACCTGTGGTCACTTATGCCGCTATAGTTTGCTAGCCCAAGACTAAACAGGTTACGTCGATCCTCAAGTGCAGAAAACTGCAACGGCTTGAATGCCTCTCCATTACCGGAGCTATGCGGACCTGTCCCACAGCTACGATGGAGACAATCATTGGATTGACCCCACTGCATATTTTCATATGGAAATTCGCGGCCATAAGTTCCTTGAGACTTCAGATCTCATCCAACTGGCCCTATACAGTCAAAGAACACATGGATATCCCTGACAATATCCCAAACATTTCCATTTGCCGCGTATCCGACCATATGGTTGGTGAACTGCGGATCCAAAGGAAAATACAGGGCGATTATCCCGGATCGTTCAGAGTGGAAGGAACTTATTCTTCCTGGGGATCCAAAACATCTCCCCTGGTTTACTGAGGCGTCAAAGATGGAACATGGTACAGGGGCTGGTGTCGCAGGACCCAACTCCGAGGTCTCGATTGCAATGGGTAAGTGGCCCTCTGTTTTCAAGACTGAAATACATGCCATTGCAACCTGCGCTAGGCTCAACCTTGAGAAAGGTCTGAAAGGCGCCAACATTAAAATCTTTTCTGACAGCCAAGCTCCCATCAAGGCGCTCTCTACGTGGAAGTTTTCTTCCAAAATGGTTGCAGGGTGTTTTGACGTACTCCAGAGCCTGCAGACAGCCTCGCGAGGAAGGGGTCTGAAACGTTGGTCCAGGGCCCAGAACCCTTCTGCGGCATCTCATGGTCCACCTCCAAGTCCCTGATAGAGGAGTGGATTAAGGGACTAAACCTAGCCTATTGGGAAGTCCCAGGTCTTAGACAGGCTAAAGATCTTATTAGACCCTTGCCCTAAGGGGCATCATCACTTTAAACACAGCGGACCTAAGGCTGTTGGCAGTTTATCTGACTGGCCACGTAGGGCTGAGGTATCACCTCCACAACCTCACAACACATATTCTCTGTGAATGTCCTGCTCTGATCTGGCTTAGAAGAAGAACGTTTATCAGAGAACTTATGAGCCCCGCTCAAGTCCGGTCTTCTTCAATTAAAGACCTTCTTGCTTTCGTCCGGAAGGCTGATAGTATGTTCTGTTAGTGGGGTACGTACACAATAGGCCTAATTTGGCCCAGTGTTCACCATGTGGGTTGCCCCCCCATTCAATAATAAAATAAAAAAAAATAAAACACTCTTCTAGCGCAGAAGGTGCACTTTTCAGCTGGGCTGAGAAACATTTACCACTGCTCAGTGGCTCAGCTAAGACATGCAAACAAAAAAAACAATGCAACATTTAAGAGCACAAAACATCAAACAGAGAAGCATGTAAAAACAATGAAAAAGTGGGACACACAGT
The DNA here is from genome assembly GCA_963855945.1 of Thereva nobilitata. Lineage (NCBI taxonomy): Eukaryota > Metazoa > Arthropoda > Insecta > Diptera > Therevidae > Thereva > Thereva nobilitata. Next base: position 72,541,038 of record OY979695.1, read on the forward strand.
TAGTCACGCCACATTAAAAGGAGTCCTTTTAAGGACATCTTCACTAGTTCGCATGTTAAAAACACTCCCATTTTTGTTAACATTTATAAGCATGCGGTTAACTGGTTCGTACATCCCATAATTGGTATTAGAGGAATTATGGTCCAAGAGAGGTTGACCTCTCAGATTGTAGTTCTTCACTCTAAATGACGTATGGGTTCGTAGGAAGCCTGAGTCAACTTTGTCATTCAACAAACGATGAACGAATATAACGTCAGCGAACTCGCGACGCTTATGGAGAGCTTAAGTTGAGCAATTTAAGTCTGTTCCCATAAGGCGGAAGAATAAGTGGGTCATCCCACGGGAGGTGACTGAGTGCAAATCGGACGAACTTCATTTGAACCCATTCGATTCTACCAACATGGGAGGAGTAGTAAGGAGACCATACCTGGGAGGCGTATTCAAGCAGAGGCCTAACTAAAGATATGTATAAGTGCTTGGTGATGCGAAGGTTGTTGAATTCCTTGGACCATATTTTTATAAATCCCAGGACTGAATTGCCCTTGGAAGAGATATAATTGATGTGGGTGGAGAAATCCAACTTACTTTCTAACCTAACCCCTAGATCGATTACAGAGTTAGTGCGGGAGATCTTGTTATCGAGAAAACTGTAGTCATAAGTTATAACGCCACGTTTCCTACAAAAAGTCCTGACCTCACATTTACTAATATTAAGGACCAGGTTGTTGTTGGAACACCAAGAATAGAAGGTGTTTAGGTCTGCTTGCAGAAATTTGCATTCCTCGATACTCCTTATGTGGCGGTACAGTTTGATGTCATCCGCATAAATAAGGATTTTACAGTTCCTTAGCAGGGTAACAATGTCATCGATTGATAAAATAAAAAGAAGAGGACCAAGATGACTTCCTTGCGGGACACCAGAGGACGCTTCGATGTTTTTAGATTTGACTCCGCGGAATAGGACCTGGTAGGTTCTGTCGGCTAAGTACGACTGGAACCATACCAGCAGGGCATGCGGAAAGCCTAATTTTTTAGTTTTAGAACTATAATAGAGTGAGAGAGCATGTCGAAAGCTTTACTGAAGTTTGTGTAAACACAGTCAGTTTGACAACCAGTGACAAAGCCTCGAACAGCGTGAGAATAGAACTCTAGTAAATTAGTAGTAGTGGAACGGGCTGCAAGAAAGCCATGTTGGTTAGTTGAGATAAGTCTCTTGCATATAGGGGCGATAGCAGAATAAATAATAGATTCGAAGAGTTTTGGTATACATGATAACTTCGCAATTGGTCTATAATTAGATATTTCGTTCTTACAACCCTTTTTATGGACGGGGATTATAAAAGAAATCTTCCATAAGGTTGGCAAGCACCCCTTATTTAGGGATTTTTGAAATAAACATAGGAGAGGAGATAGTAGGGCCCCTGCACAGAATTTAGAACAGCAGGAGGGACACCATCAGGGCCGGACGAAAAATCTTGTGGAAGATCATTTATATGTTTCGAGATATCTTTCCTGGACAGAGGTAAGTTTTGAGCCGTTTGTATTGCGTTGATATGTCGAAAATTGTCTTCATCAGGTTGGAATACGAGGAAGATTTGAAGAAGAACGATGCGAACTTGTCGCAAATCTCGGATGAATTAGAGCTAACAGAGTTCTCGTATTACATGGTGTTAGGGTAATTATCAACCTTTTTCTTAGAGTTGATAAATTGAAAAAATGTTCTGGGATCACCATACAGTTTACGTTCCATATTACTGAGGTACCTACTCCTTATAGAAAGCTTCGGAGAGAGCATGGAATTGGTCATAGCAATTGAAAAATGCGGAGAAACTCGCAGTGTCTTTCCTCTTCAGGTAAGTTTTCCAGAGTTTATTATTCAAGTTTTTGGTATGTCTCAACTCATTATTGTACCGTGGTGGGGATGATCTGGATGACTTAGGAGGCTCAATAGGTATACAAGATGCGAAGATTTCATACAAGACGGAATAAAACCTTGATACGTCGTCATCCAGCTCATCAGAGGAAAGCAAGGTATTGAAATCGATGGAAGTGAGCTTGGATGACAGTACTTCCAGGTTGCCTTTTTTGAAGTTGAAGGTAAAGGTTGACTCGTCCGAGATTAGCTTATCGGTAAAGGCAAAACAATAGCTCAGTAGGAGAGGAGGGTGATAATTATCAGCAGGTGACAAGACAATTGAGCTAGGCTCAACATACATGTTGTCTGAGTCGGAAAAGAATACGAGATATAACCGCCTTCCTAAAATATTATTCACACCACTCATTTGGTACAAACCGCATGAGAATAAGGAATTCAGAAAACTGGATTCCATAAAATTAAGGTTGTTTTCAGGAAGGTAGTTATCGTCATCATCGGAAGATACCCATTGAACATTGGATAAGTTAAGATCTCCTAAAAGTAGGAGCTCGTCTTTGGAGTCCATCATATCCTGGATATGATTAGTGCAAGATATTAGAATAGAGGGTTTCGACCTCTATCGTCAAGAGTGCTGAGCATACCTGGTGCGATGTAACAGCAAATTAAAAATAGGTTCTTATGGACAAGGGAGACTTTAAGAGCAAGGAGCTCAATGTCCAAAGAGTTGGAAAAACTAGGAAGCGTTATTAAGCAACAGTTGAGCAGGTTACTACAGGCAAGTAGTAATAGGGTTTTTCAAAAACAGTGGTTTTCAAAAAACAGCTGTTAATGTTTTTATTTTCGAAAAAAACAGCTTGATAAGCTGTTTTTACTCTTTTTCGAGTTTTCTTTAATTTAACATATAATAAATAGTGTTTTTATATAATACCATAGACAAATAAACGGAAAGATGTTCCATTTCATACAAGAAAAGTGTGCACATTCCTGTTCAGAGAGCTTTCCTATTTCTTCCATTTAAGCTTCCTCCAAGCGAAAGCTGCCCCGCTATATCTTTATTTTCGGTGGCACTGTCAAGATATTTGAGTAAATCTAATCCGAAGAAAGTAAATGGAAAGGAAAGCGTTAGCGATGCATGGGAGCATGGTTCTTGTAGAGCTATTCGCGTTTGCGCTTCTTTTTTTTACAGGTTTTCTCATTTATGAAATATCGGCATGTAGGAATGTGTATGGGCGTTTTCATAAATGCAGGTTGCGTGCGCAATTGACTTATTCAGCAACACACTTCAATTGCTGAATAAGTCAATTGCGCACGCAACTTGCATTTATGAAAACGCCCTATATTGTATTCTAGGTAAATTTTACTAAAGGGATTTGTTGGTGGAAATAAATGTTAATAAGAAGGAAGCTATTAAATGTTTTGTTTATTTTATAATTTTATCGAAAATCACCATAATTATTTAATAATTGCATATCATAATAACTAATAACTCATAATAACTAACTAATAAAAATAAATAAAGTTTCTATTATTCAGCATTTTTCGTTTTAAAAAGTCTCTCCTTTAAAATTGCACTTTTTTGAGTTATATGGAGCGGAGGCAATTAGAGAAGTTAGCAGTCTTTTGACTATTCTACTGAGATAGTTATTTCCACTTATTCTTCCTTCACCTTCTTAGTTCTATTTTCTTTGCTGCTGCTCTTCAATTTTCTATAAGTTTTTTATATTTCCTTAATACATTTTTATATTTTGAGCGGTAGAAATTTACCGATTTCGCCTATTTTAGACAAAATGAACAGGACAATTGGATTTCGACAGAAAGTTGTTACCTCAAATTCTTAGGAGTAGTAGCGTGAATAGTAAATTGGAGAAGTGCTTTTACAAAATACAATTTTTTGTCGGATTTACTCAACGAAGACTAAATAAATGCCTGTAAGGGATGTAACGCCGAACATTTTTTTGTGGATTAGGCTTACTGGGGAAACCACTTTAAAAAAACGCGCTTAATACTCTACCCCTGCGGTGGTGTGGAAAGGAGAATTTATTTTCAACAAAATACTAGTATTAGAGGGATACCGAAACTTTCCCGCACGTTTTACGAATAAAATGGTTGTCGATATTAATTGCGTCAAGTTAAAATTTACCCCAATAAAAGAAAACGTGACCGCTGAAACTAGGATACTTTCCAGGATGTCAGTAGAACATCATAATAAAGATAAGAAAAGTTCAAGTTATTTGGATTTTTTTCCTAGTGCCTAAGATAGAATTCTTGTATTGGCTGCACTATTAAATGAGAATGGCCACAAATACCCATAAAGCAATAATTTCCACTTTTCATATTTTTACATTTGTTCATGATATGATATTTTACATCTTGAAATCCTTGTGAAACGCAATAATTTGCTTGCGAATCTTTGATCAAAATAAAACTTTCGCAAATCTGCAAAATAAACACATCGCGGAAATCATTGTTATAAATCAAAACAAAACCAAAATTCGCACAATACTCTCGGTTTTACTAACTTTTCCAAAGTAGTAGAAACCGAAAAGTCCGACCTGAAAAATCTTCAAACTTCTAAAAATATGTAATTGATTTTTGTCATTTAAACAAAAAATCAAACAATACATTTAATAGCTTCCTTCTTATTTACATTTATTTCCACCAACAAATCCCTTTAATAAAATTTACCTAGAATACAATATACATATTCCTACATGCCGATATTTCATAAATGAGGAGCGTCGGAACAAAAACCGATAAATCACATTTAAGTTTTTTTTGGGAAATTGAAAAAATCTGTGCAAGTATATGGCTTTATAATTTAGAGGTGAACGAAGTTTACCAATTTATTGGTGTTGATAACACAGTGTGGAAACCTAAATACCACATTCCTGTGTGCGGTACCTGTTGAGATATTATAAAAAACAAAATGGATTTATCGGTTTTTAATCAGACTAACTTGATATATCATTGGATATAATTGGATACCCTTGGCCCAATCTACACTAGTATTCCTTCAGCAGCAGCAGAAACGGTTTTTTATGAGAGAGGTATAGAAAGAGCATAAGAGGTTAGTGTAGTAACATGTTCACCAGAAAAATTCGGCCTAAAAACTTAACCCATACACAATGTGCTTCTGCTTACTCTTATTACTCGTGGATACCAAATATAATTATCGAAACGCACGTAGATATCTCCGCGTAAAGACAAGAACGTTACCCGCGATGAAAGAATACCAGTATAGACCTAGATTAAGTTGTAAAACCGGTTCTGCTGCTGCTGAAGCAATACTAGTGTTGACACCCTCAATGGATTTATCGGTTTATGTTCAGGTCAGTGATTTTGGGAAGGTTTTTGAAGCAGATTTAGCCGTTTCTGAACAGGTTCGATGAACGATGGTTATAAATATGTACGAATACAACCAATTGCCATCATAAAAAAAATAATGTCAAAATGGGATTTATCGGTTTTTGTTCTGGCGCTCCTCAAATGAGAAAACCTGTAAAAAAAAGAAGCGCAAACGCGAATAGCTCTACAAGAACCATGCTCCAATGCATCGCTAAAGCTGGTGACATATTCAAGCGTACATGCGTTGCATTCGTTGACAGATAATATAGAAGTGTGTGTATTCAAATGCGAGCTGACGAAATATTCCGTGAAGGTTCCGCATGCCACGCAAAAGTCGGGCTACTTTCAACTTTTTCTGCATTGCCGCATTCGACATAGGACACACAAGCATACACAACAAACACATGCAACTCGTTACTTAGATTTTTGGGCTGTCTGTGAAAGCCGGGACGGATCGCAACCATGCAATTATGTGTCAGTGGAAAATCTCCGCATATCATGGAGCTGCTGATTGCAATGCATGTACGCTTGTATATGTCACCAGCTTAACGCTTTCCTTTCCATTTACTCTCTTCAGATTAGATTTACTCAAATATCTTGACAGTGCCACCGAAAATAAAGATTGAGCGGGGGCAGCTTTCGCTTGGAGGAAGCTTAAATGGAAGAAATAGGAAAGCTCTCTGAACAGGAACGTGCACAATTTTCTTATATGAAATGGAATATCTTTCCTTTTATTTGTCTATGATAATACTGGCTGGGACCCAGTGCGCCTATGCTGCACCCATAAGCCAATAGTAGTAATCAGGTGATATGAATTTTAATATACAGTAGAAGAGTTTTAAAATGTGACACTATTAGGGATCTGACATTTTGACCGAGACAATAAAAACCATCCATTGACATGTCATTTTTCGAGATATGAATTTTCATACACAGATGAAGTGTCTCCATTAAGGGGTAACACCACTGTAGGATTTTGAAAAAATGGAATTTTTGTTTTTTGGCTTGAAATATACTTCAGGATAACAAAAACAATGTGCAGTTGGTCCTATAACAGAAAAATAATTTTGAAGGATTTAATTTTCGATTTTCCCCGGCGCCTCGGAGCGCGCGTTGGTCCGACTTATTGCTTGTATATTGCGTTTACCAGTCGAAATAATAAGTGCTGCTATAGCAAAAAGGTTATTTGGGTTCCCCAGGTGTCCACCATGGTGCGCTACAAAATAATAAACGTGTTTTACAGTACATCGCACAGTGAAGGTAAAATACAATTTTCAAAGATTAGAGTACTTTCAAAACTTTAAGCGCGATTATCTGGAAACCATGTTTTTCGAACTGGGTGGACGGATTACTCGGAGACTATTGCATGGATCGGTTTGAAATTTTGACATTAGCTTCACAATTGCATTCTTTACAAAAGTACGTAGCCGTTTTTTGATTCGTTGTAAAAAAAATTTTTTATAAACAATTTACTGCTCATTTTTTTGCCGAAAATCAATTTTTTTTTTCATAAGTGCGCCATTTTTACAAAAATCAGTTTAAAAAAAAATCCTACGTACTTTTATGTGCAAGGTCAAATAGATTAGGAAACTATTGGGATTTTGTTCCAGGTCTTCAGCTTTCGGAGAAATCCGTCCACCCGTGGAGGCCCTTAACAAAAAGGCGATTTCGAAAAACGACTGTGGCGCCACCATTTTGTAACAAAAAGTCAATAAAAAAAATTTTTTTTTACACTTTAATACATGTTTGATCAATTGCCTGAAAAGAATTTCGATCCCTTTTTCCATACTTTTTAAATTAATTCCCAAAATTTGGCCTTTTTTCGCACCTCTACAGTGGTGTTACCCCTTAACCACTTATTTTCTGTATTTTGGTTAGCTGGGACTGGGACCCGGTGCGCTTCGCTGCACCCAAAGTTTAAACATTTAAAATCAATCCAAAACTTCAAAATTCAACTGTTCTTAACCATGTTGTGTACCAAAAAAAAGTGGATGTGTGTACTTATGTACGCGCATTAGAAGTTATACTTCTTTGGCGTGATTTAAGACTAATTTTTAATTTGCATGCAAATAATTTATTGGATTTTTTATTATTTGCGTGCGTTGGCAGGTGGAAGCAGTATGATGCCGACACGTTCCAGCCTGTCGGTTATACCGGATTCTAATCCTAACTAAAATCACCTACTAGTCAACCCATTCTCCGGCAGAGAGGAAACACATTTTTCTAGACAAGTTGTTCTTATTTATACAGGTTATACAGGTTTGTATGCCCTCCATGTTTTTATTTTAGTCTGTTAAAAGTCCCAGAATATTACTTAATATTACTTAGTGCCCCTTGGCAAACGATATTAGAAGGCAGCACTCCTACTATTCCAGAAGGTCCATGTTTGTGTTCTAATTATTTTCTAGTTTTTGGTACAGCAGATTTAAAATAAAACCATTTAACTTAAAAGTTTTTTTTACCTATTTTTATTATATTCTTTTTAGTCTTAATTCAGTCAGTTTTGGATTTTACTTTTTACAAAATTCTGGTGAAGTGATTTGTTATGCATACCATATTTCCAGCGCCATTTTGAATTTGAACACCCCCAAATAGATATTTTCAGTGAAATCGAATCGTAATTGCCTAAACCGTACCGCCATATTGGCGCCGCCATTTTGATTTTTTTAAAATTTTTCTCACAGATTCGTCATTTGTGACCTTTAAAACTCCCCGATACCGATTTTCAATGGATTCGGAACACATTTGCAAAATTCGTCCGCCATTTTGAATTTTCAATTTTTGATTACAGAATCGTCATTTGTGGCCCTAATAACCCCCGATACCGATTTTCAATGGATTCAGAACACATTTGCAAAATTCATCCGCCATATTGGCCCGCCATTTTGAATTTTCAAAATTTGACCACAGAATCGTCATTTGTGGCCCTAAAAACCCCCCGATACCAATTTTTAATGGATTCAGAACACATTTCCAAAATTCATATGCCATATTGTCGCCGCCATTTTTAATTTTCAAATTTTGACCATAGAATCGTCATTTGTGGCCCAAAATTGACAGATTGCACTGACACGTTAGCTCAATGTGTGTGCAAAGTTTCATAAGAATCGGTTTAGTAGAAGTAGTTGAAAAAGCTGTCGCGAGGTCACGCTAAATAAAGTCATTAATATCTTGTTCATTGTTTTATTTTTTATGTAAATATTTTGTATTATATATTCAAACTAATTTCTGATTGAATAATTATATAATATATATATAAGTTTTAACCCTTCAAAATCATTAGTTATGGCTTGTTATTGTATAGTTGCCATATAGCTTTATTATTATCTTGGCCAGTTTCACACGAGCCGACAACTAACCAAGAAAAATCTTCTGAAAAAGTCGGCCCGTATAAAACTGGCCCTTAGAAACTCGCGCTTAGGTGATGAATAGAACACGGATCGGATTTCCATCCATAGCCCCGCGACAGAACCCCTCACCCAGCAAACACGAACCTTCTTATGCCTTCAAAACGCGCTTGGCTGATGAATCGTACAAGAAATTTATTTCCCTCCATAGCCCCACGATAAAAACCCCTCACCCATCGACATCGTGAACAGACATCAACTAAAGAATGGGAGTTGAAATGCTTGCCCTCCATATACCCTTCGCCTATATTCTCCGTCACCGTCTCGCGTTGCGTCTCGGTAAAAATTCACTCTCATAATATTTTCCATCGCGCCTAAAGGAGTATAACTTCAAAAATGGGCCAAACTTTCCCAAAAATGATTGGCCTTTTTCCTAAAACAATGAAATTTCCCATTGTTCAACCATTATCAAGGTTGAACAAAAACCTCAGGGAAAATAAATTAAATTTGTAAAAAGAACTTCCAAAAATCATATTGTATCGGTTTTATTACACCCATGCACATTTTCCTTGCACGGGAACGTCGAATCGGCGCCGATAATATGAGTCCTTTTGTCTGATAGATAATTTGCGCGCTCACCTCATATGTGAGAAACGCAAAAGAAAGACTAAAGCTGGTGACATATACAAGCGTACATGCATTGCATTCAGCGGCTCCCTCATATGCGGAGATTTTCCACTGACACATAATTGCATGATTGCGTTCCGTCCCGGCTCTCACAGATAGCCCAAAAATCTGAGTAACGAGTCTCATGTGTTTGTTGTGCATGCTTGTGTGTCCTATGTCGAATACGGCAATGCAGAAAAAGTTGAAAGTAGCCCGACATTTGCGTGGCATGCGGAACATTCACGGAATATTTCGTCAGGTCGCATTTAAATACACACACTTCTATATTATCTGTCAACGAATGCAACGCATGTACGCTTGGATATGTCACCAGCTTAAAGCTGCTGACAGAAACAGGCGCAAACGCCATGCGGGCAATGACAGAGAGAATAGAAGTAGTGTATTCAAATGCGCACTAACGAAATGCTGATTTACGCTACGCACACACCGCGCAAGTTGCTTTACTTTCTACTCTCTGCGCGTTGCCGCCGCGTAATGTCAAGAGACGTTTGTGTTTTGAGTCGTGTTTTGGTGGTGGTGGGCATATGTTTGGAGTCGTGTGTTGGTGTTGGCTGTGATAGCAAATTTGTTGAATTTTATATTTAATGAAAATCTTTATTTTTCCAAATTGTGGTAATTAAATTAGCACCTAAAACAAAGACAAACCCTGTAAGATAGAAAAATTATATGTAAATCATTCAGGTTTTTCAATTTTTTTCCTATCACGTCCACTTGTCACTTTGATTTCGTTGTTGTGCTCAAAGTCGGAACGCGCCGCCGACACCGCAACATCATTTCAGTGAAAAGTCGCCACATACCGCGAAGCCAATGTCCGCACCGCGATTGCGCCTGTTTCTGTCAGTAGCTTAAAGCTGCTGACAGAAAAGCTGCTGACAGAAACAGGCGCAAACGCCGTGCGGGCAATGACAGAGAGAATAGAAGTAGTGTATTCAAATGCGCACTAACGAAATGCTGATTTACGCTACGCACACACCGCGCAAGTTGCTTTACTTTCTACTCTCTGCGCGTTGCCGCCGCGTAATGTCAAGAGACGTTTGTGTTTTGAGTCGTGTTTTGGTGGTGGTGGGCATATGTTTGGAGTCGTGTGTTGGTGTTGGCTGTGATAGCAAATTTGTTGAATTTTATATTTAATGAAAATCTTTATTTTTCCAAATTGTGGTAATTAAATTAGCACCTAAAACAAAGACAAACCCTGTAAGATAGAAAAATTATATGTAAATCATTCAGGTTTTTCAATTTTTTTCCTATCACGTCCACTTGTCACTTTGATTTCGTTGTTGTGCTCAAAGTCGGAACGCGCCGCCGACACCGCAACATCATGTCAGTGAAAAGTCGCCACATACCGCGAAGCCAATGTCCGCACCGCGATTGCGCCTGTTTCTGTCAGTAGCTTAAAGCTGCTGACAGAAAAGCTGCTGACAGAAACAGGCGCAAACGCCGTGCGGGCAATGACAGAGAGAATAGAAGTAGTGTATTCAAATGCGCACTAACGAAATGCTGATTTACGCTACGCACACACCGCGCAAGTTGCTTTACTTTCTACTCTTTGCGCGTTGCCGCCGCGTAGTGTCAAGAGATGTTTGTGTTTTGAGTCGTGTTTTGATGGTGGTGGGCATATGTTTGGAGTCGTGTGTTGGTGTAGGGTGGGATAGCAAATTTGTTGGATTTTATATTTAATGAAAATCTTTATTTTTCCAAATTATGGTAATTAAATTAGCACCTAAAACAAAGACAAGTCCTGTAGGATAGAAAAATTTTATGTAAATCATTCAGGTTTTTCAATTTTTTTCCTATCACGTCCACTTGTCACTTTGATTTCGTTGTTGTGTTCAAAGTCGGAGCGCGCCGCCGACACCGCAACATCATGTCAGTGAAAAGTCGCCACATACCGCGAAACCAATGTCCGCACGGCGTTTGCGCCTGATTCTGTCAGTAGCTAAACAGGCGCAAACGCCGTGCGGGCAATGACAGAGAGAATAGAAGTAGTGTATTCAAATGGGGTGCCTTCCATTTAGACACAGAAAGACAATTGTGTCCGACACAGCGTGTCGCTCTGTGTCGTTCTGTGTAAGCCCAACTGGAACACATAAGTTCATGAAAAATCCGCCACGGCGCACTTTCCTCGTTTTTATTTTTGTTTGAGAAGTAAATCGTAAATTTGATGTTGATAATTTCTTTAAATTAATCACCAGAGATCTTATAAATGCTGGGAATCTTAAAAATTAAACAATATTGTTGTAATTATAAATTAACGATCACATTTCAATTGGCGAGGGTTGGTAGCATTGTCTTAGTTGTGCCCGGCTGTGTCTAGCTGTGTCGTTGATGGAACACTTCTGTGCCGGACACAGTGTAACACTGTGTCCCTCTGTGTCTAAATGGAAGGCACCCATGGACACTAACGAAATGCTGATTTACGCTACGCACACACCGCGCAAGTTGCTTTACTTTCTACTTTTTGCGCGTTGCCGCCGCGTGTGTCAAGAGATGTTTGTGTTTGGAGTCGTGTGTTGGTGTTGGCTGTGATAGCAAATTTGTTGATTTTTATATTTTTTAATGAAAATCTTTATTTTTCCAAATTGGGTTGATTAAATTAGCACATAAAAAAAAGACAAACCCTGTAGGATAGAAAAATTATATGTAAATCATTCAGATTTTTAAATTTTTTTCTTATCACGTCTACTTGTCACTTTGATTTCGTTGTTGTGTTCAAAGTCGGAGCGCGCCGCCGACACCGCAACATCATGTGAGTGAAAAGTCGCCACATACCGCGAAGCCAATGTCCGCACGGCGTTTGCGCCTGATTCTGTCAGTAGCTTTAACGTGCGACCAAAAGATAACTGAAGCGAAGGTCAAAATTAACCGTGAGAAATGTAAAATCTGCAGTTTTCCGAGTTTTGGTTTAAATCGCGAAATATTCGCGATTTCTTGTTTTGAAAAACAGATGTTTGGGTTTTGAATTTATGAACCACGGCGGGTGGTTTTCGCGTTTTCAAAAATAGAGTGTTGTTTAAACTATCATCAGCGGCGGGCGGCTTTTTGTTAAGTGTTCTCCAGGGATCTCCAGTGTTTTATCTTTTCCTAGTCGGGACGCAAAGAATAAAAAAGCAAATATTGATAGAAAATAATAATGTGAGAATTGTGGAATATAAGAATAGAGAAAAGAGTGCAAAGTAAATATTGATAGAAAATAATAATGTGAGAATTGTGGAATATAAGAATAGAGAAAAGAGTATAACGTAAATATTGATAGAAAATAATAATTTGAGAATTGTGGAATATGAGAATTGTGGAACTTAAGGATCGAGTAAAGGAAGTATAAATTAATAATAAATGTTGGTTTTATAAAATAAAACCCCCATAAAGAACATAACAGTTGGCGCAGCCGGTAGGATCCAAGCGAGCCTAATAAATTGATCGAGTGCTGGATATCGGCACCCTTATCCTTAAACTCAGACTGAGCCTAGTTCTGAGGGCACAAGATCAATAGAGGCGTTGACCCCGGATCCTATACGAACAACGAACAGGGTAGCCACAATTATAAGTGGTAGAAACCATCCTACCCTGCAACGCACCCAAAGGTGCCAACGGTGGACTATTGCGGGCTTCATCCCTGCCCAGGATAAAGTCCATTAAGGACCAACAAGGGGGCGATCTAGCCAAAGACGCTCCCCCGACGTGGGACTAGAGGATAGATTCAACAATCCCAGGGATTCCACCTCCAGGACTCCGAAGCGAGGCCAATAAGTAAGAGGCCGACGTCCAACCCTTCAACTGATCGGCGCATCAGCATCCAAAATTGTTTTCTCTCAAATAGATTCAGGCCAGGCCAATAAGTCAAAGGCAGCCGACTGAATCGACATTAAGAATCTTCGCTCGGGGGTGTCCAACCACGGTGCCTCTGCTCCAGGCGGGCACGCGCTCACCCCCAAATCTAGTCGAGGGACTTTAGCGGGCTTCATCCCTGCCCACCAGTATATGTCTGAGGAAAACACCCATAACGGTAGCAGCACCCGCGTTCCGGAATCACCTCTATTAGACGCAGGCGAAATCAGCGCCACGTCCACTCCTGCTCTACCATCAACAGTTCCAGCTCTTCCATCAACATCATCAGCTCCCCAGGTACCCGAAGGTACCAGGTCAACACCCACAACTTCAAATTTAAGGCATCCATCGCCCAGTAGGCTACGAAGCGGGCGAATCCGACAGGGCACTAGTCAAGTAAGTCTACAAGAATATTTAGCCGATTTGTTAAAACAGGCCAGGGAAGACGAGAAATCCTTGATCCCTCACTACGACTTCCTTAGCTCAGAAATAATCAAAAGCGGCAGACAGAGACCCGCAAATAAGTAAATTTGACGAAGCTACAAGGATGTTCGAAGAGGCGATCCAGGATTTTAAGAACTTCCCGGGCCTACAGCCTCTAGAAAGTAGGGCAGAATCAAGTAGGCAGGGCTTAGATAATTCTGTAGGTAGCGACAGGGACCCGAGCAAGGGCGAAGTTCTACTTAATTTGATCAGCGTCTCATTCCCAGACTCCGAACAGGAGTTAATAATAGAGGACCCCGACATTAAGCCAAAACTCTCTAGAATGGCGGACTATACCAAGGTCGCACGGTTGACCTCTAAATTGGTGCCTATATTTTCAGGCGGACAATCCCCCACCATAGTGGTCGAACTACAGACTTTTTTAGGATGTTGTCACCGGGTGCTTCAGTGTCTGAACGACACAGACAAACCAGCCTTTTTACAGATTTACCCCACAAGGCTAAGAGGCGAAGCCTACCAATTAATAGCCTCCACCCAGCCAGCCACCTTCGAAGAGGCTGAAAAATTACTTAACCAAACATATTTGCCTCGAGAAACCTACCAGTAACTGGTAAACAAATTAATAACTCGGCGACAATACCCATTAGAGACCCTTATAGCCTTCACGGCTCGAATCAAGCAGATGTTAAAGTCCTGCAAAGAAGCGGCAAGGTGCCGCAAGTGCCCAAACTGTCCAAACGCAACTAAATGATTTCGCAAAAGACGCTCTAAAAAGGGGGGCAATAACCCCTACCTGTGTCAGTACCTTCTCACCGTTGACGAACAGTCACTAGATACATTAATTCAGAAGGCGCTAGATATGGAACGCCTACAACTAACAGTCTTACACCTGCAACCCAACACAGCTCCCACGGCTTACGCTATTAGTCAACCCGGAACCAACGTTTCGCCTCCCGGGCTTCAACACACACAAAGTATCAATGCCCAAGGTAGTACAAGTTGGCCCCCAATACCTGGAATCCCCAAACATCCTCTTACATAACCCCTATACCTGCCGCCCATAATAATACAGCCCCACAGGTGCCTATTACACAACAACACTCCACCTATCAATCGACCACGCCCTCCCATCCGTACAACCCTTCGTCAATCAAACTCTGCCACTCGCACAAGAAAGAGTACCCGTGCCGAGTTCCTATCCCAATAGGCCTACACAGTCCCAATCCCTCGCTAACGTAACTTGCACCTTTTGCCGCCGACGGGGACACACTTAAGTGAGTGCATGAAGCGCAAGAACACTATTCTCTGCTCACACTGCCAAAATTATGGCCACGACGTCAGTGAGTACCGCCGATTTAAATATAAACGTAGTCAGGCTACGGCCAGAAATGGGCCCCCATTACAGAACACATACAATAATTACAACAACAGGCAACCTCAAAATTACCCTCCGAATTACCCGCCGAATTTTAATAATAGAAACCCACCTTGCAGGGCTGATGACAGTAGAAGGTACCCTCGCCTAGGACCGGGCCAACCCAATTCAGGCCAGCCCAATTCCGGCCAATCCAACCCCGGCCAACCTAGTAGAACTGTAGATTTCCCAGTAGATTTCTGTGGCCGCCGCATCCATATAGTAAGTGAGTGCGCCCAGAAAAGAATGTGGGAAGAACGGAACCAGGGAAACGCCGAGCCGTCGAGCCAAAATCCCCTGACCCGACAACAATAAGTCCACTCACACCCAAGGGTACACCTCAGCCGCCCCGACTAAGAATTCCACAAGTTACATTACCTTTAGATATCAGCCGTAACGGCAAAGTCAAATTAGTAGTGGATTCTGGCGCTGAGGTAAGCATTATTAAGCAAAATAAATTAAAACCCGACGTAGAGATAAACCTCGATGAGAAATGCACTCTTGTAACCCCAGCCGGAACTACCGAAACCATAGGGAGCTGTCACGGAAATTTCGACCTCCCCCCTAAATTCCCCAGCTCTTTCCAGGTAGTAGAGGATACACCAGAATTTCTGAACGACGGACTACTAGGGTTCGACTTCATCTTGGAGAACTGCAATGTAGAAGGACCCAATCGAAAGTTGAAGTTCCCTCGTACAGCAACTAACCCTAAAGTGTTTAGCGCTCCATTGACCTTCGACGAGCATTCGCCCAAAGAACGGGCAGTCGAAGTGAGACATAGTATGGGCAAAACCCACACTGTCCCTAAGGCCCCTATCAAGGAGGCTCACTGCAAAACCCAATGGTCGACTGACAGAATCGAAACTCAAATGGAGCCTACTCGGACTAAGATTGAACTGGGACGACCGACACGAGTGCCGGGCCGTACTCAACAAATAATCGCAGTTCCGCTAAACCTGAAAAAATAATTGGTCTGTCTGTCTCAATAAATAGAACCCGGTGCATTCCTCTCAAACAGCCTGCTACCCAAGGGCAAGGACACAGTTCCGGTAAGTATTCTCAACAGTACCAACACACCCGTGCCCATAGCCGCACTTAACCTAACACTGATCCCAACCAGTACATATGTCATATTCCCACTTCAGGCGATACCACGGCCAAGCGTAGTAAAGCAATCCACCCAAGATTCGGCCCCCAAGGCCCCTGAAACGTATGCCTCTGAGATCCCTAGCCAAAATGCCATTCGTACATTCTTAAACACAGTCGCTCTATTCCTGATATGGTCCGCATATTACCTTAAGTGCGCCGACCAAGCTTTTAACCCCCAAGGCTTAACCCAAAATAACGGTGCTTGTGAGTACAAGAGCCCCAACGTTGGCCACAAAACTCCATCACCACTCCCCACATATAAGAAGAAGGGAACAACTTCCCAAGCAAAGGTACCATACACCCCTGCCACTAAATTCCAAAAAAGCAAACGATTAGGTACGCAAACCCCAAAAGAGCAAGACCGAGGCAAGAATTAAACGTATCCGGTATTCATCTCCAAACCACGAATATCCGGCTCCTCAAGACCTCGAAGCCCGCTTAGAACAGATCAACAAAGAATTGAATCTGGATGAAAACCTAAGCGCGGAAGAAAGACAGTCGATCACCGACCGCTGCTACGAATATCACGATATTTTCTATCTTAAGGGCGATCTCCTCACGCATACATCCGCAATCCAACACGAAATACCTCTAATACGGGACCAGGCACCCATAAACCAGAAAATGTACCGATTGCCAGAAAGTCAGAGGTAGATAATAAATGACCAGCTACAAGAAATGCTGGAAAACGATATAGTACAGCCTAGCAAAAGCTCGTGGAACTCCCCTCTCCTATTAGTTCCCAAGAAGGCAGGCGCAGACGGTGAGAAAAAGTGGCGAGTCGTCGTCGATTTTCGTAAACTTAACGAAAAAACAATCGGCGACGCCTACCCCTTGCCACGCATAGAAGAGATCCTAGACCAGCTAGGACACTCACGTTACTTCACCACTCTTGATCTTGCAAGCGGCTATCATCAAGTTCTGGTCGACCCCAGGGATCAAGATAAAACCGCCTTCAGCACCAATTACGGGCACTATGAGTTCAAACGTATGCTGTTCGGGCTAAAAGGAGCCCGGCTACGTTCCAAAGACTAATGAAATACGTACTCACCGGCCTGCAAAGCCTCGAATGCTTCGTTTACCTAGATGACATTGTCATCTATGGTAAGAGCCTAGAAGACCACAACCGAAAGCTCAGAAAGGTCTTCCTACGTAAGGAGGTAGTCTACCTAGGGCACATCTGCTCAGAGAAAGGAGCGCTCCCGGACCCCAGGAAGACGGCGTGCGTCCAATAATTCCCGGAACCGAGCACTATACCCCAGGTCCAATCTTTCATCGGACTCGCGAATTACTATAGAAAATTTATTCCCGACTTCTCAAAAATCGTCCGCCCTCGAACCAATCTGCTCCGTAAGGACGTAAAATTCTCCTGGACTCCCAGATGCCAAGAATTATTCGACCAAATCAAGGCAGCCCTGGTCAAACCCCCCTACTCATCTACCCCGACTTCACTAAACCCTTCAATCTGGCTACAGATTCCAGTAGTGAAGCCCTTGGGGCCGTGCTTTCACAAGGGGAAGTGGGAAAGGACCAACCCATCGCGTACGCCAGCCGAACCCTGAACAAGGCTGAGTGAAACTACTCCACCATCGAAATGAAGCTTTTGGCCATAGTCTGGGCCGTGAAAAATTGTAGGTGTTATCTACAGGGTCGCACATTCACGGTGTATACCGATCACAAGCCGTTGAAAGGAGTTTTCAACGTTAAAGACCCTACAACCCGATTGGTGCGCTTCCATCACAAACTCTCTGAACACGATTACAATATTGAATACAAACCCGGCAAGTATAATACTAATGCCGACGCTCTCAGTCGTATTCCGCAAGATACTAAGGCTCAGCAAACTTTCACTGTCAAGGCAATAGTTCATGCTCCCATGGAACCTCCTCCAGGAGGCCACAACCAAATATGCAACGCAGTCACTCACGCCCAAGCACGAATGAAACGACCGACTGATACGCCCGAAAAGGAGGCCCAAACTGAGGTAACAGATATAGGCATCGCCCCTGAAGGCAACAGTATAAAACAGTCAGAGAGCCAACCACCCAATTCACACGAATCCCCAACCGCGCAGAGCTCCGCGGACTCATTAGTCGAATCAAACCACAATCAAGAGGCTGAAATAAAGCAAAGACCCAAAATAACGGTGATCACAGACCCCGAAGAGATAGCCACCATCCTCAGAGACTATCATGACTCCGCCTTCGGAGGACATCAGGGCGTGATCAAAACGTATAAGCGAATCCGTAGGAAGTACTGGTGGCGCCATATGCTTAGGGACATAGGAAAGTACATTCGGCGATGTAGAAAATGTCAGACAAATAAGTCCACGCCGGCCCTTAAAATGCCTATGGTGGGACCCTTAGAAACTACCCACTCAGGGAACCTATACATATTAACTTTTCAGGATAAGATAAGTAAGTTCCTAGATTGCTATGCAATCCCGAACGCTGAGGTAGAAACCGTAGCACAGATAGTCTTTGACAAAATCATTACCCTCTACGGTATACCCAAAAGCATAGTGACTGACCAAGGCACCAACTTCCTAAGTGGCCCATTTAAGGGCCTGTGCAAACTTCTGAAAATCAAAAAGCTACAAACTTCCGCTTACCCAATCTAACGGCGCTCTGGAAAGGGCCCACCGGCCCCTAGTGGAATACTTGCGCAGTATCACCGGCCAAAACCCCAAATCTTGGGATCAATATCTACGTACTGCCGCCTTCGTTTACAATAATAGTGTCCATGATAGCACCAAACTAACCCCCATGGACTGCCTCTATGGCTTCTCCCCCGATATTCCATCCAATCTGAAAAAATACCTAGAACCTTTATACAACCACGAAAGCTACTATCACATTCTGAAATATAAATTACAAAAAACCTATTCCATAGTCCGGCAAAATTTGCAGTCAAGCAAACATAAATCCAAAGCCCTCTACGACCCAACCACGAGACCCCACTCATTCCATATTGGTAACCAGGTACTCATTAAAAGTGAAAACCGAAAAGGAAAACTGTCCCCCATCTGAAGGGGCCATACCCAGTGATAGCCGTAACCAGTCCTGTAAACACCAAAATTAAAATAGGTAACAGACAAACAATAGTGCACAATAACCGACTTAAGCCCTTCTACGAGTAGCAATTTAGAACAGCCCCAGATAGCAATAGAATAGTAATACTACCACCACCCACACGTACCACACCCCAGCCTAGCCTCTGGCACACGGCTCTAATTGAAACAACTATCAAAATAAATAGGAGATGGGTTGCAGTCCATATTAACCGCTTGAAGCCATTTTATGAAAATAAAACACAGCTTATAGCCATCCAACAGATCCTGCCTATTTACGTCTAACGGTGCTTTACGGTTAAAACACCGACTTAGACGGAAGGCATACGGACAACTCACCTACTGATAATAAATTACGGCACACCCAAACTAATCTCTTATTTATTATCTAATTGCAGCGCACCATGCGGACGCTGATCCTCCTGCTACTCATACAAATGGTCGCGAGCATGCCCGGACCCACGCCATATACCTTATGGCCGTACACCTTCACCCCAATCAACGATACGGGGGTTCTCATCGAACACGTGGGAGAAGTTTGGGTATACCACCACACCTGGAACTATGTTAACAGAACTGGACCTACATGAATTAGAGGTGGATACCGACCTAACGGAACAGGCCAAGAAAGTGGTCCAGGAAATATGTGCAAGTACCCCTACCGAACTCTGCGCGGCCCAACAGAAACATATCCATTCGATTGTTATCCATATAAAGCAACGTACAAAGACAATACGAGAGTTGGTACCACGAAGCCGCCCCAATAGGTCACTCTTCGACGGCATTAGACATGCCCTGCATTACCTGTTTGGGACTATGGATGCGAACGACGACCACGAAATTTATAGCAAGTTGAACGAACTAGAGGACAACGAGAAAGCTTTGGCCGAGCTAGAAAAACGGGAAATTACAGTTTTAAACAATACTCTACGAGAAATCCAAAAAACCTTGATCGCGTCGTAAACAGGCAGCATCAAATCAGCGAGCAGCTGACAAAACTTCACAATGCGACAGAGGGCCTGTATAACACCCAACTAAGGCAAGGGATAGTTACGGACATATTACTGCAGGTGTCTGAAATAGAGTCCAGACAGCAAACGCTCCTGGACATAATCCTATCAAGCTCGGGCAATAAAATCCACCCTCTTTTAATCTCTCCAGGTACACTCTCCAAAATTTACCTAAAAACTAACCCGAAATGCGAAAACTGTACCCCACTCTTGCTTCAGGCCACACAGCTCCGCTCACTCCTCATTCAGGACAAATTGGTAATAAAAATCACCCTACCAATCCTAAACTTACCCAAAATGCAATACCACAAAATTACAGGCTTTCCGATAAACACTGCGAAAGGACACTCGTTGATCCCAGAAATTCCATACTCACATGTAGCTTCCGAGCTCAACGCCCAACAGTTCGTACTATTTCACCCACAAGAGGCGAAAACCCTACAAAGGGTCACCGGGGATACTTTCCGCGAACACTAAGGAATGTACCATAAGACTCCTCTATAACCCCCTAGGAGAAAAAGTGGAGTGCCCAATATGGGCCACAGACAAGCCACGAAGTGTAATAACTAGCCTGGCTCAAACAAACACATGGCTGTATTCACTAGGTAAACCCCACATGTTCCACATCACATGTGACAAAATAAACCATACCATAAAAGTCGCCAAGCATGGTATACTAAGGATCAACCAACCGTGTCAGGTACAGGTGGAAGACAAAATCCTTGTATATAACAGACGCTCAACTCGAACCACCGAAATAATAGAGCCACAATACTTCCCTGCAGCAGAACCTATAAATATAGCTGTACCTGCTAACGGAGCATTACCAACCATCCTACGCCCCGATGGAAGAATAACATTATTAACAGGGGAAGAAACTAATAGGATTCTCCAGGAAGGCACCAAGCCCCGCAGGAGATCTATTCCCAGTTAAATCACCTGACCTGGGAGCGTGCACATACCCACTCAACGGTCGCCATTTCATTCAGCGGCATCCTATTACTGGACCTCGGTTTAAGCTTTAAGAGATCGCCAGAAAAAACTCACCCGCGCCACGGCAATCCCTTAACCCCCCCCCCCCCCGGTTCGCGAGACGAGCCCAACACCTAAACACAACTGTCAAAATCGGGAACAGACAGTCGTTTTTCGAGTAACCATTACCCGTTGCACAGATTATTAATAATAACTATAGTTGGTCCTGACTTTACTATGGACCAACAGCTTAATTCATACTCTTCATAGTGTATGTACTATTCACTCTACTTCCTACCAAAAGAAGTTCTGAGGGAATTAAACTCTAAATATCCAAGTGCCCAATTCAAAAAAGATATACCTAGTAGACCCCAAACTTTCTCCAAGCCACTACCTAGGGCCGTCCAAGTAAGCGAAAGAATTTAGGAATACTCAAATAACACAAAATCAAGAAAAGTCCACAATTCCACAAAAATAATAAACTAAGAGAAAAATAAATTTAAGAAAAAAACATAACTAATAAACTAAAAGAAATAAATAATAAACTAAAAGAAAATATAGTTACATTAATTAACAAAAAATATGTAAGTAAAATATTAATAACAAAAAAAAATTTTTTTTTGTTAATAACACTGTTCAACAGCGAATTCCACCTAAGGTCGAGACCAAGGGGAATCGATTGATGGTATATTAAAATATGATATTTTGCCAAGTTTCATGCAAATCGACGATAGAATTAAAAAGTTATTAATGTTTAAAGTTTAAAAATGAACGAAGAAAACGTCTGATTTACTTGGTTTTCGGTATACTAGTTGAGAATAATTAATTGAAACAATAATTGTCGTCGAAAAAAAAATTTTAAATTATTATTTAAATAAGTTTTGAATACGAAAATTTGTTAAAAATGTGAATAGAAGCCGTTAATCGCCTCATTAGGCGGAGATAAGATTACAGCCGACAGGTGTTATTAACTTTTTATTTTTATCAAGGAATTGTTTAAAACTTTGGATTATGACTCCTCTTCATGTCCTTCATATATGCTATAAAGGGTTTTCTTAGGTGAAAATGAAAATCGATTCTGTTGAACAGGTAATGTATGTTAAGATAATACAATTTCTAGTTTTCGTCAACTTCGTAGTCTTCTATGGTAAAATTATTGTTGTTGTTGTATTACAAAGAAATAAATAAAGAAAAAAGAACTTACAGTTAAATTAAATAATAATTATTAAGAAAGCTATACATATAAGAAAAATAATAAAGAAATTATTTTAAAAAAAAGGAAAGAATTTTTAGTAGAGTAACAAGGCGAAAATATTATACATATAACCAAAAAGCAATGTTATTTAAAAAAAAATTATAATAATAATGTAACCCAAAAAAAAATACAAAAATATGTATATCGATAATGAAATTTATTTTACACAAAACGCTCCTTCCACAATATAACTCTTATTCACGAACAAGAAAATTTTGGCTCGAAGAACAAATTTTTACTCTTCTTCTTTACATGTTATCTATTCCTTTAGGTTTACTCTTCAACTTCCACCAAAAATGATTGGCCCTTTTCCTAAAACAATGAAATTTCCCATTGTTCAACCACTTTCAAGGTTGAACAAAAACGTCAAGGAAAATAAATTAAATTTGTAAAAAAACTTCCAAAACTCTTATTGCATCGGTTTTATTACACCCATGCACATTTCCCTGCAAAGGAACGTCGAATCGGCGCGGGAATATGAGTCCTTTTGTCTGATAGATAATTTGCGCGCTCACCTTATATGTGAGAAACGCAAAAGAAGCACTTAACGTGCGACCAAAAGATAACTGAAGCGAAGGTCAAAGTTAACCGTGAGAAATGTAAAATCTGCAGTTTTCCGAGTTTTTGTTTAAATCGCGAAATGTTCGCGATTTCTTGTTTTGAAAAACAGATGTTTGGGTTTTGAATTTATGAACCACGGCGGGTGGTTTTCGCGTTTTCAAAAATAGAGTGTTGTTTAAACTATCATCAGTGGCGGGCGGCCTTTTTTTAAGTGTTCTCCAGGGATCTCCAGTGTTTTATCTTTTCCTAGTCAAAGCAAAGAATAAAATATAGCTTAAAAAAACTAAAAAATACGCTTTTATTTTAAAATGAACTAAAAAGAAAAAAATAATTTTGAAGCTTTTATTGCTCCAGCCAGTGTAGGGAACAACCTACCTTTCGAAATCAGGCAAATAACTAAATTAATGAAGTTATTGGTAAAAATTATAAATATAACTTACTTAAATGTAAAAAATCGTGGGCCTCTTTACCTACATATATTATTATTTTATTAACACTGGAGCTTTTCGTTAGCGGCCAACGCTTTTTTTACATTTAAGTAAGTTATATTTATAATTTTTACCAATAACTTCATTAATTTAGTTATTTGCCTGATTTCGAAAGGTAGGTTGTTCCCTACACTGGCTGGAGCAATAAAAGCTTCAAAATTATTTTTTTCTTTTTAGTTCATTTTAAAATAAAAGCGTATTTTTTAGTTTTTTTAAGCTATATATTTTTATTTTTTACTTTTTAGTCTACCATTTATCTTCCACCATTTTGTTGTGGCCGCCATATTACTTTTGCCGGTCCGATAACTTAGCAAGCACAGCTCAGTTTAAGACAAGAAAGCAATGATAAAGAAGGAAATACGGAATAGAAAAATGCAATAAACTCAAAATCATCGAATTTGCATTTCTGGCTTTTTACTGTAGATATGTGCAATATTTTTCATATCATTTTAAAATAAAAACGAATTTTTTAGTTTTGCTAAATTGTACATTTTTGTTTTTTTACTTTTTGGTCTTCTTCCGTTTTTTGGTAGTCGCCATATTAGGTTTAAAATGACGTCACACGGCTTAATGTATTCTACTCGTCATACTCTTTCATTTGATACCCATATCGAGGGTGTTGTAAAGAAAAGGGTAGTCCGCCATTTTGTGTGGGCCGCCATTTTGAATTTGGAATAACGCCACACAGCTTATAGTGTTCCACTTGTCATATCCTTTCATTTGATACCCATTTTAAGTATGTTAGAAAGAAAAAGTTAATCCGCCATTTTGTAATGGCCGCCATTTTGAATTTGGGATGACGCCATAAGGCTAATTGTATTCTATTTGTCATACCCTTTCATTTGATACCCATGTCGGGGGTCCGGGAGCACAATAGCAAAATTCGGCCGCCATCTTGGAACCGCCATCTTGATTATTTCACAAAATGGTCAGATTGCATTGTCACGCCAGCTTTACATATGGGCAAAATTTGAAGTTGATCGGTTATATGGAAGTGGGTCAAAATCAAGTTGCAAGATTTGTCTACATACATACATACACACATACATACATACATACATACATACATACAGGTGAAGCTAATATAAAGCGTATAAAAAGCAACGAATTTGTCGGATTGTCCGAGTATTATAGTTGAAACATATAAATTAAGACAGAGCGCAAAGTAAATATTGATAGAAAATAATAATGTGAGAATTGTGGAATATAAGAGTAGAGAAAAGAGTATAACGTAAATATTGATAGAAAATAATATTTTGAGAATTGTGGAATATGAGAATTGTGGAACATAAGGATTGAGGAAAGGAAGTATAAATTAATAATAAATGTTGGTTTTATAAAATAAAACTGTTATGTTCTTACAACCATTAACGAAAAACCAACTATTCCTATAAAATTTGGAGACATTAGTTTCAAAATGTAGTATGTCCAAATTACCTGTGTATTATTTTAAAACAAAAAGCTTTAAAACATTTAAAATTAATGCAAATAGCAGGAACCAGCACACGAAATTCCTCGAAATTTTTGAATTTAAATCTAGAAGCCTTCAATAACAAAATTTTTCGAGAACAATAAAACAAAATTGAAAAATGAAACAAATTTTTTATAGTTGGAAAAGGCAATGCCAAAAAACCAACTTTTATTTTCTCTTAATGTCACATAATGCGAAAGTGTGGTCATATATTGGAATTAAATGTAACAGATGCCATTCGTTTCATATGGGAAATAATTGTAAAATTATTTTCAATTTTTTAGCGTTGTATTGTGCCGTGTATAAATGAAATTGTGATTCTGCACTTCTTTGAGCTCAGGGCTACATGGTGAAATAATTTTCATTACATTTGGAGAGTTTAATTTCTGAAAAATGGTGCTACAAAAAAGTGCTTGCCGTTTAATTATATGATCTTAAAAATTAAACTTTGTATTCTGTTAAAACCACGAACGTTAAAACAACCACCAAAGAAAAACCAATTAGTCCTATAAAAGTTCGAGACATTAGATTCAATATATACATTTTTAACTAACTACTAACTGCTCCTTTAATCCCTCATGGGACATAGGGCGGAAACAGTTGCCCTCCAGCGGACTCTGTTTTGCGCGACAGCTCTCAGCTCTGACCAGGATCTCCCGGTTGTTGCGGCTTCTGCTAATAGGGTTCTCCTTCACGTTGTTCTAGGTCTTCCGACTCGACGGGTTCCTTGCGGATTCCAGTCGAGGGCCTGTTTGGCTAGATACTCGTTTTCGTGACGCAAGGTGTAGCCAATCCAATTCCATTTCCTTCGCCTGATTTGGTCGTCTATCCTTTCTTGGAAATTCTATCTTGCCAGCGGATTTTTAGGATATGACGTAGGCATCTGTTGATGAAAACTTGTAGGCGCCCTGTGATGAATTGGGTGACTTTCCATGTTTCGCAACCGTACAAAAGAACTGCCTTAACGTTGGAGTTGAACAGCCGCAATTTGGTGTTAATTGAGATCTCCGTCGATCTCCATATGTGAAACAGGCATGCATATGCGCTTCTTGCTTTATTTATTCTGGAACTGACATCTTCTTCTGTACCGCCGTTTTCGGTAATAATACTACCGAGGTAACAGAATTTATCTACCAGTTCCACGTCACGGTTATTTAGCGCTGTTCGTTCAAGGGTGTTTGCATTTATCCGCATTTCTTTGGTTTTAGTCGGATTTAACCTTAAGCCTGCCGAGCTACTTTCTGTTGCCAAATTGCAAACAGCCAGCAAACAGCTATCATCCGCGTAGTCGAGGTCCTTAAGGCGGTCTAACAATCCCCATTGAATGCCACCTGTTCTAGTATCTAGAGCGCTGACAAGGATGTCATTTATTACTATAAGAAATAGTACTGGCGAAAGTAGGCATCCTTGCCGTACTCCTGAGTTCACTTCAAAGCTGTCGGACGTTTTCCATTGTGAAGAACTCTGCATTTGGAATTGTTATATAGAGCTTTTATCAATTCTATTATTTTATCCGGCAGTCCACGTTGCCGTAGAGCTCGCCATATAAAGCTCCTATTAACCGAGTCGAACGCTTTCTCATAGTCTACGATAGTATACATTTAATGACCAAAAGTATACATTTAATGACCAAAATTACCTATTTCTTCTTTAAAAACCACGAATGTTAAAATATTTTAAATTAATCCAAATCTTCAAAATTCAACTCTTCAACAACTTTTCATAGGAATATTACAAACATTTACAAAAAATAAGTAATGCGTTCATCGCAACGCTTGGTGATGGACGTTTTTTTTTGTCTTTCCGTTCGGAGAGAAAACGAATAGCGCCGATGGCTTACCTACTCTCGAGTACACCACGTACAACTGCCCATGTGAAAAACATGGGAATTCAAAGTTTATTCCACACACTTCCAAAGATTGGCCTTGCGATTGGAGACAGGAAGCTGGACACGCTTAAATTCAAAAAAGGTATAGAAAATGGCACTCAAAGTGCTGGGTCCTGCTAGTGTATATTACTATCGAATCAACGCTCCCTAGGAGTTATGGATTAACTAACGAACATATTTTCATTTTTATTGTATACTAGCTGGGACCCGGCGCGCCTATGCTGCTCCCATAAGCCAATAGTAGTAATCAGGTGATATGAATTTTAATATACAGTAGGAGAGTTTGAAAAAGGCAATTTTTTGATATTTTTGATTTCAAATAACAAAATGTGAAACTATTAGTGATCTGACATTTTGGTCGAGACAATAAAAACCATCTATTGACATGGCATTTTTCGAGATATGAATTTTCATACACAGATGAAGTGTCTCAATGAACATATTCTCTGTATTTTGGATAGCTGGGACCCGGTGCGCCTCGTTGCACCCAACGTTTAAACATTTAAAATCAATCCAAACCTTCAAAATTCAACTCTTCTTAACCATTAACGAAAAACCAACTATTCCTATAAAAGTTGGAGTCATTAGATTCAAAATACATTTATTTGAACTATGACGAAAATTGCTTGTGTATTCTGTTAAAACCATGAACGTTAAAAGATTTAAAATTAATGCAAAATAATGCAATCGAAATTCGAGGGCCATTTTCTATAGCTTTTTTTAATTTAAATCTAGAAGTCTGCAATAACAAAATTTAAAAATGAAACAAATATTTTATAGTTGGAAAAAGCAATGCCAAAAAACCAACTTTTATTATCTCTTAATGTCACATATTGCAAAATTGCGTTCATATATTCGAATTAAATGTAACAGATGCCATACGTTTCATAGGGGAATTAATTGTACAACTATTTTCTAATGTTTAGCATTGTTTTGGGCCGTGCATAAATAAAATTGCGATTCTGCACTTCTTTGAGCTCAGGGCTACACGGTGAAACAGTTTTCAATATTGTTGGAGAGTTTAAACTCCGTAAAATGGTGTCACAAAATAAGTACTTTCCGTTTAATTATATGATCTTCAAAATTAAATTCTTCATAACCAATAACGAAAAACCAAGTATTCCTATAAACGTTCGAGACATTAGATTCAAAATGCATTTATTTGAAGTGTGACCAAAATTACCTATATGTGTTTTGTTAAAACCACGAACGTTAAAACCTTTAAAATAAATCTGCAATTGCTTGGCCCCTGAGTGGTATTTCTCCCTAAGCCAGGTAAGAAGGACTACACCGAGGCGAAGTCCTCCAGGCCGGTCAGCCTAGCATCCTTTCTGTTGAAAACAATGGAAAGAGTGGTGGCAGACCACCTTGAGAGTACTATGCTAAGGAGGCACCCTTTAAGTAGAAGCCAGCACGCTTACCAGGCTGGCAGATCTACAGAAACGGCACTTCACCAATTGGTGCGAGTAGGCGAGGGGGAACTGTATAGCGGAGGCATAGCGATGGCCGTAATTATGGACATCGAAGGTGCCTTCGACAAGATACAGTTCAGCAAACTTAAAGATGCTCTGGTGAGGCGCGAGGTCAGCCCCATGATTGTAAGGTGGGTGGACAGCATGCTGAAAAACAGAGCAGTAAGGATTCAGACAGGAGACTCGCGGCTTCGAGGGAGGGTCAGCAAGGGATGCCCACAGGGCGGGGTCTTATCACCCCTCCTGTGGAACATCACTGTGGACACTCTGCTCAGGTGGATAGAGGAAATGGGCGTGCATACCATTGGGTATGCAGATGATGTAGCGATTGTGGCACGCGGCAAGTTTATGAGCACTACTGCAGATATCACGAGGAATGCACTCCAAGTGGTTGAGCAGTGGTGTACGGAACAAGGCCTCACCATAAACGCCAACAAGACAGACGCTATAATCTTCACTAGGAAGATTAAAGATCTGGATTTTCAGCCCCTCATGCTTTTTGGATCGGAGATCAAGGTGTCTGGGAAGGTCAAGTATCTGGGTGTATACTTGGATTCACAACTAACCTGTAAATACCACGTTGAGGAGAAGATCAAGAAGGCGAAAAGGGTGCTTCACCAGTGCAGAAGAGTATGTGGACTAAGGTGGGGTATCTCGACCAGGGTAAGCATACTGGACATATACCATGATGGTGAGACCCATCATAACATATGCCTCGGTGATCTGGTGGACTAAAGTCACACAGAAAACCGTCAAGAGGCATTTGGACAAGGTGCAAAGGATGGCCTGCGTGGGTGTGAGCGGTGCTTTCCGCACCACACCCGCCGCGGCATTGGAGGCGCTGTTAGGTCTGCTGCCGTTAGATCTCCAGGTGGTGAAGACTGCGGCGGCCTCAGCGATCCGGATGAGACGGGATGCCGTATGGCAGACGTCAGGAGCCTTATATGGGCACATGAAGATCCCAGATCGTATCAACGGGATTAGGGAGCTCATGATGCCCATGGAAGGGATCACAAAATTGAGGGTGACCGAAAGGTATCACAAAACCCTCATAGGAAATGGAACGCTTCCGGAAGAGAGGCCGGAAGACATATATATCTTCACGGATGGATCCATGATTGACGGCAGAGCAGGTGCGGGAGTCTTCTCAGAGGACTTAAACCTAACCTGCTCGCTGGCTTTGGGGAATTACTCCTCAGTTTACCAGGCGGAGATGCTTGCTCTGCTGTTCGCGCTGGATCACATAAATGATGGTCAGGTGCAGGGAAGGAGCATCCTCATAGCGCTGGACAATCAGGCTGTGATTAAGCGCATGAATCAGACAGAGATAAATGCGTCTCTGGCGTTGGAATGTGTCCAAAAACTGAACAGGTGTGCGAAACAAAACAACGTGACGCTAGCTTGGGGTAGAGGACATTCAGGCATCGATGGGAACGAAAAGGCGAACAACCTGGCAAAACAGGGGTCAACCTCGGAATTCTGGGGACCGGAGCCATACTCTGCCATTGGCAGAGGGTTGGTAAGGAACCGCATCGAGAAATGGGTCCCTGAAGAACACCGGAGACGGTGGGACGCTATGACCACGTGCAGGCAGGCTAAGGTGGTGCTTACGTTGCCGATTGCCGCAACCAGAAGAAGGATCCTGCATATGCAAAGGAGAACCCTCAGATGGTTGGTGGCACTGATTACAGGACACGGATGTTTCAGGTATCACCTAAAAAGAATGGGAATTCTGGAGGACGACACCTGTCGGATGTGCCTGGAGGAACCCGAGACGGCCACACACATAGTGTGTCACTGTCCGGCGATGGCGAGAAAAAGGGCTGCCATAACTGGACTCCATTGGATGGAGGACATGAGGCAGATTCCCTTCAATCAGCTGCTCGCGATAACTAGGGGAGTCGAAGCAAGGGAGCAATGGGACAACCCACTGCAACCCCGATAAGATGACTCTAGGTAGAGGGACGAAAAGGGACCCGCAAACAGTGGTCTGATTCGATATCCCTCGAAAATCTACATATATACCTAAAAATTCAGAGGTGATGGGTTTCTTTCCTACTTATCCATTATACATAAATCATCCCACATTTCCCTTTCTCCTTACCATCTTTCCAAAAAAAAACGTTGTTGATCAATTCTGAACCGATTCCTTAGAGAGCTTCAGGATACACTATATTCAATGTTTTTCTATTTGTAGCTAGAATGTCAAATTTTCCGATTTTCCAACTCTTGAACACCCTACATACAGCTAACCGGGAAATGACACTTATTTGGCAAAATTATTCCGCCATATTGGCCCCACAATTTTGAATAAGTTTTGATCATAAATGTACTACCTTAAAAACTCCCACATACCGATTTTAATTGGAATCGGAATACAATTCGCAAACTCGTCGGCCATATTGGTGCGGCCATTTTGAATTTAAATTTTGGTCATAAGGTCGTTATTTGCTATTTTAAAAAAACCTCAGATACAGATTTTCATTGGAATCGGAACACAATTTGCAAATTCGTCGGCCATTTTGAATTTATAAGTTTTGACCACAAATTCGTTAGTTGCGACCTTAAAAACCCCTAGATACCCACTTTCTTTGGAATCGGAATAAAATTGGCAAATTCAACCATATTTCTGCTGCAATTTTGAATTTCGGTCATATTTCGGCGGCCATTTTGAATTTCGAAAATCGGGCTTCGAGGTGCATCATAGGAGACCTCCACGGAACTTCATGCAAAAATTCAAAGCTCTGCGATGATTTTCAACGAAGCTCTCCATGACAGCGCCATCTAGGAGTGCCTTTAGAAAGTAATAAAATGGCCTATGTTCTAAGTTTTTTTATATATATAGATTCCGTTAATAGAAGAAATCACTTCGGCTGTGTTCCGTAATATACTGGGAACACTGCGCCAGCACTACCAGTGGTAGTTTTGTCGTTCCGTTTTCTGAAAATGAAAATCTGTAGACGTTTGACGCTGTACAAATAATGGCAAATTATAATGCTAGAATTCAGTTAGCTTTAATTGACAGTGACTCTCTGTCATTATAAGAAATAGAAGAAAGAATAAGAAAATTCAAAAAATTGCAACATACTTCTACTTTCAAAATGTAAACAATAATGTCGGAGCCAGTATATTATGCGCTCGTTTCGATATACAAAAATGTACTGCTTAGTCCAGTTTAACTTTTTTGAACGGAACGTGTTTCCCAGTGCACTGGCATGACGTCAAAAATCGCAGTGCTCCCAGTACATTACGGAACACACCCTTCGTCAATAGAAAAAATCAGTTTTTAATTAGAAAAAATCGTTTTGACATTAATTACTTAATGACATACTTAGATGTAAAATTTCAAGTCTGTAGAAGTTATAGTTGAAAAACTGTTATTTTATATCTTTTACGGTCCCGAAACCCCGCTCAGGAGTAGATTTTTGTAAAACCTTTTCTTAGTGGATGTCTACTAAACAAAAGAAACATGCATGCAAAATTTCAAGTCTGTAGGTCTAATAGTTCCGGAGATATCGTGGTAACCACGTGAAAAACTGTTATTTTATATCTTTTACGGCCCCGAAACCGCCCTTAGGAGTCTATTTTGCAAAACCCTTTCTTAGTGGATCTCTACTGAACAAAAGAAACATGCATGCCAAATTTCAAGTCTGTAGGTCTAATAGTTCCGGAGTGTATGGTGATGACCAAGTGAGTGAGTGTTTTCTCCTATATATATAGATATAGATAATACATAGTACATTGTGCATAGTAGATAGTATAGTACATAGTGCAGAGTACATAATACATAGTACACAGTATATAGTGCACAGTACATATGTACATAGTATACATAGTACTTAGTACATAGTATCAGTCAACTTTAAAATCAACCTGAAAATATAACCGTTTTTTATACATCAAAATTGAAATGAAATATTTTTTCGCACCGCCAACTTAAATTTTACTCAATGTTACATAGTAGAAAAATAATTTTTTTCATATAAAAATACCATCCAAATTTCGTTTTTTTCCCGTGTATTTTCCAAATATTTTCTTTCATATGAACCTTGTACTGACAATAAAGAACACAACAAAAAAAATCAGCCAAATCGGTCAAGCCGTACTCAAGTGATGCTCCGTCATACATGAGGCAATTCATTTATATATATAGATTTTATTATACATTTTTAATCCTTGTATTATTTCAAAAACACAAGTAATTGAAGACCTGATAGGCGTGATCGTATTTTGGTGCAAAAATACAAACCGAAAATACACGGGCAACATTGGTCGATGTTGGTTCGATACAACGAATTGCATTATATAATTTTTGCTGATTTTCTGTACGCTAACCAGTATTATTGAGACGTGTACATTCCGATTTAAGCCACTTGAAATCTGATCCTCCGAATTGTACTGGCGATTCATCTTTTTGAAGCAGCCTGTCCAAACTTGCAGTGACTAATATTCGTTTTCATCAGTATACGGCCACCATTGGTCTATATCGTCTACCCCCTACATCGATGACACCAAAAATACCAGAAGCTAGATTGCCTGCGAAAGTTAGTGTAGTTTGATGGAGTGACTGCGGGATCCTTGAGGCTTCGCAATACTTTCATTACATCCTGGTCGATTCGGTCCTCTACACGAATTTTTAAATTTTGCATGAGCTTATTACTAATGCCGCTCTTAATGTCAGAAACCTTCTTAAACATGAATTTTAAATTTTTTTCATCGCTCACCAACGTTGCGAATTTCACGGTTAAGGTTCGCTCCATTGCCTTGATAACTAAGCGGAAAAGTCCAATGCCTCTATCATGGAGGCTATACAAGGAGATAAAACTCCGTGTTGTCAATTTTCATTTGATTATTGGTGGCGCTGTAGTCAAAAAAACATGGCCGATTGTATTTATCCGGTTCATGGTAAAGTTTGTTTATTACTAATATATTTTACGCTTAGCAGCTTACAGCTGTTTACCAGCTTCTAAATTCAATTTTATATCAATGCGATTATTCGTAATTAATCAATTTTTGATGTTTCCAATGAATTTTTATTAAATTCATGTGGGGTACATCGGACAAAGGTGACATCTGTGGCCAAAAATGAACTAGAAGTTTAGTTTCTTCTACCCATCCATTTCCTGTCATTTTCCCCATAAGAGTTTTGCCTCCTTGTATATTCTCCATCGCCTCTATCATATTCAACGCCTTAATTGTCTCGCGAGTTGCTGTTTCCGCCTTGACCAGTGGTTCAATCATTAGTGGAATAGAATTCCATCTTGTTTGAACGTCAATATTTTTATTCAGAAAGATATTATTGCGAAATGTTAGTTCGTTTAGTCTGTTCAAAACAATTTATATTAATATTGGTTACATATTTTTTTAATTTTTATTTTACTCCAAATGTTTTGAAACAAAATTTCAGAAACAGTAAAAACAGTTAAGAAAAAAACAGCTGTTTGCTGTTTTTCGATTTTAGCCCAAAAACAGCTGTTTTACTGTTACTATTAAACAGTTTTGAAAAACCCTAGTAGTACACCACCTCCACGAGCCTCCGAGTCAATAAATATACATATATATGCACACGTGTGCGCGGAACAATACAATTTGAATCTCGTCTACATATTTTGGCCACCTTTTCGGAATTTGGAACCACCGTGCGTCGTAATCACTGACATACAGATATGGACTGCTAATTGGGCGCGTTTAGGCCCGAGTTATTTTACCTCTGTTAAATTAACGCTGTTAACTTAGCACCGTTTCTAGCATGCCATTTGACAATTCTCATTTTACAGCTAATAACAGGCAAAAATAATAACATTTCCCATTTTACAAATAATAAAAAGCTAAAAAATAAATAATTATAATAAAATCTTCATTCTGTATTGAAATATTTCTAAATTATTTGCTTACAAAAAAAATTACAAGCAAACGTCAATTCATTTAGGCTGTGCTCAATTTTAGCTAATCCAAAAAGCAGAAATAAGTTAGCTAACAGCGCTAACAATTGCTGTTTATGTCGTTGTTAACTTGCCTAGCTCAGTTAAATTAACTTCGGCCTAAACGCGCCCATTGACAACTTTTAATGGCACCATTTTTCTCCAGAAAAAGAAGACCTTTTCTATGTAAACAACAATTTTTTTTCGGATTTAGAGGAAAATAAGTAATAAGATGTATGTTATAATTGATA
This sequence comes from Thereva nobilitata, assembly GCA_963855945.1. NCBI lineage: Eukaryota > Metazoa > Arthropoda > Insecta > Diptera > Therevidae > Thereva > Thereva nobilitata. The sequence goes on from OY979695.1 coordinate 72,575,484, forward strand.
GAAATAATTTTCCATCATTATTTTTTATTTAGTAGCACTTTTTCGTTAAATAAATGTATTTTTTTTAAATATATGTGAGGGGTTCTTTCCCTCTGTTTAACGAACTTTTAAAAATAACGAAAGTGAGAGAAAGAAGAAAAAACTATATATGTACCTGTCTAGTTTTTTCTAATTATGTTTATGGCCGTGTTCCGTAATATCACCCAGCATACTGTCCAGTGAGAAATGGTAAATTCAAGCGTTTACGCTGTGGTTAACGGTAGCATACATGAAAGTGTTACAACTTGAAACTGTTTCAGCCTCCAATATTTAATATTTTTGTTATTACCTTACCTCACACCGATTCACACAAGTAAAATATGGCACCAATTAATGACGTCATTAGCACTGGCCTGCATACTGGGTTATATTTCGGAACACAGCCTATATCGCTGACATGCACTGAACTGCTTTTTTATTTTAAAACCGATTAAAGTTCATAGGATTTTAACGGGGAAGACAACAATAGTTTTTGGTGCCACTTTTTTGTATGGGATTTTGCTTATTTAGCAGTCCATATCTATATCTCAGTGGTCATAATCGTTTTGGTTTGCCATAACAAGTGACAATTGCTTTTGACAATTCAAATTTCACTACAGAATCGCTTTGACAACCAGCCACAGTCGTCGGGACTGTATGGGGAAAATGACAGGAAATGGATGGGAAGAAACTAAACTTCTAGTTTATTTTTGGCCACAGATGTCACCTTTGTCCGATGTACCCCACATGAAGTTAGCTGAATTTGACCTATTTCGACGATTCGTTCAAAATTAAGTTAGTCGAAATGGGGCAATGCAAAAAAAATTCGTTGGAAATTAATAAAAATTCATTGGAAACATCAAAAATTGATTAATTACGAATAATCGCATTGATATAAATAGAATTTAGAAGCAAACATAAAATATATTAGTAATAAACGAACCGGGCCATGAACCGGATAAATACAATCGGCCATGTTTTTTGGGGTACATTTGACTGCAGCGCCACCGTTAATCAAACGAAAATTGACAGCACGGAGTTTTACCTCCTTGTATAGTCTCCATGCTCGAGACCTCGCGAACTTATTTGCAAGAGGGGAAGTGAAAATTTCCCCTCTTTTTCGATCCCGAGAAAGTAAGAAAACGCAATTTTGCGCACGTGGGGTCCCGCGGGATCCCGTGTGGCGTAAACATACAGAGCTATTGCTGCGACCGCAACGTTCCTCAATATTTTTAATTGCGCCCTCGCTTTCAAAAGGGTTGGCCACCCCTGATCTACGTCATGGTATATTTATTTTTTCGATATAAACAATAGTTTTTGAGCTGCAACTAAAAATTGTATTCCATAATTTCGTTATCGGTTTTTTGTCATGGAAGCAAATTTAAAGACACGTAAAAATTTCAAAACGCCCTATCGGCTAAATCTTTACGATCCACCCCGCTCCCTACTCCTCGGGCTAACCAAAACCTATCAACAGCCTGCTTCTTTATAAACTTTGTGTATACACTCTGTATATCAAAGTCGTTTTAATTTACATGATAGCAAATGGAATTTGAAACGAGCTGGAGTAATCGAAACAATGTTTGTAACAAATTACATGCTGACCCCACTGACATATAGAATGGACTGCTCATCAGGAAATTTTCATGGCACCAATTCGTTCCATTGCTGGCAAACCTTTTTTCACTGACATGTAAACACATCAGTTACTTTTGTAAATTAAAACTGTTTATATTCGTTTTTGGACGATGGAAACAAAATAAATTGTTCTTAAAAAAAATAACAAATCCAATTTTGATGTTATTGCACTTTTTTAATGCATTTTTCATTAATTACAAATATTTATGTCAAACCATACGAGTTTTGTACCCGTTTCATCTAAATCTCAGTGATTCCGGGTCTTATGGCGAAACGAGACAGAAATAAAAAAATCACTATACCCATCTATTTTTTGTAAATATTCTGACATTAAAAATGAAATCGGCATGGCAACTTCAATATCGTGCAACCGTTGGGGCAGTTCAAAGTTCGAGTGGAAGTAGCGCCACTTGAGGCTAAAAGTCGCAAAATTTTATGTGTAGTAGCCCAACCTCATTTTCCAATAAAATTTAAATTTTATTTATTAAAATATTTATAATTTATATTTATAATTTCAAAATTGTCAAAATACAACTATTTAATCATTCATAAAATTATCTATCCCATGAAAAAGAAAATGTTGCATACTTAACGTTCATCGATGTCGTTTTTCTCTTCTCTCTGTGACTATAAGAAATATACATCCATACACAAATTGTATGTACGGAAAATAAAGCGCTCCGTGGTCAACACTAAACTATGAAAGCGGGCGTAGTATAAATTATCACTTATTACGTTTACATGATGGCCCCGAAATTTCAAGTTGAATTTTGGTTCCCTTATGGTGGGACCACACTACGCGGTCTTGGGTCGTACGCGCTTTTGCCTTTTTTTTCATATAGAGTTTTATGACTTTGTCCATGGTAAAGGCCGTGCGGCAAAACAACGCGGACAAAAGGCTGTGCTTAAAAAGGTACATTGTGCGTCCACACACTATGAGCTTTTCAAAAGCGCGTACGCCGTTTCAAAGGAGAATTGATTTTTTCTCACTCATGACTCAGAAAATTAAAAGATCACGCGCGCTTTTGCCTGGCCGTACGGCCAAAAGCGCGTGGGATCTAAGTCCGCGTAGTGAGGACGGGCCTTTACGTGCAAAAATGCCTTGAGCTTTACTTCTTCATCTTCTATCAAGCCCTAAAGACGCATATAAATTTCAAGTCAAGTCAAATACAAAAGTTTTGTGATTTAGTTGACTAAAGTATATTTGAAGACAAGACGAGTTACATCCATATTTGGTTACACTGAAATAATGAAGTAGCCCAATTTGCGACTTGTAGCCCAACTCATAATTTAGTAGCGAGAGGCATGCAAATTATCCCAATTTGCGATAAGTAGCCCAATCTGGCAACGCTGGTCTGGCTATCACTTAGAATACAAAACTACAGGAAGGGCCCTCGGAGAATTTTAGCGTAGTGAAATTCAAACTGCACACTTCATTGCTCTTTTTTTCACTGAAAATTCACTCGTAACAACTTCTAATTGACAAAAACAAATTCTTTAAAATTTCTTTCTTCTTTTTAATTAGTTTTGCGAAAAACTGTAAATAAATTTTATAGAAAAACTCGTTTTAAAGAAAGTGCCGCGGGAAAATTTGACAGTTAACTAACAAGAAATTGTACCAATTTGACAGTTGACTGATAGCGATTTCACTACGCTCCCATACATGGATCTTATACCCGAGGGCCTTTCCTGTAGTTCTCTATTCTAAGGGCTATCACTTGAATCGCTTCTTCTTCTTTTACTAAATCAAGAAAACAAAAGAACTATGCTTAGAATAGAGTAGTTCTATATTCTAAGGAACTATGGGGAGATGTTTTCTTGGCGACGGTCAAATGAGGGAAAAGCTCTTATAGGCCAGTCATTTCGCCTCTAGAGAGATCCCTTAGACCAGGGGTGGCCAACCCAAATGGTATCGCGGGCCACTTTGAAAAAGCATTATGATCCCGCGGGCCGGGTGATATATTATTGCGTGATTCAAATTTAATTTAATATAGTTTAGGGAGACCGTTTCAAAGCTGTGCTGCGAAGACAAAAGCCTGAACCAAATATGACGTGCCGAACCGTAACCGTACCTACCATAACGAACGAACATATGCAAGTCTTTAGGTCGGTACTTTATGAACAATCATGTTCATACGTTAGGGTACGTACGGTTACGGCAAGTCACGTCATATTTGGTTCAAGATATAGAAAGAACGCTGAACAATTAACGTGTTGAAACGCGGAATTATTAAATTATATTTTCTGAGGGATTGCGAAAACTGCACAAAATGGTTGAGGTATGCAGGTTTGCGCTCATGTAGGATATCTTGAAACAGTCGCAGAAGCCTATAATCACGAAAGTCACTTAGAGAGCAGCCCAAAACGGAGTTCGAGTAGGGTGAAACGGCGTAAATAAACAAAACGTACACAATCGTTAAACGCTTCTTCAAGTTTATGGGCGTAAGAAGAATCGAAAGAGGAATAGATGGAAAGGCCATGCATTACTGCATTAGAAGAGGTAGTAGTAAGGCTTTAAGCAAATTCAGGCCTTTTCGACAAGGCACAATGGTAACGAAGTTTAGAACGGAGTCCGTAGGTTTTACTTACAATGAAACTAATGTAATCGCAGCAGGTCATGCTGCTATTCAGTAGCACCCTCACCGCAAACAAGAGGAACAGAGCTTAACGCGATAGCAGAAAAGTCAGGACGAACAATAGCAGAATGAGAGAGATAAAAATACACTACATAGGATTTAGCTGCAGTAAATTTAATGTCGACCAGTAGGATACATGACGCAAGTCAACAGCAAGCTTCTCCGCAGGAAATAAAGCTCCACATTGTCTGCATACATCTGATTCTTAGAACATCTTTAATAAAAATACGGAATAAAAGTGGCCCAAGAATGGAGCCTTGGGGGACGCCAGCGTGGAGCAGGGCACTTGAGGAGCTTTAGTCACCTAGTTTAACCTTTTGAGAGCAGTTAGATAAGAAACTGCAAAATTTTAAGAGCAGAAAGAGAAAACAGTGAGGCAGGAGTAGAGAATGTGAGTTAAAATAGGCAATAGACGAGGTATAAGCATTTTGAAGAAACTAGGCGAAATGTAATGTAATTGGTGGTACAGGTTTTCGTCAGACAAGGTGGCGCGGTATTCATTTTTCGTATCTAAATTCCATTTTCGAAAAGAAACGATTCGTAGTTGAAAATTTAACCAAATTTCCCAACTTTTTGTCTCAGACAGACATCTGAAATTACAAAACTTTTCTTTTTTAATATAAAAATCAAGTTTTGAGTCTGATGTCTGAAAAGTGTTTTTTATATTCAGGACCTCAAAAATATGTTAAACAATTTACAGCAGAAAGAAAGTAGTTCGGCCGGCTTAAGGGAAATGCGGATAAATGCAAACACCATTCAACGCATAGTGCTGACTAATGGCGACGTAGAATTGATAGATTAATTCTGTTACCTCATTAGCATTTTTACTGAAAATGGCTGAGCAAAAGAAGACCTCAGTTCCAGAATAAATAAAGCAAGAAGCGCATATGGATGCTGGTTCGCATATAAAGATCTACAGAAATCTCAACTAACGCTAAATTGCGGCTGTTCAACTCCAATGTTAAGGCAATTCTTTTGTATGTAATATGGAAAGTCGCCCAATTCATCACAAGGCGCCTATACGTTTTAATCCTAAAAATCCGCTAAAAAGATAGAATTACAAATGAAGAACTATTGCGCCGTGCCGGCCAAGAAAGGATTGATGACCCAATCATGCAAAGGAAATGGAATTAGAATGGCCACACCTTGCGAGGTGCAAACGAGAATCTAGCCAAGCAGGCCCTTGAATGTGATTCGCAAGGAACCCGTCGAGTTGAAAGACCAAGAACAACGTGGAGGAGAACTCTACCAAAAGAGGCCACAACAAGGAAGGCAACTGTTTCAGTCCTATGTCCCATGCGTGATTAAAGGATCAGAAGAAAAATAATCCTTCACTCATAAAACACTAGCTCGATGTTGACCAAAGAAGTGTGCTTGCTTGTAAATATGCTTGTTTTCTCTGCTACCTCCATGACACTCACTGCGGATGAGGTCTTTATATTCAATTGTTACCGATGAAAGCAACTGCTTGGATTTTTATCCATCAACCCGGTCATCCGGTGCACCCCAAGAGCTAATTCTCTATGAATTTAATTTTAATCATTGCTCATAGCTGGCACTTTATTTTATTTTTCACATGTTGGAACCTTCTTAGTACCTACAAAATATTTCGTTAAATCTTGTTGAATCTCGCGGGCCGCACAATTTCCCACGAAGGGCCGCATGCGGCCCGCGGGCCGCGGGTTGGCCACCCCTGCCTTAGACCTTCATCATCATCAGGAGCTCCACAGCCTATTGTTGGCCTTGGCTTCCTCCAGCATTCGCCTCCATGATTCTCGATCTCTGGCTCGACTTTTCCAGTTTCTTATTCCCAACTGCCTCAAGTCTTCTTCGACGTCATCTATATATCTTTTCTTAGGCCGGCCGGGTCTGCGTTTTCCTGACGGTACTTTCCCCAGCACTATCTTTGTCGGGTTCCGTTCCGCACCTCGTTGGACGTGACCAATCCATCGCAGTCTGTTTATTTTGATCACTTTGACAATGATTGGAATCTTGCTGATTTCATACAACTCTGAGTTGTATCTTCTTCTCCAAACGCCATCAACCTGTATTCCTTTGTAGATCGAACGAAGAATTCTCCTTTCAAATCTTCCTACCAATGCTTCGTCTGCGTTTTTCAATGTCCACACTTCCGAACCATATAGTAGGACAGGCCTTATTAGTGTCGTGTAAAGTGCCAGTTTCGTCTTCCTTGATATATTTCTAGACGTCAGGTGCCTGCGTAGACCAAAGTAGCATTTGTTAGCCAGTGCTATTCGTCTTCTGATTTCGGCCGATGTATCATTACCTTTTGTTATAATCGTGCCGAGGTACACAAACTCATCTACTGCTTCTATATTGTAGGTGTCGATCGTTATGTTCTGTCTGCTACTTCTGGCGTTTTTTGTGTACATATACTTTGTTTTGTGCTCGTTTATTTCCAACCCGATTTTTTTTGCGGCTTGCTCAAGTGCTACAAAGGTCTCCTTCATGCTCTCAAATGATCTTCCAAGGATAGCTATATCGTCGGCAAAGGCTAATATTTGCACTGACCTATCGAAGATGCACCCTGATGTGTTAATCGATGCATCTCTTACTGCTTTTTCTAGGGCCACGTTGAATAACAAGCAGGATAGTGCGTCGCCTTGCCTTAATCCTCTATTTGTTCTGAGGGGTGGGGATAGTTCACCATCTATTCTGACTCTACACCTTGCATCTTTCATCGAAATTTTCGTCAGTTCTACTAGGTGATTAGGTAATCCGAGCTGCTCCATAGCATCAAATAACTCATTACGGTTCACACTATCGTAAGCATATTTGTAGTCGATGAATAACATGTGGATGTTTATGTTAAATTCAACAGCTTTTTCTAGGGTTTCTCTGAGTACAAATAGCTGGTCGGTTGTGGATCTTCCAGGACGAAAACCGCATTGATACTCTCCTAATATTCTTTCCACGTATGGTCGTAGTCTAATATAGAGTACACGTGAAAATACTTTGTACGTTGTGTTCAATAGCGTTATTCCTCTATAGTTGTTGCAAGATAGAGGGTCTCCTTTTTTGTGTAAGGGACACACTATGCCCTCGTTCCACTCATCAGGCATTTCTTTCCGTCTCCAGATTTCCACTATTACTTCATGTAGTTTTTGGATAGTTTCCTCTCCGCCTTGCTTAATGAGTTCTGCAGGTATGCTGTCAGACCCTGATGCCTTATTATTTTTTAGTGCTCGCAATGCCAGGCGTACTTCCTCTATGGTGGGGGCTGCTGTGCTGTCATTCTCATCGTCCGCGTTCATGTTCTGCACATTTCGGGTACCAATGTGCTCCTGCTCTGGGTTCATTAGTAGTAGTTCCTCGAAATGCTCTGCCCATCTAGCCAATACTTCGTCCTTATTACTTAATATCTCCCCACTTTTATCCTTGCACATTGTCACTCTAGGCTTAAATTCTTTCCGTTGTTGGTTTACCTTTTTGTAGAAGTTTCTTGCATCATTTAAGCTTGCTGATTCTTCTATTTTTTTCATTTGTTCTTCCCAATACTGCCTTTTTTTCGCTTTGTGCATTCTCTTCTCAGCTCGCCTCTTTTCTTTATACTCCTCTTCAGAGTTTCTTGTTCTGTGCCTACTTAGCATGACTTGGTAAGCTCGGTTTTTCTCCATTGTCACCTGGGCGCATTCTTCGTCAAACCATTCTACTCTTCGTTCTTGTTGAACGAAACCTAGAATATCTTCTGCTGATCTTTTCACTGCTCTTTTTATGTCATTCCATTGGTCGTTCAAGTTTTCATGTGTGTTTTGACCAATTTCATTTATTCTTACGTTGAGCAGGTTCTCATAATCAGCCCTAGTTTGCTCTTCCTGCAATCCTGCCACGTTGTATTTTCTGTCTCTGTTTCCTCTTCTTGTTTTTATTGTCGATATCCTGGCCCTAATTTTCGTTCCCATTAAGAAGTGGTCAGAGTCTACATTTGCGCCGCGGTATACTCTCACATCAAGCACATTGGACTGGTGGCGCGCGTCTATAAGGACATGATCGATTGCGTTGTTGGTTACTCCATCTGGCGACTTCCAGGTTGCTTTTTGAATATCCTTATGCTGGAATTTGGTGCTGGATATAACCATATTTTGCGCCATGGCGAAGTTTATAAGTCTTAATCCATTATCATTGTGGTGTTCGTGCAAACTAAACTTTCCAATTGTAGGCTGAAACGCTGCTTCCCGTCCTATTTTAGCATTGGCATCTCCAATGACTATCTTTATGTCATGACGGGGACAGTTTCTGTATACTCTCTCTAAAGAGTCGTAGAACATCTCCTTTTCTTCTTCCGGGCTCTCTTCTGTTGGAGCGTGTACGTTTATGACTGAATAATTGAAGAATTTGCCCCTTAAACGAATCTTGCACATTCTTTCATTTATGGCTTCAAATCCTATGACAAGGTGCTTTATTTCCTTCCGAACAATGAATGCTGTACCTAGTATGTGGTCTCTTTCTTTGCAGCTATAAAATATGTTATGTGTTCTTTTTTCGAATATTCCCTGTCCAGTCCATCTCATCTCCTGAATGGCCGCTACGTCCACTCTGTATTTCATCAATTCGTCTAGGAGAATTTTTAACTTACCGGGTTGGTATAGTGTTCTTACATTCCATGAAAATAAGTTCAAATCGTTGGCCTTTGTACGTTTGCCGGGTCGTCTCCGTGAAATCTGTCCATTCCGAGGCTCTGCCGTAGGTTCCATAGCAAAAGGTTAATGCCAGGAAGAGTTGCTAGCCCTTCGCTGGTAGGCGAGAATATAGCGTCTCACACTCGCTACTACCGTCGTTAGTTGGTTATCCAGGGGGCACCACGTGGAGGTGACGGTTCGATTTTGCCTTAGACCTTAGATAGAGTTAAATAAAATTATAAAAAAATTAACCAGTTTTTTAATTTCCAACAGGTAGTTTTCGTAATTCATGAAATATGTAAAATAAATTGATCCGTAAGTATTACTTTTAGACGATTAATTTTTTCTCTTGCTTTCCGTGGCATAAAGATCAGTACGTCGTTGGCTATATACCGGAATTTGTTGCCTAACTTGATCCACTAAAGAAAAATCTAAAATAATCAAGTATTAGATTTTGTCACTATTCAATATACATACATATGTTTACCTATGTCTGCTACTACAGTTTCCTCACCGTCTGTGGCACTTTTTATCACTTTGGCCCAAGGATCAACAATCATGGAATGTCCCCAAGCCACATAGTCAGTTTCTTCATCCCTTGCCGGTGAAATAGTCGCGACAAACAATTGATTGTCATTGGCTCGCGCACGTTGAAGTAATTCCCAGTGTAACGGTCCGGTGGTCATATTAAAAGCAGCCGGGTAAATGAGCATCTCGCAACCTTTAATTCAATTACTTATTGCTTGAAACTTACCTCAAAAAAATACCTTCATTGCGATAAACCCTTGCCATTTCCTCAAACCGAATATCATAACAGATCCCAATTCCAATTTTAATTCCTTCAATTTTTAGAGTGGTAAACTGATCTCCTGCAGTCAATGTGTCCGATTCCTTGAAGCGTATTCCACCTTTGACATCAATATCAAACAAATGAACCTAATGTATTACTACAATTAAGTAAAATAAATCGAAAAAGTATTAAAAAATACTTTGCGGTGTTTAGCAATAAGATCTCCACCAGGAGACCATACAGTGCAAGTGTTATATATATTATTTCCATCTTTCTCAGGAATACTACCTCCAATTAAATATATTCCGAGTTCCTTGGAGATGTTTGAAAGAATATCACAGGTGTAGCCATTCGGGATCTCCTCAGCATATTCCGGGAAGTACTTTGTGCCGTACGGACTATTGAAACATTCAGGTAAAGCAACGATTTTTGGTTGATGTGAATTAACAACGCTCCGAATTTTCTTCACAGCATTATCCACATTGGCAGCCTTGTCTTTATCAATACGTAGTTGCAACAATGCAATACGAAATCCTAAAATTATATTGGTTTAAAGGAATTTTATAACACCATACAACGCACCGCGACAAATCTTTTCCATGTGCAAAGCTTTGAATTTTAATCTGCTTGAGAACAATTTAATTTCTACATAAATTTAAAGCGTTTCTACAGCATTTCAGCCACATGTCTAACATTTGGAATGAGTTGACAAATTTAAAATTAGTTAATTACCTCTTATCTTAGATAGAGAACTACAGGAAAGGCCCTCGGGTATAAAATCAGTGTATGGGAGCGTAGTGAAATCGCTATCAGTCAACTGTCAAATTAGTACAATTTCTTGTTAGTTAACTGTCAAATTTTCCCGCGGCACTTTCTTTAAAACGAGTTTTTCTATAAAATTTATTTACAGTTTTTCGCAAAACTAATTAAAAAGAAGAAAGAAAGTTTAAAGAATTTGTTTTTGTCAATTAGAAGTTGTTACGAGTGAATTTTCAGTGAAAAAAAGAGCAATGAAGTGTGCAGTTTGAATTTCACTACGCTAAAATTCTCCGAGGGCCCTTCCTGTAGTTTTGTATTCTAAGCCTCTTATCATGGAGAATATACAAGGAGACAAAACTCCGTGTTGTCAATTTTCGTTTGATTATTGGTGGCGCTGCAGTCAAATGTACCCCAAAAAACATGGCCGATTGTATTTATCCGGTTCATGGCAAAGTTCGTTTATTACTAATATATTTTACGTTTACCAGCTTACAGCTGTTTAGCAGCTTCTAAATTCAATTTATAACAATGCGATTATTCGTAATTAATCAATTTTTGATGTTTCCAATGAATTTTTATTAATTTCATTTGGGGTACATCGGACAAAGGTGACATCTGTGGCCAAAGATGAACTAGAAGTTGAGTTTCTTCTACCCATCCATTTCCTGTCATTTTCCCCATAAGAGTTTTGTCTCTTTGTACATATATACCCCGTTTATGACTAGGTTCAACCCAGGTTGAACCCAGTCATAAACGGGGATCGAGTTGAAACTGGGTCCATTCAACCCAACTCAGCTCTCCTACCTGGGTCGAGTTGAAATTTCGCCTCATAAACGCGTCTTGAGTTGAAATTGGGTTGAACTGACATTTGTTTTGTTTGTTTGCCGCCCGCGAAGACTGCCTTCGGCGTTAGTTTTATGATCGGTGTTTTTGTAGCGCATTTATTTTTTTATATTAAATATAAATGTAAAAACAGAGGAAATTTAATTTTGACAATGGCTAAAAGAAATGTTTGGGAGCATCAGGAAACAAAAACTATGTTAGAAATAATGCGGGAACAAAATTCCCTTCACCATTTTGATGGAAAACTGTATAGGAAGTCAGAAATATAGAAAAAAAAATTAACAAAAAGAGGTTATGTTTTGATGGCAGTTCAACCCGATTTCAACCCAAAGTGAACTCAACTCGGAATCATATACGGTGGTCGAAATTTCAACTCAACCTCGACTCAACTTTTCAACCTAATCATAAACGGGGTAATATTCTCCATGGTACTATGAGCCAGATTACACGGCCTATCACTTTCCCAGACTACTTTCCAATCACTTCCAATAAACCGGTTTTCTTGACAAGGGGGCGCAGGGAAGTATATGTGTTGGCTTCACTTGTGAATCCAAAAAAATTTTCGGTCGCACAAAGCCTTCTACATTTAAATGTAAATGTAGAAGGCTTTGGTCTCACAGCAAATTACACTAACACAAGCATAACTTCGTTCTGTGGGGCTGCGACTATTACGAGAATTTTTTTTGCCTTGTACCAAGCCACTCGTAAGTACTTACAAGGGCCTTGGTTCCGTCCGTTTTTAACATGGAGAATATACAAGGAGACAAAACTCTTATGGGGAAAATGACAGGAAATGGATGGGTAGAAGAAACTAAACTTCTAGTTCAATTTTGGCCACAGATGTCACCTTTGTCCGATGTACTCCACATGAATTTAATAAAAATTCATTGGAAACATCAAAAATTGATTAATTACGAATAATCGCATTGACATAAAATCGAATTTAGAAGCTGGTAAACAGCTGTAAGCTGCTAAACGTAAAATATATTAGTAATAAACGAACTTTACCATGAACCAGATAAATACAATCGGCCATGCTTTTTGGGGTACATTTGACTGCAGCGCCACCAATAATCAAACGAAAATTGAAAACACGGAGTTTTATCTCCTTGTATAGCCTCTATGGTTTTTTAAGTTGGAAATTTGACATTTCCATAACCTTGCCATGAGCCGAACCATGGAGAATATACAAGGAGACAAAACTCTTATGGGGAAAATGACAGGAAATGGATGGGTAGAAGAAACTAAACTTCTAGTTCATTTTTGGCCACAGATGTCACCTTTGTCCGATGTACTCCACATGAAATTAATAAAAATTCATTGGAAACATCAAAAATTGATTAATTACGAATAATCGCATTGATATAAATTGAATTTAGAAGCTGGTAAACGTAAAATATATTAGTAATAAACGAACTTTGCCATGAACCGGATAAATACAATCGGCCATGTTTTTTGGGGTACATTTGACTGCAGCGCCACCAATAATCAAACGAAAATTGACAACACGTAGTTTTGTCTCCTTGTATAGCCTCCATGAGCCGAACGGAGCGGTAGCCACAACCAAGCGGACGGAACGAACGAACCGAAAGAAGTTCGTCAACTTTTAAATTTTTAGGCAATGTTGTTGACAATCTTTTTGACACCAACATGGATACAAAAAGTTAATTCCTACCACAAAAGTTACAAAAAAGATAAGATTTGGGAAGTCATAAGCAACTTTCAACTACTTTCACATGAAAAATTGTAAAATATATTATTTGTCAACTGATCAGCTGATTTAAAACGGACGGACGGAACGGATTGGTTGTGTCCAGCCGTCCGACAAAAAACGAACGGAGCGGACGGAACGGATTGGTTCTGTTTGAGCCTTAAAATTGGGAAAGTAAGAAAACGCTTTCTGGGATGTTCTGGGATCTTTCGGGCAAATAAAGAAGACCACAACCTAAAAATCACTTGTTTCTTCAAAATAATGACATAAAACTATTAATTAATAAATTAACTAAAAATTATTTATGAAATTACTCACAATCTTGTAGTAAGGCAAATCAAGAACTTATTTTCAGCACGTCGTAATCGTTTTGTTTTGACATGACAAGTGGCAATTGCTTTTGACAATTCAAATTTCACTACAGAATCGCTTTGACAGCCTGCCACAGTCGCCGAGACTCGAGATCTCGGGAACTTGTAAGAGGGGAAGCGAAAATTTTCCCTTCTTTGCGATACCGAGAAGTAACTGTTCAATTACAATTACCCCGTTTATGATTAGGTTGAAAAGTTGAGTTGAAATTTCGACCACCATATATGATGCCGAGTTGAGTTCACTTTGGGTTGAAATAGAGTTGAACTGACATCAAAACATAACCTCTTTTTTTTAATTCTTTTTCTACATTTTTAAATATTTCTGATTTCCTATACAGTTTTCCATCAAAACGATGAAGGGCCTGCATAGTGTTTGTTTCCTGATGCTCCCAAACATTCCGTTTAGCCATTGTTAAAATTAAATTTCCACTGTTATTACATTTATATTTAATATAAAAAAATAAATGCGCTACAAAAACACCGATCATAAAACTAACGCCGAAGGCAGTCTTCGCGGGTGGCAAACAAACAAAATGAATGCTACTTCAACCCAATTTCAACTCAAGACGCGTTTATGAGGCGAAATTTCAACTCGACCCAGGTAAGAGAGCTGAGTTTGGTTGAGTGGACCCAGTTTCAACTCGACCACTGTTTATTACTAAGGTTACATGGCGGACTTGAGGACTTGACTTGAACTTGAACTGACAGTTTTATCCGCGGCGTAAGCTTACCTACTTGAGAGCTTGACTTCAAGCAGGCTTGAAATATATTTGACACTTCGCTTAATTTTGCCTCGAAATACGTGATGGGAGAAACAATTTTATGTGCAGCTTATATAAATAAAATAAATTTATTAAGTGAATTGCACAGGAAGTGAATTGCACAATCAACGGAGAACTAATTTCAAAGCTCAAGTACTGAAGCAAAGGTTACATGGCTAGTTCAAGTCGATCGGACAAATTTTTTGGACCCACTTGAGTGAAGTAGACTTGAAGTCGATCTGAGGTTACATGACTTTCAAGTGTACTTGAAGCCGACTTCAAGTATGCATGTAATCATAGGCCCATTTTACACGATGAAACACGAAACAAAAAGTTTCATGCAGCTTTGCTCTGTTTACGATGGAGAGGAGAGAGGGTGTGAGGGAACACGTGTTCCCTCCAGCCCTCTCTCTCCTCCAAACACAAACCGAGCAATCATGTAAAATAGGCCATAGTATATGACTGGGTTGAACCTGGGTTCAACCTAAGGCGCGTTTCATTTTCATTGGAGTACGTACGCCAGCGTAGTTGGGCGCACATCGGAGTAGATGCTGCCACAGCTGAATGTGCGCTGAACTACTCCGGAGTACGTACTCCAATGAAAATGAAACGCGCCTAACGCTTGTCAAAATAGAAATTGGTCGGGTTGCCACGGACGGCAACGTTTGCTTGCGCTGTCATTTAAACTATTCTCATAAGAATACACGGTATCTATAGATTTGTCAACGCTAACGCACACCGCCGCTCTCACTGTAAATGGGCATATTCACACGTTGCCATAAGTGTGGTGAGTAAAACCGGTTTTATTCAACTCCCCGGAATTCACACGAGGGGTAATTTTGTTTAGCAAATTTGAATGCTATACAGGAACATTTAAATGTATTGCAGATGAAATTTACTTGTTAGAGAAAAACAGAGCTAAAGAATGCAAGAGATAGAAGTAACTTTTTATATGTGTGCCAGTTTTCACGCGTTTGCTTTTGCGTGAAAAATGTTTCATTAAGTTCTTCCGCTCCCTTCCCTCTCTCATCTATAAAACCGGTTTTATGCGCCATGAATGTGCACTGTGTGAATATGCCCATTGAACAGTAAAGAAAAAGCAAAATTTGCGCACGCGGGATCCCGTGTGGCGTAAACATACAGAGCTTTGTCTCCACATAACATATTTTTATTGGTTTTTACGTGCATTTTAAAGGGATGGCAAAATTTTGCGTGTTCACCGTACTGTACTAGGCTTTAAGGTTCAGGTTTTAGTAGTTGTGTGTCCATTGCAAGCTGATAAAGCGAATGGAATAGAGGAGGGGCAAGAGCGAGTTCAAATAGTCAGTTAACTAAAATAAAATCTTGCCCCTACAAATTCTAATCAGCTGATCCCTTTGAATTTTGCATTGGTTCAGTTAATGTAAACAAAGAAATCCAGCAAACAAAATTTATATTATTTGGAGTATTTAGAGCACTGATTTACATAATTACATAAGGTTTGTTCCCGTACTTTCTGTATTCTGCCACTTACTGCAAGTTGCTTATTGAGAGGTGGGGATGAAGTACAGAAAGTACAGGAACATGTTTCTGCAGGTTTCTGCAGTTTTAATACGGGAATGACAGTTCTGACATTGCCATATTTCAAATATCTAACACTGCGTCTACACATTCCATATTTTTCGCCATCGACTTTGCCATATTTTATGGCTTGAGCTGTCAAATGTTATGGTGGTGGGCAATTCATGGCATGAATTTTCATGGAAAAAATGGCACATTTTCACAAATATTATCGAGACAAAAATATTTTCAGAATTATAAACATGCGTACATGTATTCACACCGAATCAAACTAAATTTTAAACTTTCCGCCATAGTTGTGTGAACAAACGTCAAATTATGGCCAAATTCATGGCAGATTTGATGGCCGGCCATAATGGCTTTCCATCGAGTGTGCCATAAGATCTGCCATCAAATATGGCCAACTTTCAGGGTCTACACGGTCCATGCCATATGGAAATGGCCATGGCCATGGCTAGTGTAGACGCTGTGTAAGCTGCAGCAGGTTGCAGCAGCTCGTAGCTACAGCAGGTTTCTGCTTCTTACTGCAGGGTGGGGAAATGAGTATGGCGGCTGCAGTAAAAGTACGGGAACAGAATTCTGTTAAGTAATTCGAAGCAACTGACAGATTCTGTACTTTCTGCAGGTACGGGAACAGACCTATAGAAAATAAGTAATATATGAGTTTAAGAAGTATTTTATTAGCTCACTTCCTAAAAAAAGATTTTCCTCGCGGAAATTTCGAATTATTCCTACACCCACAAACTCCACACTTCATTGTTATTTTTTTCACTGAAAAATCACTCGTAACAACTTCAATTACACTAAAAAGAAATTCTTTAAACGTTCTTTCTTTTTTACATTAGTTTTAACAAAAACTGTAAGTAAATTCTGTAAAAAAAAACCCCGTATCAAAAGAATGTACGATACCGAACGCGGAATAATTTGACAGTCAACTAACAAGCAACTAACCCATTTTGACAGTCGACTGACCCCAGATTTCACTACGCTCGCATACAGGGATTCTATACGCGCGGGCCACTCCAAGCCCTTCGTAAGTACAGGCCTGGAAGCAGCCAGGCCAACTAATACTAACATAGCTGAAAACAGGCCAAAAATATTCTGACAGTTGTGGAATTAACATGGAAGAAGCCATATGAAGCAATTTTTTAAGTTTGTTTTTGCACTAAAAAGTGGTAAAATATTGTATATTATCACTTTTTGGTGCACATGGATTATCAGTAATTAGTGCTTTAGTGATTTAATAAAAAAAATTAAAATGAAGTGAGTGCTTAAGTGTATTTTAAAAGTGTTAATTGATTAGGTGACCATTTTTGTTTACATTCGCGGTGGTTTTTTCGTGTTAATTTAGGGAAAAAATGTTGAATTTGTGTAGTATTTTTTTTAATTTATGGACTCAGATCACTAAATAACTTATCACTGATAATCCGTGTGCACTAAAAAGTGATAAAATACAATATTTTACCACTTTTTATTCCAAAACCAAAGTTAAAAAATTGCTTCGTACGGCTTCGGCCATGTTAATTCCACAACTGTCAGACGATTTTGGCCTCGCACAGCCGCAACCAAAAAGACTGCTTCCAGGCCTGTGCTTACGAGGGCTTGGCCACTCACATATAGAATGGACTGCTCATCAGGAAATTTTCATGGCACCAATTCGTTCCATAAGTGTTGTACCATGTAAACGTGGCCGGAAAGAAGAAGAGGAATTTCACAACGTTGAGTGACAAGCGAGCGTCGTCGGCAAAGAAAGCTAAGAAGCTAAAGAATATTTAAGCGAATTATAATCAACCTGTCTGTACCAAATCCGTATTCTTATACAATTAATAAATAATACTCTAATCATAAAGATAAGCCCTTTATTAAATTTTTAGGCAGCTAGAAAGAAACATAAAAATATTACATGGTGTCAGATGTGTGTATGTTGAACTTACAAAATGGAGCAGCAAATAGAAAGCATGAAGGAAGAGATAGCCAGGTTGGAAACGCTAATAAACGCAAGAAATGCTATACAGGTGCCACAGGAAAGAATCGCCATGAATACCTTGATACCACTGCCAAAACCAATTGACCTGAGAAGGCCAGATTTTGCAATGTTCAGAGAGGCTTGGGGAAATTATGTTGTTGCAGCAGAACTAAGCAGGCATACGGAAGCACAAAGAGCGGCAATATTGTTAACAGCGATAGGAGATGATTGCTTTAGGATTATACAAAACCTGAAATTAGCAGAAGAAAAAAAAGCTTCATGCAAAGACATTTTAGGAGAATTGGAAAGAAGTCTAGTGCCAGAAACTAACGTGATATACTCAAGGGTGAAATTCAACGAAGCGAAACAAAATGGTGAAGAACCAGCAGAAATTTATATTGATAGGCTGCGAGGATTGATTAAAAAATGCAACTACGGTGCCATGGAAAATGAATTGCTGAGAGACAGACTCGTGGTTTCCACCAATTAATGGCAAAATTCACGACCGCAAGCAATCTAACCTTAGAAATGGTGATACAAGATATAAAGGCACACGAGGCAGCACAGTATCAATTGCGCCAAATTCGAGAAACGGAAAGTGAAAGGTACACGGTAAACAAGATTAGAACAAATCGAAAAAAATCACAAGATAGAGCAAGTAATAGAAGTACTAGCAAGCTAAGAGGTGAATTAAATGACGAAAATAATTGCAAATATTGTGGATATAAACATGTCAAAGGGGAGAAACGCTGTCCAGCATATGGAAAAAAGTGCATAAAATGCAAGAAATTTAACCATTTTGCAAGTGTATGTATGTCATCCAAGGATAAGAGAAATGTGCGAAAAATAAAAGTAGACAAAGATACAGAAAATGAAGATGAAAGACATCTAATGGAAATCGAAACGGTTCATAACATGAACACTCAAAAAATCGGTAAAAGTTTTGCGAATGTAAAGGGAATAGGAAGAAATGGCAAACTATTTGTATTCAAATGTCAGATTGATACGGGCGCGACAGTGAATGTCATTGGATGGAAAGATTTGTGTCAAATTTTAAGGAAACGCCCCAAATTAGATAAAACGAAAACTATAATAAATACATTCGGTAATTTCAAGATTTTACCTTTGGGAAAATATGCGATGGACATAATAAAGGAGGATAAAGAATACAAATTAGTGTTTCAAGTGATGAAATTCAATCACATTCCCATGCTGTCAAATGCTACTTGTGTGAGACTAAATTTTATAAAATTAAATACAGATAAAGTCGATATAATAGAAGACATCTCAGCTAGGAGCGAAGCAAATAAAATTATTGACGAATTCAAAGACATATTCACAGGTTTAGGAAAGGTGAATTATAACGTGCATTTGAAAACAAAAAAAGATGTACATCCGTATATAGATGTTCCAAGAAGATACCGATGGCATATCGAAAGGACTTGGAGGAAATATTAAAAAAATTATGCAAAGAAGACATAATATCGAAAGTTGATGAACATACACCGTGGGTAAGCAACATATTGATCGTCAAGAGAAACGATAAACTGCGGTTATGCTTGGACACAGTAAAGTTAAATCAAGCACTCGAGCGAGAAGAATATATGATAAAGACTATTGATGAAATATTACCGGAACTAAAGCAAGCGAAAGTTTTCAGCACCTTGGACGCGAAGCAAGGATTTTGGCAAATAGGATTAGATGAGCCAAGCAGTAGGCTAACTACATTTTGGACACCATTTGGGCAATACAGATGGAAAAGAATGCCTTTCGTAATTGCCCCGGCTCCAGAAATTTTCCAAAAAGTAATATGTGAAATTATATCGGATTTAGAAAATGTTGAAGCAATAGCAGATGACATATTGGTATACGGAAAAGGCGAGACAATGGAAGAAGCAATAAAAGACCATAATATATGTCTACGAAAATTACTTAAGAAGTTACGACAAGTAAATCTGAAGCTTAACCCGGAGAAAACAAAAATATTATGCACAGCTGTGAAATATTATGGACATATTTTAACAAATGAAGGAGTGAAACCTGATGACGCGAAAGCAATCGACAGGATGCCAGTACCAAAAAATAAAAAAGAAGCAAATACGTTCCTGGGAATGATCACTTATTTAGCAAGATATCTACCGAGGTTATCAGAAATTAGCAAGCCAATACGAGACTTAACCAAAGAAAAAAATGAGTACATATGGACAAGTCAACATGATGAAGCATACGTAAAGCTAAAAGAAGCTGAAAACGCCCAGACATAACATCAACAAAAAATTATTATTTCCCACCGAATCTGCAATTCCACAATTTCCATTTTTTAAATTAACTTTGTCACAGACACAAAAATCCTCACGTTACCGTTTCAAGGTAACATTTTGTTGCACATCTCCAATTTCCCTCAGAGCGGAAAACGCAAGTAATAATTTTAATGCTGACAGTTGCAGATTCGGTGGGAACACTTTTTATCTAAATTTAAGTTCTAGTGTAAGAAAAATTTGTATATAAGAAATAGATTAAAATAAAATATTGTCATTATTCAGTCAGAATTAAAGCCATTTTCTTCGTTTTCGACTTAACGTGAGGCTGCGTTAAGATAAACAAAAAAAAGAATAAATTATTTTTTTTTGTACATTTGGTGACCCCGACGTGATTACTTAGTACATTACTAGGTAATCACTATGGACATTTCATCGCTATTAAAAGAGCAAGCCGCCATAGGCGAAAAAATCAACAAGGATTATTCCAACTTTAAGAAAAATCCGAGCAGACACACAGCAACATATGTTCGATCCAGGTTCGAACGACTGGATGATGATTGGAGCCAGTTCGAAAAAAACGACATCAGTCTTAAAACGCTCAAGGCAGAGCAACCTTCACACTCATACTTCGAAAGACACTACTACGAGCAAGCTGACGCTGTACATCAACAGTACAGAATGGCCTTAAGTGCTGCACTAGATCTTCTAGAAGCTGAGTCCTCAGAATAAATTATTTTTTTTTTTGTATTGTAGCTTTTTAGCAGATCGTAATTTCAACAAACCACTAGAAATCGATTTACTGATAGGAGCTGAATTCTATCCTGACATAGTGGGCATGGAGAAGATCAAACTCGGAAAAAACCTACCAACTCTTGTAAATACATCCTTAGGCTGGATAGTCCAAGGAAAGCACGGCTGTCACAAGGTGACACAAAACCCTAGGACAGCATGCGTACTCCAGTTAGTTCCCCTAGAAGAACAGCTTCAACGATTTTGGACTATAGAAGAAGTTCCGCCAACAGCGGAACTCTCAAAGAAAAAGTTAATGACAGTTGCCGAGCGCCAATGCGAAGCATTCTTCAAAACTACTTCCAAACGAACTGCCGAAGGCCGATATATTGTCAGTCTTCCGTTTGCCCACGATCCATCGTCGTTAGGCGAATCAAAACAAATTGCAGTCCGTAGGTTTTTGAACCTTGAAAAGAAGCTTAGGAGAAATCCAAATATTCAACAACAATACATCAACTTTATGCGGGAATACATTTCATTAAACCATATGAACAAAATCAATCAAATTCCACTAGACAAACCGCATTATTTCATGCCGCATCACTGTGTTCTCCGCCCAGAGAGCAGCACAACAAAACTACGCGTTGTCTTTGACGGATCAGCAAAAACCTCCACTAACATATCTCTGAATGACATATTACACGCTGGTCCCGTACTACAAAACGATCTGCTGTCCATATTAATTCGCTTTCGAACCCATCGCTATGTATTCATCAGCGACATCACTAAAATGTATCGCCAAATTCTTGTCGATAAGTCGGACAAACCGTTCCAGTTGATAGTATGGAGAGAATCGCCCAGTGAACCACTAGAAACTTACCAGCTCAATACGGTAACATACGGAACTAAAGCCGCCCCATACTTAGCGATAAGATGTCTACAAGATTTAGCCGACGCAGAAGGGACTCATTTTCCATTAGGCGCTGAAATCGCAAAACGTGATTTCTATGTTGATGACATCCTCACTGGCAGTGATGACCTTAATCATACGCTGGAGATGCGCGACCAACTCATTAACCTCTTAAAAACAGGAGGCTTTCAGCTCCGGAAATGGTGTGCAAACACATCAAGCCTACTTCATGGCATACCACAGGAAGATTTGGAGACAGAAGTATCCATCAAGACGCACGAACAAGAAAAGGTAAAAACATTAGGCCTGACATGGCTCCCCTCTTCCGATCAGTTCATGATTCGAACAAATTGGCAAGAACCAGCGGAGCTCACCAAACGAACGATTCTTGCCGACATTGCTCGTATCTTCGATCCTCTGGGAATCGTAAGCCCAGTGATAATTTTGGCGAAGATATTCATGCAAGAATTGTGGGCCCTTGATCTCGATTGGGACTCTCCCATTCCTATTGAAATTCAAACAAAGTGGATAGGATTTCGGGATGAACTACATAAATTAAACGACTTGAGAATAACAAGACATGTCATAATACCAGGAGCCCGCAAATTGCAGCTACATGGCTTCTCTGATGCTTCTAACCGTGCATACGGAGCAGCAGTCTACATGCGATCTATTTCTGAAGCTGGATGTATCAACATACACTTAATCTGCGCAAAATCACGAGTAGCACCAAAGAAGACAACAACAATTCCACGCTTAGAGTTATGTGCCGCGAAGCTTCTAGTAGAGCTCATGCAAATTGTTCAAGAAAGCCTTGCACGAGAGATACACAAAGTCACATATTGGACTGACTCCCAAATTGTGTTGTCTTGGCTTCAAACAGAATCCCCGCTTCAAACCTTTGTAGCCAACCGAGTAACATTCATGCAGGAAGCTACAAGCATCGATCAATGGAGATTCGTCAACTCTGAATTTAATCCAGCCGATCTTGTCTCAAGGGGAGTTCACCCTCAACAACTGTTAGACCACGGCGAGATGTGGTTTAACGGCCCAATTTTTCTACAAACTTCAGAAGACGCATGGCCAGTCTTACCAGATCGTCCACTGCCACAACCAATTCTCGAAGGAAAAATCATCAAAACAGTCTTATCAACAACAGAATCGTCGACACACTTCCTCGACGCTATAAACCATCACAACTCATTCAGAAGGCTTCAACATATTACAGCATACATTCTTAGGTTTGTAAGCAACTTAAAAAGAGCCCCAACTTACCGCTTGACCGATACAACACTATCAGCACAAGAACTCAAAGCATCCTTGATGCTGATCATTAAACACATTCAGGGCACAGAATTCTCAGAAGATATCAAACACATAACGAAGCATTCGCAACCGAGCTCAACAAGCCGTCTTACTTCTTTGTGCCCGTTTATCGATGACAAAGGTATCCTGCGGGTAGGAGGTCGTCTAGAAGCATCTGGCCTACCCTACGACGCCAACCACCCTTGTGTGTTATCATCGAAACACATATTCACTAAGCTTTTGATGACACAAATCCATGTCGACAACCTACACATCGGGCCTCAGGGACTTCTGGCAACAACACGGCAGCGATTCTGGCCAATAAGGGGAAAGCAGTTGGCGCAGACGATCGTGCATCATTGCATACGATGTTTTAAGGCCAAGCCAACTCAGATAAACCAGCGCATGGGTAATTTGCCAGTCGAAAGAATTCAACCCTTACGTCCATTTATTAACGTTGGCGTTGACTTTTTTGGACCTACGTATATCCACTACACCCTAAGAGGAAAAAGGCCCACAAAGGCATATGTGGCTGTATTTGTCTGTTTCTCTACAAAAGCCTGCCACCTTGAGGTTGTATCGGACCTAACTAGCAATGCCTTTATCGGAGCCTTAAAACGATTCATTGCACGAAGAGGATGTCCAACACAAATATTTTGCGACAACGCAACCAACTTCATGGGAGCACGCAATCAGCTTCAGGAACTGTATACCATGTTCACATCTGAAGAAAACCAATCCCAAATAAAAGGCTATTGCTCCCAAAAAGGAATCAACTGGAGGCCCATACCACCAAGGTCTCCCCATTTTGGCGGTCTGTGGGAAGCAGCTGTTAAATCAGCCAAACACCACATGAAGAGAACCTTAACTCAGGCGTCTTTGACATATGAAGAATTAACAACAGTCATAACACAAATCGAGGCCATCTTGAATTCTCGACCATTGACGCCTCTAACCACAGACCCCAATGATCTGCAGGTATTAACGGCAGGGCACTTTTTAATAGGAGAGCCACTGACAACAGTCGCAGACCCAGAAGTAAAACCAAATCACATTTCTTCCCTTGCTCGGTGGAATTTAGTAAAGTCTCTGCACCAGGAATTCTGGCGGAGGTGGTCAAAAGAATACTTACAAGAACTTCAGAATCGATATAAGTGGAAACATCCACAGCAAGACATTCAACCAGGAGCCATCGTCCTACTTAAAGACGACAACCTTCCTCCATTACAATGGAACATGGGAAGAGTATTGAAAACTCTCCCAGGAGAGGACGGTCACACCCGAGTAGTTGAGCTGAAAACCGCCGCGGGAGAAACACGAAGAGCAATACACAAAGTATGCCCACTTCCGATTGAGGCACAAGAAGAAATTAACATCGAGATAGACCTCCAGCGCGATGCTCAAAGGAGGAAAACCAGATCATCTGCTAATACAACAAACAAAGCGCCGGCAGCAATTAGACCGCGAACACGATCACAATCATTCAACGAAGAAAGTCAATACGAAGCTAAGCGTCCAAAACGCAAACTCAAGATAAACCCTGTCACATCACTACTCCTGGGATTAATGCTTCTCGGGACAGGAGGATGCAATCCAACACCTGCAGCCCCGGTTGAAGTAACACAAATTAAGACCAATCCTGGGATCTATTTTGAAGATCTTGGGCAAGCACATATGATCAGCAACGAGTGGAACCTGATAGCATTCTTCAATCTGTCTCAATTCTGGCAGGAGTACCAAGGACTGCAAACATGCATAACAAGATTAAAAGACCAGTGTGCTACAATTCAAAACCAGAACGGGTACTTATACAAGGCGATAGTACAACATTTCGAACAAGTCCTACAGGATATCACAAGCCTTAATGAAATACTAACAACCAGAAACGGATTTCGGTCTCGCAAAAGGCGATCACCATTCGATTTCATAGGGATGGCAGCAAATAAACTGTTCGGAATACTTGATCAAGAGTATGCTGACAATATGGATGAAATCATACAACAAATCCACACAAATGAACAGCATCTATTAAACCTAAGCAAGAATCAGACGTCCATCATCGACTCCACACTGAATGTGTTCAACAAGTCAATCAATGACATCAACCAACGATTCAAGGTTCTTGATCAACATCTAAATCAAATTCGTAAGACAGTCAATGACATCAAGGATACTTTGAGTGTAAATGAAAATGTTCAATTTTTCAACACTCTCGTAATGTACACATCGTTACTAGTATCAAACTTCCAAAGAACTCAGCTAGCTCTATTGGAAATTATTACGGACAGCCACCAAGGTAGAATAAATTCTCTTCTGCTCACGCCAACACAGCTCCTCAAAGAATTAAGTTCCATCAGAAGAGACTTACCACCATCATTGATCATCCCAGGAAATGGAGTACATGATCTTCCAACCCTCTACGAGCTCCTTCGAGTGCAAGCGAGAGTTACAGCAAACAATATAATTTTCCGAATAACTTTACCCTTGCTAACAAATCAGGTTTATCAAGTTTTCAAAGTTATTCCATTTCCAACTATGATAAATGGATCCTTCCTTTTCATTCAACCATCAACGCCCTTTTTAGCCATCAGTCCATATCGTGATCAGTACTTTCCTTTATCACACAAAGAGATCGAAGACTGCCTCATTCATAAGGACCGGCACTACCTCTGCAAACAGAGACATCCAGTTTTCAACAGTCATTCTACGGAAAATCATTGCGAGGTTCAGATCCTAAATCACAAACAGCAACTCTCACCATACTGCACTCTCAAAAAGACAAGCTCCTCTCAGGTCTGGATTCAACTCCATTACCCAAATCACTGGATATTCGCCTTCAACCAAGTTCACACTTTCAACATTGTCTGTGGAACAAAAATTATCAACACACAACTACGTGGCGAAGGACTCCTAAAACTTGCCCCAAATTGCATTATCAAGCAGCCATCAATGACAATTACCTCACATAACTTATTTCCTAGCAAGGCCGAAATATCATTCATGCCTACCTTCAACCTTACGGCAAGCCTTCCTCAGGAAGATGGCATCCAACGGCAAATAAAAGATCTAGCTACTCCAGATCAGGGTAACATGCTCATCCGAGGGGAAGAAGACATCGCGGCCTTAAGCAAGTACAATCAGGAAGTCAAAACTCAGGAATTTTTGCCCCATGATCAACTTCGGCACCACGACATCCATCAATACACCCTGAGCTACACCACGCTCATCATTTGCATAGGAGCCATCATAGCAATTGTCATCATAATAAAAGCCAAAAAAGATCCTAGCATAACAGTTGAAGCTCCTGTTTTTGAGCTCCAAGACCTCAACGTGGGGGAGGATGAAAACGCCCAGACATAACATCAACAAAAAATTATTATTTCCCACCGAATCTGCAATTCCACAATTTCCATTTTTTAAATTAACTTTGTCACAGACACAAAAATCCTCACGTTACCGTTTCAAGGTAACATTTTGTTGCACATCTCCAATTTCCCTCAGAGCGGAAAACGCAAGTAATAATTTTAATGCTGACAGTTGCAGATTCGGTGGGAACACTTTTTATCTAAATTTAAGTTCTAGTGTAAGAAAAATTTGTATATAAGAAATAGATTAAAATAAAATATTGTCATTATTCAGTCAGAATTAAAGCCATTTTCTTCGTTTTCGACTTAACGTGAGGCTGCGTTAAGATAAACAAAAAAAAGAATAAATTATTTTTTTTTTGTACAGAAGCCATCAAGAATTCGCCAGTATTAACATATTTCGACGTGGACAAGCCGGCGAATATACAATGTGATGCTTCAGATTATGGGCTCGGAGCAGTATTATTGCAGAAAGGGAAGCCAGTGATGTACGCGTCGAGGACAATGACAACAGCTGAGACTAAATATTCGCAAATCGAAAAAGAAGCGTTGGCTATATTATTCGCATGCACCAGATTCAATCAATACATCAGTGGAAAGAAAACAACAGTATTTAGCGATCACAAACCCTTAGAGGTGATATGGAAGAAACCCTTAGGTAAAGCACCTAAGAGACTGCAGCGAATTTTACTGAATCTATCACCATATGACTTGGAAATACGACATACCCCAGGTAAAGAAATGCAATTATCAGATACTCTTTCCAGATTAACAAGCGCAATGAAAACTAAAGAAGAGATTGACATCGACAACACGTATGTGTGCGAGATAGAACAGATAAATCCTTTGGACACGGTAGAAGTTAGGGAACAAGTGTTACAGGAAGTCAGAGAGGAAACGACAAAAGACAACGTCATGCAGTCACTAATTAAGTACATACAAAGTGGATGGCCTAAGAACATGAAACACGAAGAAGAAGAACTGAAGACATTTTACAAGTTTAGAGAGCAGCTGACAATACAAGATGGATTAGCATGGAAGGAAGATCGTATAATCATACCAAAAAGATTACAGAACAAAATTTCAATGAAGTCACATCGAGCACATTTAGGAGAAAGCTACACACTAAAATTTGCAAGGAAAAAAGTGTTTTGGCCACGAATGTCGGAAGACATAAGGGAAGTATGTCAGCAATGCGCAAAATGTAGGAAATACCAAAGTAATCCAAAAAGATTGCCTATGCAATCAACACATATTCCTCAACATCCAGGAGAAATATATAGCATGGATATTTTCGAAATAACGGAAGCAAGCAGCAAGGAATATTACTTAGTAATAGTGGATCATTACAGCGATTTTTTCGAAGTCAAAAGATTGGGTAACATGAGATCTGAGACAATAATCAATATACTGAAGGAAATATTTGCGCGATTCGGACCACCGAAGAGATTGTTATGCGACAATGCCAAGCAATTTATAAGCGACAAAATGATGGAATTTTCGGAACAATGGCAATTCGGGATTACATGGTCATCACCGATACATCCACAGGGTAATGGAAAAGCAGAAGCTACGGTTAAGACGGTAAAACAGCTATTACACAAAGCCAGAGAAACAGGAGAAGATTTTTATATGATGCTGTTACAAGCGAGAAATACACCGAACAACGTAAATTTAAGCCCCATGGAGAGAATGATGTGCCGTTCAACAAGAGTTCCAGGAATACCAGTGACAGATAAAAGTTTACGGAATACAACACATGATTACGTAAAAGAGAAAATGGTCCAAAACAGAAGAAAAACAAAAAGATGGTACGATGCCAAAGCAATGCAGCTGCGGCAATTGGAAATAGTGTTTGTAAGAATCAATAAGCAACAAGAGAGACACTTGGGCACAATAACCAGGAAAGCAAAAGACCGATCATATGTGGTAAGAACAAACGGAGGAGAGTATAGGAGAAATAGGAGCGACATAGTACCATGCAGCACTACGAGAGTTAGATTCGAGGAACCACCGGAGATAACAAATGAGGACAACCATCAACAGGAATACGATAACCAATCAAATAGCAACCCTCCACAAGAAAGTACGGATGAAACATATAGCAACGGTCCACCAGAAAAGAAGAACGACCATCAAGAGCAATCTCAGGAAGGCAATCAGCAACAAAGTGAAACGGCAACGTCGAGATGTGGGAGAATTATAAGAAGACCTAAACATCTGCAAGATTACGAAGTTTATGCTGTAAGAACACCTTATAAAGAAAAGGGGATGTTGTACCATGTAAACGTGGCCGGAAAGAAGAAGAGGAATTTCACAACGTTGAGTGACAAGCGAGCGTCGTCGGCAAAGAAAGCTAAGAAGCTAAAGAATATTTAAGCGAATTATAATCAACCTGTCTGTACCAAATCCGTATTCTTATACAATTAATAAATAATACTCTAATAATAAAGATAAGCCTTTTATTATATTTTTAGGCAGCTAGAAAGAAACATAAAAATATTACAATAAGCCTAGTACTAAGTTCACGTGAAATGGAATTGGGCATTTTGGGCTAGTGAAAAAGCAACCGTGGTGAGTTAATCAGCTGTTCGTAACTTTGTGGCAAAGTGTTTTCCATTCTACAAAAAATAAATTGAAATAAATAAAATAAATCCCGCCAACTAAATACATATGTACATCAATTAACAAATAACTATGTCATAATATTAATTACGTACTTTTACATAATAATTCACAAAACGGTTTTTAATATTCACTTATCGCGTTTTTTCAGTTATCGCCTTTTGAACATTTAACAGCCCACAACTTTTCACGTGGAAAAAATGCCCAAGCGCATTCTTTTAAATGAAATGAAAATGAAATCTCGTGGTGAATGTGTGCCGCGCCATCTGTTAGAGAGCAGCAGAGTGTGATTTATTCACCAAAAAAATCACGTGAATTTAGGCTGTGTGCGAAACCGGCTAATTGCTTGCTAATTCTAGTACTTTTTCATTTAGTAAATTTTCTAGCTTGCTAATTCTTCTTCTTCTCTTGCTTAATATTTGAAATATTTACATTGGTTGCTACTGGTAACGGTTTTAATAATAACGTAACATTTTGCCGTACATGAACAAGAATTTTGCAAAAAATATTACTGCCATAATTTCATCATTATTTCATTGTCCACCGCTTTCCCCCCTTTTAAAAAAATCTTAAATAAATAATATTTCAAATACTACTTTTAAAATTAAACGTCAAGTACATGTCAACCGGTAAAATTTTAGCAAGCAATTCCAGTTTTGGTTTCGCACAGCACTGGAATTAGACTGGGAAGCTTCCAAAAAATCTGGAAGTTTAGCAAGCAATTAGCCGGTTTCGCACACAGCCTAAGTATCACAAATGAAATTTTGACAAGTGAAATTTTCACTCGTGAAAATTTACATTGAGTAGCCCATTTAAATTCTATTTCACGTGAACTTAGTACTAGGCTATAGTTGACAAACCTTTTCTCACTGACATGTAAACACGTCAGTTACTTTTGTAAATTTTGTTAAAAAAATAAATGCAATTTTGATGTTATTTCGCTTTTAAAATGCCTTTTTCCATTCTCTACCTCTGTTTCATCTAAATTACCTAGTTTCATAGCTACTCCAAAAATAATTCGAATTATGGTTCATCCAAAATTTTTTGTCGTATAAACGGGATAATTCGAATTATAGCTTAAACCGAAAATTTTCGGCTTAACACACCGTCTACACTAGCCATGGCCATGGCCATTTCCATATGGCATGGACCGTGTAGACCTTGAAAGTTGGCCATTTTTATTGGGCCTATTCACACAGTGCACATTGGGCATATTCACACGCTGCCATAATTGTGGTGAGTAAAACCGGTTTTATTCAACTCCTAGCAACTCAGACGGGGCGTAAATGAGTGTAGTAAATTTGAATGCTATACAGGAACCTTTAAATGTATTGCAGATGAAATTTACTTGTTAGAGAAAAACAGAGCTAAAGAATGCAAGAGATAGAAGTGTAACTTAAAATTTATTCAGTTTTATAAAATATATATAAAGATGTTTTAGGATAATAAAGAAATGATTTTAATATCTACGCTCGTTGACAACCGTTCTCTTAGTCGTCTTCTTCTTGATTAAAAGATGAGGAAAGGGGAACGGTCTGAATTTATATATTGCTACTGGCTGGCGCTACTGTCGACACAGGGCGCCTCTTTTTCAGTAACAGTTCGGCCAAGCTGACTCACACAATCGTCCTGGATTTCGTCGTCTGATGTGTAGTCCTCGCTTTCTGATAAATCGTCTTGGTCCAAGTTTCCACACCACAGCTTTAAGCTGTCTGAAGCGTAAACGGAATGGAATGGTCGCTGAGATCTCTGTATACCTGGAATATCTGTAATTATATAGCGGTCGTGTCCCAAGTCTTGTGTCACCATATACGGTCCCTTATATTTCGCATCCAGCTTTCTTGATTCGCCTGTTGCAATTGGTGGTCGTGTTATTAAGACTAGGTCGCCTTCGTTGTATTTGTAGGGTGTAGAATGTTTACTGTTGAAGCGATCCGTTTGACGTCTTTGGGATTTCTCGATTGCGGCTAAGGCTTGATTTCGCAAAACGTCCACGTCGATTTTCTCTAGTTGGTTTTCGTCATCATGAAGTGCCAATAATACCTTGTTGCCTAGCGGATCTCTTGGTTGGAATCCTAGCAGTAACTTATGCGGTGTCTGCTTGGTAGTGTCGTTTATTGTCGAATTTATTCCCCATTGAATCGCTTGGAGATGGTCGTCCCATTTTCCTGTATCTTCTGACATTGTTGAAAGCGCATGTAGGATCGTCCTATTACATCGTTCAATCTGACCGTTTGCTCTTGGAGTCCTGACTGCAGTTTGCACATGTTTAATGTTATTCACGTAACAGTATTCTCTAAACATTTTTGAGGTAAAGGCTGTTCCTCGGTCCGTCACAATCCTTGTTGGTGATCCAAAATGTTTTGAGATTTCTCGTAGAACTTTAAGAACTGGCTTTGTGGATGCATTTGGCACGGCTCGGAAAATTACATATTTCGTGAACCCGTCGACGATTCCTAAAATGTACGAATGCTTCTTATTGGATTTGGGGAAAGGTCCCAAATGGTCCATGTGTAACGTGTGCCATGGTACTGGTATCTTTTCGATACAGTGCAGTTCTCCTTCTGGTTTACCTGGTCTCTTAGTGTGATATGCACAGTCGATGCATGCTGCTATGTAGCTTTTTACTTTTCGTCGCATTCTTGGGAACCAATAATCTTGTGCTAGTAGTTGAATCGTTCTAGAGACACCGAAATATTCTATGTCGTCGTGGCAGGATTTAATGATTCTCCAAATTGCTGCTCTTGGTACCACCCATCGTAATTCTTCTCCAACCTTTTTATACAGGCGGTGTCGTTTCAAAGAATAATTTTTGTGTAATTGTCCTTCCTCGTGCGTAGTTGGTTTTCGTTTTAAAACAGTGATGATTGTTGCCAATTCGGAATCTTGCAGTTGCATCGTTGAGAGCCAATCCTCCTCGCTTACTTCGACGCTTAATACTTTTAGGTCGACAACGTCACTATCCCTTGGCGATTCGTAGGGCTGCCTGCTTAAAGCATCAACATGTTGCATTTTTCTTCCTTGACGGTATACGATATCGAAATCGTATTCCATCAGTCGTAGAAACCATCGAGCAATCCTTGGTATTATGTTTTTCTTTTCCAACGTGGCCTTTAGTGATTCACAGTCGGTGACCACTTTAAAATGCTTTCCCAGAAGATGCGTTCGAAATCTATCGACTGACTCGACTACAGCTAGGGTTTCGAGTTCATAGCTGTGATAGTTACGTTCATGTGGTGACGTCTGCCGACTGTAATATGCTACCGGCTTCAGCTCGCTATCAGAGTCTCGTTGCATCAGTACACCTGCTATTCCCATTTGGCTAGCATCGGTATGCAGTTCGTGTGGCTTTGTTGGATCGTACAATGTTAACAATGGTCGAGTAGAGAGAACCTCTTTCAGCTTGTCGAATGAGTTTTGCTGCTGTTGTGTCCAGTTAAATTCCGTATCTTTTCTAGTTAGTAAGGTTAATGGTTGGGCGATGTAAGCGTGACGTGGTACAAATTTTCGGAAGTAGCTCGTCAGGCCCAAAAACTGTCGAAGTTGGTGGATATTCTGTGGCTGACGAAAACATTTAACGGCTTCTATTTTTCTGTTGCTTGGACGTATTCCCTTGGGCGTTACATCGTAGCCTAAAAATTCAATTTGATTAGTAAAGAAGAATGATTTACTCAACTTAAGCGTAAGGCCTTCTTCGGATAAAACAATAAGAAGTTCTCGAAGTCTTCATCCCATCAGCGAAATTTTCACACGGAATTAGCACATCGTCCATGTATACGATTAACTTTCCTCGTGGTAACTTGCGTTGAATCGTGTTCATTATTCGTTGAAAACAGGAAGGGGCGTTGGATAGTCCGAAGGGCATTCGTCGGAATTCGTATTCTCCATCAGAAGTTGTGAAGGCCGTATATTTTCGGGAACTCTCTGCAACTGGGATTTGATAATAACCCATAGCGAAATCCAGTTCGATGAAATAGGCGCTTCCCTGGAGTTGAAGCAACAAGTCTTCTATAACGGGCAAGGGGTACTTGTCTTTTATTGTTAATTTATTTATGGGTCGGTAGTCCACGACCATGCGATCTTCACCATTCTTTTTCTTTACCAAAAGCGCTGGCGATGCGTAGGGAGAATTCGATTCTTGGATAATGTTGGATACAAGAAGTTCGTCCACGATGTTCTTCATGGCCATTCGTTGACAATATGCAAGACGATAAGGTCGCGCACAAATTGGATTATAATCATTCAAACTGATTTCAAATTCATGAGAGGTTGCGCACCCTAGTTCGTGTATATTCGTAGAGAAACACTTCCGGAATTCATTCACTAGTTTTATTAATTGCTCAACTTCTTTATCCGACAACGGACCACACTTAATATCCTGGAGTACAATTTCCGTAAATAAATTTTCGTTATTAGCTTTGTTGTTATCGTTTTTAAGTGAGTGTTCATAACTCGCTTCGTTACTACCGATAAGTTGAACTTTATTTTGCGGAGGTTCACAAAGTGTCAAGTTCGCATGATTTTCTTCCGTTTCGGGCACTGGATTGATCGAATTATCGTTTATCTCGATGATGTCACTATTACCATTTGCTTTATTCGTTTTAGAATCGTTGTGTGAATTCCACTCGTTATCTATATTGAATAACTTGAAATTGTCGTTGTATTTTTCAAAAGCTACGTGAGGCTGTAACAAAAAGTCCTTTCCGATGAGAACCGGACTATCTAAGTAATAGTTGTCCACCACAAGTAATTCAGTGACTGCCGTAGCGCTGTCCACCTTCAAATTCACACGTAATTTACCTTTAGCCACACTTTTTCTCTTATCAAATCCGTAAAGAGTTTTCGTACATTTTTTTGTTTGTAATTGGAAATCTTTTACCACATTTTCTCGCACTAAACTAACATCACTTCCAGAGTCAATAACTGCTGTTGTTGAATGCTGATTATTAATTAATACATCTTTTTCAAAAGTATCAGAATGTATCATCGAGATGTTTCGTTTGACATTCTTTGAAAAGGCATGTTGTTTACATTCGTCGTCGGTGTGTCCTGCTTTTTGACAAACACCACATCTCTGCTTCCTCTG
The DNA here is from genome assembly GCA_963855945.1 of Thereva nobilitata. Taxonomy (NCBI): domain Eukaryota; kingdom Metazoa; phylum Arthropoda; class Insecta; order Diptera; family Therevidae; genus Thereva; species Thereva nobilitata. Next base: position 72,609,458 of record OY979695.1, read on the forward strand.
CGGTTTTGAGCAATTCGCCGAATAATGCCCTAGCTGGTTGCAGTTAAAGCATTTTACGGTTGAGCTTGGACCTGTAGCGTTCGGGCCGATCTTCTTAATGTCTTTTGCCGTATCTCTCTCTTTAATGTGTATTTTCTGATGTAATTGCTGCGCTGTTGTGAATTGTTGCACTTCCTCGTACCATTTGACGTGCTTTAGAAGTTGTTTTGTATTGTTGAAGCCTTGAAGCGACAATGCCTTTTTAAGTTCTGCGTCATCCAGTCCGTTTATTATGTACTTTATTAGGGATTGTTCTCCGAAGGCCGCTTCCTTTCCGATACATAGCATTTCAAAGAAATAGCTTTCGAAGCCTTCATTGGGCTGCTTCTTACGTGTAAGCAAGCGCAAATGAACGTCAGCTTCATCCGTGTAGCTGGGAAATGCGTCTTGCAGACCTTCTTGCAACTCTTTCCAAGATAAAATATTTGTCTTCGTGCTATGTAGCCAAAATTTAGCTGCGCCACGTAACTTCGAGGAGGCAATCAAGAGAATTGTCTGGTCCGGTAATTTGTAAATTTCCTTTATGTTATTAAGGCTCTGTATCCAAGACGAACAAGTTACGGCCGGTTTCTGTGCCGGATCAAACGTTGGTGCTAATGAGCTTAGTTCCGGGAAACTATACAAAGGAACGTTGTGTTGTGGCTGCTGTTCGGTGTTGTTAGGCAATATTTTCGAGTTTTGATGCAGCAGGGATATTTCCTTGTTCATCATTTTTATTTCGTGCCTAAGGGCTTCTTTTTCACGGCGAATGAGATCTAACTCGCGTTGAACAATGTTGTCTTGTGACTTTGGTAAATTTAGCGTATTTTGATTTGCGTCGTTCATCGTTGGTAATTTCGGAATGGCACCTGTTGCTGCCAATCTCGTGCGGTACAAAACATCTTTGGTCGTATCCACAGCATCGATAGTTATATGCGTTGAATCTGCTGCTGGATTTAATTCATCGTTTTCTCCTTCGCTGACGTCGCTTGGAGAGTCTGAGGGACGTTGCTTGCGCATTTTTTTTGCGTTTCTATTCGTGGTAGAAAAAAAATTAATTTTCACGTAATGGCTCCTTGCACCGCTTAAATTTAACGTTTTATAAACGGGCTATCCCACTTCTGAACTGTAACTTAAAATTTATTCAGTTTTATAAAATATATATAAAGATGTTTTAGGATAATAAAGAAATGATTTTAATATCTACGCTCGTTGACAACCGTTCTCTTAGTCGTCTTCTTCTTGATTAAAAGATGAGGAAAGGGGAACGGTCTGAATTTATATATTGCTACTGGCTGGCGCTACTGTCGACACAGGGCGCCTCTTTTTCAGTAACAGAAGTAACTTTTTATATGTGTGCTAGTTTTCACGCGTTTGCTTTTGCGTGAAAATTGTTTCGTTAAGTTCTTCCGCTCCCTTCCCTCTCTCATCTATAAAACCGGTTTTAGGCGCCATGATTGTGCACTGTGTGAATATGCCCATTCATGGCACCTAAAACCGGTTTTATAGATGAGAGAGGGAAGGGAGCGGAAGAACTTAACGAAACATCTTTCACGCAAAATCAAACGCGTGAAAACTTGCACACATATAAAAAGTTACTTCTATCTCTTGCATTCTTTAGCTCTGTTTTTCTCTAACAAGTAAACTTCATCTGCAATACATTTAAAGGTTCCTGTATAGCATTCAAATTTACTACACACATTTACGCCCCGTCTGAGTTGCTAGGAGTTGAATAAAACCGGTTTTACTCACCACAATTATGGCAGCGTGTGAATATGCCCAATGGCAGATCTTATGGCAAACTCGATGGAAAGCCATTATGGCCGGCCATCAAATCTGCCATGAATTTGGCAATAATTTGACGTTTGTTCACACACTATGGCGGAAAGTTTAAAATTTAGTTTGATTCGGTGTGAATACATGTACGCATGTTGAAAATATTTTTGTCTCGATAATATTTGTGAAAATGTGCCATTTTTTCCATGAAATTCATGCCATGAATTGCCCACCACCATAACATTTGCAGCTCAAGCCATAGAATATGGCAAAGTCGATGGCGAAAAATATGGAATGTGTAGACGCAGTGTAAGCCAAAGTTATAAGAATGTAAGTTGAAATCGATTACGTATTAAATACCCGTTTATACCTTAATTCGAAATTTTGGCGTAACTTTAAGTTAAATCAATTTAATTTTGCTGCTATAAACTTGGTAAATGTCAGTGATTCCGGTTCTTAAGGCCCAATTATAATGAACGGATTTGAGCGGATTGGAATGTCAAAAAAGACGCATTGGATCGGATAGGAAATTGACTGGTTATAATAACGCATCTGCACGGATTAAAACGTCAAAGTTGAAAAAAAATTTTACGTAGGACTTATAATGGGATTTCGTGTTCCTTCACTTCTTCTATTAGTTTTTCATCGCAAATAATTTTTATTTCGTTTTATTTAATACCACTAATAACTTAAAAACTTCTCTGGTTGTGTTTACAAATCTTTGAGGTTATGCGTCATAAAATTTGACAGCTCAATCCGGCGATTTCTAATCTTTTAAAAAACGATTGCGTTCAAATCCGCTTGAATGCGTTCATTATAATCGGTTTGGTCTAAAATGTATGCTGGGAAAACCGATTTGACAGTTCAATCCGTTTTGTTGCGCTCAAATCCGTTCATTATAATTGGGCCTTTATGGCGAAACCTTAGAATATAGAACTACAGGAAAGGCCCTCGCGTGTAAAATCCCTGTACCAGAGCGTAGTGAAATCCGGTATCAGACAACTGTCAAACTGTGCTATTTGCTTGTTAGTTGACTGTCAAATTATAAATTGTTTTCCCGCGTTCGGTAGTGAATTTTCTTTGAAACGAGTGATTTTTATCAAATGTACCTACAATTTTTCTCAAAACTAAATTAAAAGAAGAGAGAAAGTTCAAAGAATTTGTTTTCAGTGCAATTAAAGTTGTTACAAGTGAATTTTAAGTGAAATAAGAACAATGAAGGGTGCAGTTTATGGATGTACGAATAATTCGCTAATTCCGCGAGGAAAATCCTTTTTCAGGTAAGTGGGTAAACTCAAATACTTCCTAAACATATATATTACATATTTCCATTAATAATTATAGAAATCAATGAGCTAAATACTCTAAATAATGTAAATTTTGTGTGCTTGGATTTCTTTGTTTACATTAACTAATGCCACGCAAAATTCAAGAGGATCAGCTGATTAGAATGCGTAGTGACGGCGTGTAAAAAGTTCATTTGAAGGGGCAAGATTTTATTTTAGTTAACTGATTATTTCAACTCGCTCTTGCCCCGCCTCTATTTCATTCGCTTTATCCACAGCTACTAAAAGGTGCACTCAACCAAAAAGAATTTCACTACGCTAAAATTCGGCGAGGGCCCTTCCTGTAGTTCTATATTCTAAGGGCGAAACAAGACATACCCCGTTTATGACCAGGTTCAACTTAGGTTCAACCCAGGTTAAACCCAGTCATAAACGCGGATCGAGTTGAAACTGGGTCCACTCAACCCAACTCAGCTCTTCTACCTGGGTCGAGTTGATATTCCGCCTCATGGCCCCCGAGTAAAAATCCCTGCACTGTGAGCGTAGTGAAATCTGGGGTCAGGCGAAATCAGTCGGTTCTGTTGAAGGTTTGACCTGATCTACACGACACGTTTTTTGCTGCATAAAGCACGAGTTTTTGGGAGAGGGAAGCTGAGGGACCGAGAGGACTGCCATAGTGGGTAGACTACTCACAGCAGACGTTTTCTCGATTTTCTTTTCTCCCTTTTCCGTCATCATACAAACACACACACAAACATCACCCTATTAAAACACAACAATGTGTCGTTTTTGACGCACGTTAAAAACTTCATCGTATAAAGTTGCCGAGAGGCCTTGTAGGGGAAATAACGGGGCACCTGGAAACTTGCAACCTTCCTTTTAAAAGCTGTTTATTATTTTTCTTTTCCTTTTAATTCACTGCAGTAATAAGATTATAAAATTAATTGATTCTATAAAAATGATAAATTCAATTCTTTATGTTGTGTTCTTTGTGATAATTCCAATTCTTTTTGTGGTGACGTCCTCTTCTGCTGGCGATTACTTATGCACTGTCCTGCTACTTTTGGGATATGGATGAGATGCTGACTGATGGTGAAAGTTCCGATTCTAGCCGCTACTTCTAGGATATCGTTGTGATTCGTTGCTAGAATCGGAAGTATCAAATTGAAGCATCATCGGGGTCACACCAGAGCTGTCGTTTTGTAGTGGTGGATTTTTGGAACTCAAACATTCTCCCCCGCCTTGAACCTTGTTTCAAAATGTGCTACCAGATGATGCTGACCTTCCTTCCTTCAGTGATGGTGGTGCAATCACTTTCTGGTCTTACTCATAGATGAAGATGTGCCCGTATCGTGGATGAGGACATAGAGGGAAAAAAAATTAGCAAGTACCATGTACATATTTGCATAAAAAAAAAAACGATAACACATAAATTGATCATGAAAATGAATAAAGTCCAAGCATTTGGGTTTTATATTTAAACATTCAACCTTCATACGCATATACATATATATACACATATACATATACCTATATCCTCTTTAATTTGCGGAGTCAATTGGAAGTACACTTATTTTTGTTACAGGGCGTTTATATTCGCCATCTTTAGTTTTTACCGTGACCACTCGAATTAGTTGGTCTTCTCCCGGGTGGACCTTTGTAATTCTGGCTAGTGACCATTGGTTGGACGGTAGATTTTCACCTTTGAGTAATACTAAATTGCCTATCTTGAGATTTTTCGAAGCTCGGAGCCACTTCGGCCGTTGCTGAAGCCTGGATAAGTACTCATCGCGCCAAGCGCGCCAGAAATCTTGTTTCAACCTTTGTACCAGGTTCCATCTTTTTAGTGAAGTCAGATTATAGTGAGAGAGATCTTCTTCTGGGGGTGCCAGAAGGGCATCGCCTATTAAAAAATGTCCTGGGGTTAGAACGCGTGTATCATGGGAATCGTCTGTGAGTGGGCAGAGTGGCCGTGAATTGAGGCATGCCTCTATTTGGGTGAGAAGGGTGGCCATCTCTTCATAGTTCAGCGATAGATTTCCTGCAATGCGTTTTAAATGGAATTTTATGGATTTCACTCCAGCCTCCCACAGACCTCCGAAGTGGGGTGATGCTGGGGGTATGAAATGCCACTGAATCCCTTGCACATTAAAGACTTCAGCGGCTTGATGATTGGCTTGAGCGATAACCTGTTTCAATTCTTTATCAAACTGGTTGTGAGCACCGACAAACGTGGTTCCACAGTCGGAATATATGTCCCGACACCGACCTCGACGAGCAGTGAATCGCCTGAAGGCGGCGATGAAGGCGTTCGTGGAGAGATCACTCACCGCCTCAATGTGGATTGCTTTCGTACAGAGGCAAATGAAAATTGCGACATATCCTTTAAAGGTACGACACCCTCGCAGGTGGGAGGATCGGAGATGAAACGGGCCTGCGTAGTCAATCCCAACGTTGGTAAACGGGCGTGTAGCCCTTACTCTTGCGGATGGTAGAGTACCCATCAACTGAGTTTGCAACTTAGCGGCATTTTTGAAACAACGAAGGCATTTGCGAACGAATCCCTTGACTACCTTGCGAGCATTTAAAATCCACACCTCCTTGCGTAACAGAGCTAACGTGAGCGTCGGACCACCGTGCAAACATAGGCTGTGTGCCTCGTTGATGAACAATTGCGTGAGATGACTGTTTGCGGGCAAAATGGCAGGGTGTTTTTCGGTGTACGGTAGGTTGGCCTTCGACAATCGTCCTCCTACTCGCAGCAATCCATGGCTATCCACAAACGGGTTAAGATTTAAGATCTTGCTGGAGTTGGAAATTGGGTTGCCCTTAGATAAGTTTTCGAACTCTTCCGCAAAGTGTTCTCTTTGCTCATTTCGTATCCAAAGCAGACGAGCCTCCTTCAATTGAGAAGTGTTGATCAAGCGCGATTTTGAGGAAACACCGCCTCGGCATCGAGTTGCAAAGATTTTGCATATGGCTGTTACTCGCAGGAGGCGTGACAGGGAAGAGAACTTATGTAGAATTGCCGCAGAACCTTGAGTCGCGGTTTGCGCTAGGAAGGACTGCAATGGTTTTAGCTCGAATGTAACTGGGTCTGGATCGCTTATTTCGAACTTGTTTGGCCAGAGGTCTTCTGGTTGCGAAAGCCAATCTGGGCCGTTCCACCAAAGCTTATCATCCAAGCCTGAAACTGACGAGATTCCTCTGGATGCGTGATCAGCGGGGTTCTCGGAGGACGGCACATGTCTCCATGGGATTGGACCTGCATTATCAATGATTTCAGAAATTCGATTGCTGACAAAAGGTTTAAAGTTATTCGGGTGACGACGGAGCCATGACAGCACGATGGTGGAGTCGGTCCATGCATAAACATTATTGATTTCATATTTGACAGAGGGCAAAAATCTCTTTAAAAGTCTGGAAAGTAGCAGAGCGCCGCACAGTTCTAGTCTCGGCAGGGTGACGGATTTTAAGGGGGCGACCTTAGTCTTAGCGCATATCAGATGGGCTGTGATATTATTGTTGGTTTCCGAGCGAAGATATAAGGCCGCGCCATATGCCTTTTGTGAGGCGTCAGAAAATCCGTGAATCTGCACCATACTGTGAGGCTCGGTACGGAGGAAACGCGGAATGGAGACCTTCTTGATACCTTCTAGTAATTTTATAAATCCCAACCACCTGGCCGAGATGTCCTGGGAAACAGGGTCATCCCAGTCTAGTCCCTCCTGCCATAAACTCTGCAAAAGTATTTTTGAGGACACAATTACCAGAGATAGGAGTCCCAGTGGGTCGTAGATCCTAGCGATCGTGGAAAGTATCTGACGCTTTGTAAATGGTGGTTGAGTAGAGATGGGTTGAACTACGTATGAGAAGAGGTCCCTCTCAGGTACCCAATAAAGTCCCAGAGTTTTGACCACGCTTTCATTATTAATGAGGACAGTGGGAGATGAGTTTCGCTGACTGTCTAAGATATCTTTGATAATTTCCGGATGATTGGACGCCCATTTTCTTAGCTCGAATTTCCCGCGCTTCAAAATAGAGTCAATTTGATTTCGATGGTCAATTGCTTCTGCCAGAGTGCTCCCCCCAGAAAACAGATCATCCACGTAAAAGTCTCGAACAAGGATCTTCGCCCCGAGAGGAAAATCTTGACATTCATCCTGTTCCAGTTGATGGAGAGAGCGTATTGCTAGAAACGGCGCGCTGGAGACTCCGAAGGTGACTGTCAGTAAGCGATACTCCTCTAGTGGGTGGCTTGGGTGGCGACGCCAGAGAATACGTTGGTAATCGCTGTCGGAGAAATCAATTAGTACCTGTCGGTACATTCTTGCGATGTCCGCTGTAAACACAAATTTTTGTTGCCTCCACTCAAATAACAACAGGGCTATGTCGCGCTGCAAGGATGGTCCGGAAATTAGACGGTCATTCAATGAGTATCCATTTGACGATTTGGAACTTGCGTCAAATACCACGCGCGTTTTTGTAGTCAGACTATCCGTTTTCTGAACGGCATGGTGGGGTAAGTAGAATCTATTGTCTACTGGATTCTTGCGTGGAGACGATTTGACCTTTTCCATGTGGCCTTCTTCCAGATACTCCTCAAGGCACTTATGATATTCGCTCCTTAGCGGGGGGTCCCTTTCGAGGCGATTCTCTAGTGCGTAGAATCGTTTGAGCGCATTTGCTCGCGAGTCTCCGAGCTTCGTTTCTTCCTCTGGTAAAGGTTTGAAGGGCAGCCTTACAACGTATCGTCCTTCCGGTGTGCGGGTGTGAGACTCGGAGAATAACGTTTCACAAAGGCTATCTTGGGGCGAGACCTCATTGGGAAGAATGGCTTCCTCTAAATGCCAAAAACGCTTCAGCATGTCACAATCTTCTTTCACTTGGGTGCAGAAATTCGTCACGACTTGCCTACCGGGCTCCGGACTCGAGTTAAGTTTAGAGGGTTCCGCTCTATAATTGCCAAGCAGTATCCAACCCAACGAGGTGTTTTGTGCTGTTGGAGAGCCAGATTCTCCAGGGATCAGGCCGTCTTGCATTATGCTTCCGTACACCTCCGCACCGAGAACCAAATCAATGCTTCCTGGACGGTTGAACGAGGGATCCGCTAGAGGCAGATGGTCTAGATGATTCCATTGGGAGGTCTGTATTCGTTGAGAGGGCAAGAACGATATCAAGGAGCTCAAGACTATGGCCCTTATTTCCAAATTGGGCTCGTCCCTGGAATGTGGTTGAATTCGGAAAGTCGTGGTAGATTGGGACTTGGCGGTGATAGTATTTTCTAAGCTGAACACCTTGACCGAAGCACGGGATGGTGTTAAACGCATTCTTTGAATTGCTCTCTGTGTGATGAAGGACGCTTCTGAGCCTGGGTCAATGAGAGCTCGCAACAAGTGGGACTCGCCATTGCTAGAAAACGCCCTTATCAAGGCCGTTGCCAGTAAGACCTTAGGGTTTTCACGAGAGAAATAAGAGCTGACCTGAGGGGAGATTGTAGCATCAGGGTTGACTTGCTGCGACTTCTTAAAGGGCTCTCGGCTCGCATCCTCTCCAGTCGGACCATATCGAGGTGGCTTGCGACTGATATGGAGAAGAGAATGATGCCGCTGATTACACTCTGTGCACACTCCTTTGCTAGTGCAGTTGTCTATCGTATGGCTCTGGGCCATGCAGTTTCGGCATATGGGTTTGGACGCGATAAACCGGATCCTTTCGTCTACAGTCATTTTTCTGAATTTAAAGCATCTTGGTAGTGCGTGATTATTTTTTTTACAGAGGGGGCAGGTAAACCTTATGGCATGAAACACGTGAGGTTTTAGAGCTGGGACTTTGGATGCACCCTGTGTTTCCGTTCGTAGAGGCCTGAGGGATGGTGTAGCCTCTAGACTGCGAAACCTGGATTCTAAGAAGTCTTGTAGCTTCGAGGTTTCAGGAAGTGAAGTCGTTGTTCCTTGACTTTGCTCCCATAACTGACGAGTGTCACGAGGTAGACGTTCTGACATCAGGTAGTTCACAATAGGGTCCCAATTATCCGTATTGACTTGCAACAACTTAAGAGTAGCCATGCATTCTCGTGTACGGTCAAGCAAACTTCGTATGGCATGCGGGTTTTCTGACCCAATGTGGGGTTGTGATAGGAGTGTTTTTAAAGTGTTGTTCACCAGAGCCCGTGTGTTTTGATACCGTGAATAAAGAAGGTCCCATGCAATTTTGTAATTGTCGTTGGTGATGTTCAAATGTCGAACGAGTTTCTCGGCTTCGCCTACCAGACATGTTTTAAGGTACTGCATTTTCTGCACTGGGGGCACCCGGGAGTTTGAATGGATGAGGGAGATGAACAGATCACGAAAGGGAAGCCATGATGAGTAGTCGCCAGAAAACTTCGGGATGGCTATATGAGGAAGCTTAAGATCAGCTGGAGATTGTTCACTAATTGCATTGCCTTGGTGGTGGGTTTGCCGATTCTCATTGGCTGAACCTTGTCGCTCGGACGATGTGGTAGGAACGAGTGCTGCCATATGGTTGTTGAGCGACCCCTTGCAATCAAAGAACAGTTCAGTGAATTGGTCATATAACTCTTCACTAAAATATGAGTTCTTTTTGTCTGCCTCAGAAGCGTGTGACCTAAGATACCTGTCGTTTTCGCGGAAGGTTTTATTTATTGCATCCAATTCTTCGAAACGACCTTCTAGATGCCCCACATTTTTCAAGCGGTCCTTTGGAGACTTTCTCAAATTGATCTCAAACCGTTCCAACTGCTCGTACAGCGCTGCTTGTTCTTGTATTGTTTCCGAAACGCTCGCCATTCCGTCGGATATTTGAATATTCGAAACGTGGGAAAGAACGTCGATTGAATTTGTGAAATAGGTACGGACGACAGAGATATTGAAGCCTTGGTCCAAATAATTCCTAGGTAACCACCGAGACGTAACGGGATAAGTGACGAAATCTAAGGAGGAGCTACCTGCTGTGTATTTTCCCGTATGAATTCTAATAGGAAACTACTACCGCCGTTCGGGGACAACTTGCCTTAGTTTTAACCACCAAGATTAAATTTAGTCAACAAATGACTCACACATATATCAATAAATGCAATCAAAATAACGGAAAAGATGGAAATCGATAAGGGCAATGATGTCTTTACGCGTGATTATAACTGTATTTCTCTAACCACTTGTAAGAGGATTAATCGATCAAGAAAAACTTTATTTATTTTTAAAAACACCAAAATTAACTTGTGAACCAAAGAAAATTCGCACATGTGATTCAAAAAGGGTATTAATAACAATGCAATCAAACTAACGGGAAAGGTAAATCGATGAGGGAAATGACTTCTTTACGAATGATTACAAATGTACTTCTATGCACAAATAACTTCAAATCTGCAATTTACCACTTTAAGAACTCTAAAGCCGATGAGAGAAAACTTTATTTATCTTATAAACACCATAAATTTGTTAAACAAAAGAAATTCGCACATGTGATTCTAAAAAGATGTTAATAACAATGCAATCAAACTAACGGGAAAGGTAAATCGATGAGGGAAATGATTTCTTTTACGAATGATTGCAACTGTATTTCTATGCACAAATAACTTCAAATCTGCAATTTACCACTTTAAGAACTCTAAAGCCGATGAGAGAAAACTTTATTTATCTTATAAACACCATAAATTTGTTAAACAAAAGAAATTCGCACATGTGATTCTAAAAGATGTTAATAACAATGCAATCAAACTAACGGGAAAGGTAAATCGATGAGGGAAATGATTTCTTTTACGAATGATTGCAACTGTATTTCTATGCACAAATAACTTCAAATCTGCAATTTACCACTTTAAGAACACTAAAGCCGATGAGAGAAATCTTTATTTATCTTATAAACACCATAAAATTTGTTAAACAAAAGAAATTCGCACATGTGATTTTAAATTTTCGTGACAATGCAATCAAGCTAACGGGTAATATAGAAACCAATAAGGGCAATGAATTCTGTTATATTTGGTTACAACTATATTTCTATGCACAAATAACTTCAAATCTGCAATTTACCACTTTAAGAACACTAAAGCCGATGAGAGAAAACTTTATTTATCTTATAAACACCATAAATTTGTTAAACAAAAGAAATTCGCACATGTGATTCTAAAAAGATGTTAATAACAATGCAATCAAACTAACGGGAAAGGTAAATCGATGAGGGAAATGACTTCTTTTACGAATGATTACAACTGTATTTCTATGCACAAATAACTTCAAATCTGCAATTTACCACTTTAAGAACACTAAAGCCGATGAGAGAAAACTTTATTTATCTTATAAACACCATAAATTTGTTAAACAAAAGAAATTCGCACATGTGATTCTAAAAAGATGTTAATAACAATGCAATCAAACTAACGGGAAAGGTAAATCGATAAGGGAAATGACTTCTTTTACGAATGATTACAACTGTATTTCTATGCACAAATAACTTCAAATCTGCAATTTACCACTTTAAGAACACTAAAGCCGATGAGAGAAAACTTTATTTATCTTATAAACACCATAAATTTGTTAAACAAAAGAAATTCGCACATGTGATTCTAAAAAGATGTTAATAACAATGCAATAAAACTAACGGGAAAGGTAAATCGATAAGGGAAATGACTTCTTTTACGAATGATTACAACTGTATTTCTATGCACAAATAACTTCAAATCTGCAATTTACCACTTTAAGAACACTAAAGCCGATGAGAGAAAGCTTTATTTATCTTATAAACACCATAAATTTGTTAAACAAAAGAAATTCGCACATGTGATTCTAAAAAGATGTTAATAACAATGCAATCAAACTAACGGGAAAGGTAAATCGATGAGGGAAATGATTTCTTTTACGAATGATTACTACTGTATTTCGGATTAATCTGTTGAATACTTCTCCCGCCTTCAGCAACCCAATAAACGTCTTAAAGACATAACAAAACAAAACTTCGCAACACTATGGATCACTAGGCAGAATGCAATTTAAGAGACTAAACAAACAACGGCTTAATGAATTTTAATTAAGTGTACTTCCTATGCGGTTAACTTCTTCTGTTAAAGGTTAAAACAAATTTCTTTTTTATGGAAACGCTTATTCATTTTCTTTTCACTTTGTACAAAATATGAATCACCAATTTTAAAAAGTGCAAATATGGATGGTACTCACCGTTGGAAAAGGGATCCGGCTCGAAGGACCATATGTTGCCGAGAGGCCTTGTAGGGGAAATAACGGGGCACCTGGAAACTTGCAACCTTCCTTTTAAAAGCTGTTTATTATTTTTCTTTTCCTTTTAATTCACTGCAGTAATAAGATTATAAAATTAACTGATTCTATAAAAATGATAAATTCAATTCTTTATGTTGTGTTCTTTGTGATAATTCCAATTCTTTTTGTGGTGACGTCCTCTTCTGCTGGCGATTACTTATGCACTGTCCTGCTACTTTTGGGATATGGATGAGATGCTGACTGATGGTGAAAGTTCCGATTCTAGCCGCTACTTCTAGGATATCGTTGTGATTCGTTGCTAGAATCGGAAGTATCAAATTGAAGCAGCATCGGAGTCACACCAGAGCTGTCGTTTTGTAGTGGTGGATTTTTGGAACTCAAACATTCTCCCCCGCCTTGAACCTTGTTTCAAAATGTGCTACCAGATGATGCTGACCTTCCTTCCTTCAGTGATGGTGGTGCAATCACTTTCTGGTCTTACTCATAGATGAAGATGTGCCCGTATCGTGGATGAGGACATAGAGGGAAAAAAAATTAGCAAGTACCATGTACATATTTGCATAAAAAAAAAAACGATAACACATAAATTGATCATGAAAATGAATAAAGTCCAAGCATTTGGGTTTTATATTTAAACATTCAACCTTCATACGCATATACATATATATACACATATACATATACCTATATCCTCTTTAATTTGCGGAGTCAATTGGAAGTACACTTATTTTTGTTACAGGGCGTTTATATTCGCCATCTTTAGTTTTTACCGTGACCACTCGAATTAGTTGGTCTTCTCCCGGGTGGACCTTTGTAATTCTGGCTAGTGACCATTGGTTGGACGGTAGATTTTCACCTTTGAGTAATACTAAATTGCCTATCTTGAGATTTTTCGAAGCTCGGAGCCACTTCGGCCGTTGCTGAAGCCTGGATAAGTACTCATCGCGCCAAGCGCGCCAGAAATCTTGTTTCAACCTTTGTACCAGGTTCCATCTTTTTAGTGAAGTCAGATTATAGTGAGAGAGATCTTCTTCTGGGGGTGCCAGAAGGGCATCGCCTATTAAAAAATGTCCTGGGGTTAGAACGCGTGTATCATGGGAATCGTCTGTGAGTGGGCAGAGTGGCCGTGAATTGAGGCATGCCTCTATTTGGGTGAGAAGGGTGGCCATCTCTTCATAGTTCAGCGATACATTTCCTGCAATGCGTTTTAAATGGAATTTTATGGATTTCACTCCAGCCTCCCACAGACCTCCGAAGTGGGGTGATGCTGGGGGTATGAAATGCCACTGAATCCCTTGCACATTAAAGACTTCAGCGGCTTGATGATTGGCTTGAGCGATAACCTGTTTCAATTCTTTATCAAACTGGTTGTGAGCACCGACAAACGTGGTTCCACAGTCGGAATATATGTCCCGACACCGACCTCGACGAGCAGTGAATCGCCTGAAGGCGGCGATGAAGGCGTTCGTGGAGAGATCACTCACCGCCTCAATGTGGATTGCTTTCGTACAGAGGCAAATGAAAATTGCGACATATCCTTTAAAGGTACGACACCCTCGCAGGTGGGAGGATCGGAGATGAAACGGGCCTGCGTAGTCAATCCCAACGTTGGTAAACGGGCGTGTAGCCCTTACTCTTGCGGATGGTAGAGTACCCATCAACTGAGTTTGCAACTTAGCGGCATTTTTGAAACAACGAAGGCATTTGCGAACGAATCCCTTGACTACCTTGCGAGCATTTAAAATCCACACCTCCTTGCGTAACAGAGCTAACGTGAGCGTCGGACCACCGTGCAAACATAGGCTGTGTGCCTCGTTGATGAACAATTGCGTGAGATGACTGTTTGCGGGCAAAATGGCAGGGTGTTTTTCGGTGTACGGTAGGTTGGCCTTCGACAATCGTCCTCCTACTCGCAGCAATCCATGGCTATCCACAAACGGGTTAAGATTTAAGATCTTGCTGGAGTTGGAAATTGGGTTGCCCTTAGATAAGTTTTCGAACTCTTCCGCAAAGTGTTCTCTTTGCTCATTTCGTATCCAAAGCAGACGAGCCTCCTTCAATTGAGAAGTGTTGATCAAGCGCGATTTTGAGGAAACACCGCCTCGGCATCGAGTTGCAAAGATTTTGCATATGGCTGTTACTCGCAGGAGGCGTGACAGGGAAGATAACTTATGTAGAATTGCCGCAGAACCTTGAGTCGCGGTTTGCGCTAGGAAGGACTGCAATGGTTTTAGCTCGAATGTAGCTGGGTCTGGATCGCTTATTTCGAACTTGTTTGGCCAGAGGTCTTCTGGTTGCGAAAGCCAATCTGGGCCGTTCCACCAAAGCTTATCATCCAAGCCTGAAACTGACGAGATTCCTCTGGATGCGTGATCAGCGGGGTTCTCGGAGGACGGCACATGTCTCCATGGGATTGGACCTGCATTATCAATGATTTCAGAAATTCGATTGCTGACAAAAGGTTTAAAGTTATTCGGGTGACGACGGAGCCATGACAGCACGATGGTGGAGTCGGTCCATGCATAAACATTATTGATTTCATATTTGACAGAGGGCAAAAATCTCTTTAAAAGTCTGGAAAGTAGCAGAGCGCCGCACAGTTCTAGTCTCGGCAGGGTGACGGATTTTAAGGGGGCGACCTTAGTCTTAGCGCATATCAGATGGGCTGTGATATTATTGTTGGTTTCCGAGCGAAGATATAAGGCCGCGCCATATGCCTTTTGTGAGGCGTCAGAAAATCCGTGAATCTGCACCATACTGTGAGGCTCGGTACGGAGGAAACGCGGAATGGAGACCTTCTTGATACCTTCTAGTAATTTTATAAATCCCAACCACCTGGCCGAGATGTCCTGGGAAACAGGGTCATCCCAGTCTAGTCCCTCCTGCCATAAACTCTGCAAAAGTATTTTTGAGGACACAATTACCAGAGATAGGAGTCCCAGTGGGTCGTAGATCCTAGCGATCGTGGAAAGTATCTGACGCTTTGTAAATGGTGGTTGAGTAGAGATGGGTTGAACTACGTATGAGAAGAGGTCCCTCTCAGGTACCCAATAAAGTCCCAGAGTTTTGACCACGCTTTCATTATTAATGAGGACAGTGGGAGATGAGTTTCGCTGACTGTCTAAGATATCTTTGATAATTTCCGGATGATTGGACGCCCATTTTCTTAGCTCGAATTTCCCGCGCTTCAAAATAGAGTCAATTTGATTTCGATGGTCAATTGCTTCTGCCAGAGTGCTCCCCCCAGAAAACAGATCATCCACGTAAAAGTCTCGAACAAGGATCTTCGCCCCGAGAGGAAAATCTTGACATTCATCCTGTGCCAGTTGATGGAGAGAGCGTATTGCTAGAAACGGCGCGCTGGAGACTCCGAAGGTGACTGTCAGTAAGCGATACTCCTCTAGTGGGTGGCTTGGGTGGCGACGCCAGAGAATACGTTGGTAATCGCTGTCGGAGAAATCAATTAGTACCTGTCGGTACATTCTTGCGATGTCCGCTGTAAACACAAATTTTTGTTGCCTCCACTCAAATAACAACAGGGCTATGTCGCGCTGCAAGGATGGTCCGGAAATTAAACGGTCATTCAATGAGTATCCATTTGACGATTTGGAACTTGCGTCAAATACCACGCGCGTTTTTGTAGTCAGACTATCCGTTTTCTGAACGGCATGGTGGGGTAAGTAGAATCTATTGTCTACTGGATTCTTGCGTGGAGACGATTTGACCTTTTCCATGTGGCCTTCTTCCAGATACTCCTCAAGGCACTTATGATATTCGCTCCTTAGCGGGGGGTCCCTTTCGAGGCGATTCTCTAGTGCGTAGAATCGTTTGAGCGCATTTGCTCGCGAGTCTCCGAGCTTCGTTTCTTCCTCTGGTAAAGGTTTGAAGGGCAGCCTTACAACGTATCGTCCTTCCGGTGTGCGGGTGTGAGACTCGGAGAATAACGTTTCACAAAGGCTATCTTGGGGCGAGACCTCATTGGGAAGAATGGCTTCCTCTAAATGCCAAAAACGCTTCAGCATGTCACAATCTTCTTTCACTTGGGTGCAGAAATTCGTCACGACTTGCCTACCGGGCTCCGGACTCGAGTTAAGTTTAGAGGGTTCCGCTCTATAATTGCCAAGCAGTATCCAACCCAACGAGGTGTTTTGTGCTGTTGGAGAGCCAGATTCTCCAGGGATCAGGCCGTCTTGCATTATGCTTCCGTACACCTCCGCACCGAGAACCAAATCAATGCTTCCTGGACGGTTGAACGAGGGATCCGCTAGAGGCAGATGGTCTAGATGATTCCATTGGGAGGTCTGTATTCGTTGAGAGGGCAAGAACGATGTCAAGGAGCTCAAGACTATGGCCCTTATTTCCAAATTGGGCTCGTCCCTGGAATGTGGTTGAATTCGGAAAGTCGTGGTAGATTGGGACTTGGCGGTGATAGTATTTTCTAAGCTGAACACCTTGACCGAAGCACGGGATGGTGTTAAACGCATTCTTTGAATTGCTCTCTGTGTGATGAAGGACGCTTCTGAGCCTGGGTCAATGAGAGCTCGCAACAAGTGGGACTCGCCATTGCTAGAAAACGCCCTTATCAAGGCCGTTGCCAGTAAGACCTTAGGGTTTTCACGAGAGAAATAAGAGCTGACCTGAGGGGAGATTGTAGCATCAGGGTTGACTTGCTGCGACTTCTTAAAGGGCTCTCGGCTCGCATCCTCTCCAGTCGGACCATATCGAGGTGGCTTGCGACTGATATGGAGAAGAGAATGATGCCGCTGATTACACTCTGTGCACACTCCTTTGCTAGTGCAGTTGTCTATCGTATGGCTCTGGGCCATGCAGTTTCGGCATATGGGTTTGGACGCGATAAACCGGATCCTTTCGTCTACAGTCATTTTTCTGAATTTAAAGCATCTTGGTAGTGCGTGATTATTTTTTTTACAGAGGGGGCAGGTAAACCTTATGGCATGAAACACGTGAGGTTTTAGAGCTGGGACTTTGGATGCACCCTGTGTTTCCGTTCGTAGAGGCCTGAGGGATGGTGTAGCCTCTAGACTGCGAAACCTGGATTCTAAGAAGTCTTGTAGCTTCGAGGTTTCAGGAAGTGAAGTCGTTGTTCCTTGACTTTGCTCCCATAACTGACGAGTGTCACGAGGTAGACGTTCTGACATCAGGTAGTTCACAATAGGGTCCCAATTATCCGTATTGACTTGCAACAACTTAAGAGTAGCCATGCATTCTCGTGTACGGTCAAGCAAACTTCGTATGGCATGCGGGTTTTCTGACCCAATGTGGGGTTGTGATAGGAGTGTTTTTAAAGTGTTGTTCACCAGAGCCCGTGTGTTTTGATACCGTGAATAAAGAAGGTCCCATGCAATTTTGTAATTGTCGTTGGTGATGTTCAAATGTCGAACGAGTTTCTCGGCTTCGCCTACCAGACATGTTTTAAGGTACTGCATTTTCTGCACTGGGGGCACCCGGGAGTTTGAATGGATGAGGGAGATGAACAGATCACGAAAGGGAAGCCATGATGAGTAGTCGCCAGAAAACTTCGGGATGGCTATATGAGGAAGCTTAAGATCAGCTGGAGATTGTTCACTAATTGCATTGCCTTGGTGGTGGGTTTGCCGATTCTCATTGGCTGAACCTTGTCGCTCGGACGATGTGGTAGGAACGAGTGCTGCCATATGGTTGTTGAGCGACCCCTTGCAATCAAAGAACAGTTCAGTGAATTGGTCATATAACTCTTCACTAAAATATGAGTTCTTTTTGTCTGCCTCAGAAGCGTGTGACCTAAGATACCTGTCGTTTTCGCGGAAGGTTTTATTTATTGCATCCAATTCTTCGAAACGACCTTCTAGCGGTCCTTTGGAGACTTTCTCAAATTGATCTCAAACCGTTCCAACTGCTCGTACAGCGCTGCTTGTTCTTGTATTGTTTCCGAAACGCTCGCCATTCCGTCGGATATTTGAATATTCGAAACGTGGGAAAGAACGTCGATTGAATTTGTGAAATAGGTACGGACGACAGAGATATCGAAGCCTTGGTCCAAATAATTCCTAGGTAACCACCGAGACGTAACGGGATAAGTGACGAAATCTAAGGAGGAGCTACCTGCTGTGTATTTTCCCGTATGAATTCTAATAGGAAACTACTACCGCCGTTCGGGGACAACTTGCCTTAGTTTTAACCACCAAGATTAAATTTAGTCAACAAATGACTCACACATATATCAATAAATGCAATCAAAATAACGGAAAAGATGGAAATCGATAAGGGCAATGATGTCTTTACGCGTGATTATAACTGTATTTCTCTAACCACTTGTAAGAGGATTAATCGATCAAGAAAAACTTTATTTATTTTTAAAAACACCAAAATTAACTTGTGAACCAAAGAAAATTCGCACATGTGATTCAAAAAGGGTATTAATAACAATGCAATCAAACTAACGGGAAAGGTAAATCGATGAGGGAAATGACTTCTTTACGAATGATTACAAATGTACTTCTATGCACAAATAACTTCAAATCTGCAATTTACCACTTTAAGAACTCTAAAGCCGATGAGAGAAAACTTTATTTATCTTATAAACACCATAAATTTGTTAAACAAAAGAAATTCGCACATGTGATTCTAAAAAGATGTTAATAACAATGCAATCAAACTAACGGGAAAGGTAAATCGATGAGGGAAAAGATTTCTTTTACGAATGATTGCAACTGTATTTCTATGCACAAATAACTTCAAATCTGCAATTTACCACTTTAAGAACACTAAAGCCGATGAGAGAAAACTTTATTTATCTTATAAACACCATAAATTTGTTAAACAAAAGAAATTCGCACATGTGATTCTAAAAGATGTTAATAACAATGCAATCAAACTAACGGGAAAGGTAAATCGATGAGGGAAATGATTTCTTTTACGAATGATTGCAACTGTATTTCTATGCACAAATAACTTCAAATCTGCAATTTACCACTTTAAGAACACTAAAGCCGATGAGAGAAATCTTTATTTATCTTATAAACACCATAAAATTTGTTAAACAAAAGAAATTCGCACATGTGATTTTAAATTTTCGTGACAATGCAATCAAGCTAACGGGTAATATAGAAACCAATAAGGGCAATGAATTCTGTTATATTTGGTTACAACTATATTTCTATGCACAAATAACTTCAAATCTGCAATTTACCACTTTAAGAACACTAAAGCCGATGAGAGAAAACTTTATTTATCTTATATACACCATAAAATTTGTTAAACAAAAGAAATTCGCACATGTGATTTTAAATTTTCGTGACAATGCAATCAAGCTAACGGGTAATATAGAAACCAATAAGGGCAATGAATTCTGTTATATTTGGTTACAACTATATTTCTATGCACAAATAACTTCAAATCTGCAATTTACCACTTTAAGAACACTAAAGCCGATGAGAGAAAACTTTATTTATCTTATAAACACCATAAATTTGTTAAACAAAAGAAATTCGCACATGTGATTCTAAAAAGATGTTAATAACAATGCAATCAAACTAACGGGAAAGGTAAATCGATGAGGGAAATGACTTCTTTTACGAATGATTACAACTGTATTTCTATGCACAAATAACTTCAAATCTGCAATTTACCACTTTAAGAACTCTAAAGCCGATGAGAGAAAACTTTATTTATCTTATAAACACCATAAATTTGTTATACAAAAGAAATTCGCACATGTGATTCTAAAAGATGTTAATAACAATGCAATCAAACTAACGGGAAAGGTAAATCGATGAGGGAAATGATTTCTTTTACGAATGATTGCAACTGTATTTCTATGCACAAATAACTTCAAATCTGCAAGTTACCACTTTAAGAACACTAAAGCCGATGAGAGAAATCTTTATTTATCTTATAAACACCATAAAATTTGTTAAACAAAAGAAATTCGCACATGTGATTTTAAATTTTCGTGACAATGCAATCAAGCTAACGGGTAATATAGAAACCAATAAGGGCAATGAATTCTGTTATATTTGGTTACAACTATATTTCTATGCACAAATAACTTCAAATCTGCAATTTACCACTTTAAGAACACTAAAGCCGATGAGAGAAAACTTTATTTATCTTATAAACACCATAAATTTGTTAAACAAAAGAAATTCGCACATGTGATTCTAAAAAGATGTTAATAACAATGCAATCAAACTAACGGGAAAGGTAAATCGATGAGGGAAATGACTTCCTTTACGAATGATTACAACTGTATTTCTATGCACAAATAACTTCAAATCTGCAATTTACCACTTTAAGAACACTAAAGCCGATGAGAGAAAACTTTATTTATCTTATAAACACCATAAATTTGTTAAACAAAAGAAATTCGCACATGTGATTCTAAAAAGATGTTAATAACAATGCAATCAAACTAACGGGAAAGGTAAATCGATAAGGGAAATGACTTCTTTTACGAATGATTACAACTGTATTTCTATGCACAAATAACTTCAAATCTGCAATTTACCACTTTAAGAACACTAAAGCCGATGAGAGAAAACTTTATTTATCTTATAAACACCATAAATTTGTTAAACAAAAGAAATTCGCACATGTAATTCTAAAAAGATGTTAATAACAATGCAATCAAACTAACGGGAAAGGTAAATCGATGAGGGAAATGATTTCTTTTACGAATGATTACTACTGTATTTCGGATTAATCTGTTGAATACTTCTCCCGCCTTCAGCAACCCAATAAACGTCTTAAAGACATAACAAAACAAAACTTCGCAACACTATGGATCACTAGGCAGAATGCAATTTAAGAGACTAAACAAACAACGGCTTAATGAATTTTAATTAAGTGTACTTCCTATGCGGTTAACTTCTTCTGTTAAAGGTTAAAACAAATTTCTTTTTTATGGAAACGCTTATTCATTTTCTTTTCACTTTGTACAAAATATGAATCACCAATTTTAAAAAGTGCAAATATGGATGGTACTCACCGTTGGAAAAGGGATCCGGCTCGAAGGACCATATGTTGCCGAGAGGCCTTGTAGGGGAAATAACGGGGCACCTGGAAACTTGCAACCTTCCTTTTAAAAGCTGTTTATTATTTTTCTTTTCCTTTTAATTCACTGCAGTAATAAGATTATAAAATTAACTGATTCTATAAAAATGATAAATTCAATTCTTTATGTTGTGTTCTTTGTGATAATTCCAATTCTTTTTGTGGTGACGTCCTCTTTTGCTGGCGATTACTTATGCACTGTCCTGCTACTTTTGGGATATGGATGAGATGCTGACTGATGGTGAAAGTTCCGATTCTAGCCGCTACTTCTAGGATATCGTTGTGATTCGTTGCTAGAATCGGAAGTATCAAATTGAAGCATCATCGGAGTCACACCAGAGCTGTCGTTTTGTAGTGGTGGATTTTTGGAACTCAAACAGTACCAAATCCGTATTCTTATACAATTAATAAATAATACTCTAATAATAAAGATAAGCCTTTTATTATATTTTTAGGCAGCTAGAAAGAAACATAAAAATATTACAATAAGCCTAGTACTAAGTTCACGTGAAATGGAATTGGGCATTTTGGGCTAGTGAAAAAGCAACCGTGGTGAGTTAATCAGCTGTTCGTAACTTTGTGGCAAAGTGTTTTCCATTCTACAAAAAATAAATTGAAATAAATAAAATAAATCCCGCCAACTAAATACATATGTACATCAATTAACAAATAACTATGTCATAATATTAATTACGTACTTTTACATAATAATTCACAAAACGGTTTTTAATATTCACTTATCGCGTTTTTTCAGTTATCGCCTTTTGAACATTTAACAGCCCACAACTTTTCACGTGGAAAAAATGCCCAAGCGCATTCTTTTAAATGAAATGAAAATGAAATCTCGTGGTGAATGTGTGCCGCGCCATCTGTTAGAGAGCAGCAGAGTGTGATTTATTCACCAAAAAAATCACGTGAATTTAGGCTGTGTGCGAAACCGGCTAATTGCTTGCTAATTCTAGTACTTTTTCATTTAGTAAATTTTCGAGCTTGCTAATTCTTCTTCTTCTCTTGCTTAATATTTGAAATATTTACATTGGTTGCTACTGGTAACGGTTTTAATAATAACGTAACATTTTGCCGTACATGAACAAGAATTTTGCAAAAAATATTACTGCCATAATTTCATCATTATTTCATTGTCCACCGCTTTCCCCCCTTTTAAAAAAATCTTAAATAAATAATATTTCAAATACTACTTTTAAAATTAAACGTCAAGTACATGTCAACCGGTAAAATTTTAGCAAGCAATTCCAGTTTTGGTTTCGCACAGCACTGGAATTAGACTGGGAAGCTTCCAAAAAATCTGGAAGTTTAGCAAGCAATTAGCCGGTTTCGCACACAGCCTAAGTATCACAAATGAAATTTTGACAAGTGAAATTTTCACTCGTGAAAATTTACATTGAGTAGCCCATTTAAATTCTATTTCACGTGAACTTAGTACTAGGCTATAGTTGACAAACCTTTTCTCACTGACATGTAAACACGTCAGTTACTTTTGTAAATTTTGTTAAAAAAATAAATGCAATTTTGATGTTATTTCGCTTTTAAAGTGCCTTTTTCCATTCTCTACCTCTGTTTCATCTAAATTACCTAGTTTCATAGCTACTCCAAAAATAATTCGAATTATGGTTCATCCAAAATTTTTTGTCGTATAAACGGGATAATTCGAATTATAGCTTAAACCGAAAATTTTCGGCTTAACACACCGTCTACACTAGCCATGGCCATGGCCATTTCCATATGGCATGGACCGTGTAGACCTTGAAAGTTGGCCATTTTTATTGGGCCTATTCACACAGTGCACATTGGGCATATTCACACGCTGCCATAATTGTGGTGAGTAAAACCGGTTTTATTCAACTCCTAGCAACTCAGACGGGGCGTAAATGAGTGTAGTAAATTTGAATGCTATACAGGAACCTTTAAATGTATTGCAGATGAAATTTACTTGTTAGAGAAAAACAGAGCTAAAGAATGCAAGAGATAGAAGTGTAACTTAAAATTTATTCAGTTTTATAAAATATATGTAAAGATGTTTTAGGATAATAAAGAAATGATTTTAATATCTACGCTCGTTGACAACCGTTCTCTTAGTCGTCTTCTTCTTGATTAAAAGATGAGGAAAGGGGAACGGTCTGAATTTATATATTGCTACTGGCTGGCGCTACTGTCGACACAGGGCGCCTCTTTTTCAGTAACAGTTCGGCCAAGCTGACTCACACAATCGTCCTGGATTTCGTCGTCTGATGTGTAGTCCTCGCTTTCTGATAAATCGTCTTGGTCCAAGTTTCCACACCACAGCTTTAAGCTGTCTGAAGCGTAAACGGAATGGAATGGTCGCTGAGATCTCTGTATACCTGGAATATCTGTAATTATATAGCGGTCGTGTCCCAAGTCTTGTGTCACCATATACGGTCCCTTATATTTCGCATCCAGCTTTCTTGATTCGCCTGTTGCAATTGGTGGTCGTGTTATTAAGACTAGGTCGCCTTCGTTGTATTTGTAGGGTGTAGAATGTTTACTGTTGAAGCGATCCGTTTGACGTCTTTGGGATTTCTCGATTGCGGCTAAGGCTTGATTTCGCAAAACGTCCACGTCGATTTTCTCTAGTTGGTTTTCGTCATCATGAAGTGCCAATAATACCTTGTTGCCTAGCGGATCTCTTGGTTGGAATCCTAGCAGTAACTTATGCGGTGTCTGCTTGGTAGTGTCGTTTATTGTCGAATTTATTCCCCATTGAATCGCTTGGAGATGGTCGTCCCATTTTCCTGTATCTTCTGACATTGTTGAAAGCGCATGTAGGATCGTCCTATTACATCGTTCAATCTGACCGTTTGCTCTTGGAGTCCTGACTGCAGTTTGCACATGTTTAATGTTATTCACGTAACAGTATTCTCTAAACATTTTTGAGGTAAAGGCTGTTCCTCGGTCCGTCACAATCCTTGTTGGTGATCCAAAATGTTTTGAGATTTCTCGTAGAACTTTAAGAACTGGCTTTGTGGATGCATTTGGCACGGCTCGGAAAATTACATATTTCGTGAACCCGTCGACGATTCCTAAAATGTACGAATGCTTCTTATTGGATTTGGGGAAAGGTCCCAAATGGTCCATGTGTAACGTGTGCCATGGTACTGGTATCTTTTCGATACAGTGCAGTTCTCCTTCTGGTTTACCTGGTCTCTTAGTGTGATATGCACAGTCGATGCATGCTGCTATGTAGCTTTTTACTTTTCGTCGCATTCTTGGGAACCAATAATCTTGTGCTAGTAGTTGAATCGTTCTAGAGACACCGAAATATTCTATGTCGTCGTGGCAGGATTTAATGATTCTCCAAATTGCTGCTCTTGGTACCACCCATCGTAATTCTTCTCCAACCTTTTTATACAGGCGGTGTCGTTTCAAAGAATAATTTTTGTGTAATTGTCCTTCCTCGTGCGTAGTTGGTTTTCGTTTTAAAACAGTGATGATTGTTGCCAATTCGGAATCTTGCAGTTGCATCGTTGAGAGCCAATCCTCCTCGCTTACTTCGACGCTTAATACTTTTAGGTCGACAACGTCACTATCCCTTGGCGATTCGTAGGGCTGCCTGCTTAAAGCATCAACATGTTGCATTTTTCTTCCTTGACGGTATACGATATCGAAATCGTATTCCATCAGTCGTAGAAACCATCGAGCAATCCTTGGTATTATGTTTTTCTTTTCCAACGTGGCCTTTAGTGATTCACAGTCGGTGACCACTTTAAAATGCTTTCCCAGAAGATGCGTTCGAAATCTATCGACTGACTCGACTACAGCTAGGGTTTCGAGTTCATAGCTGTGATAGTTACGTTCATGTGGTGACGTCTGCCGACTGTAATATGCTACCGGCTTCAGCTCGCTATCAGAGTCTCGTTGCATCAGTACACCTGCTATTCCCATTTGGCTAGCATCGGTATGCAGTTCGTGTGGCTTTGTTGGATCGTACAATGTTAACAATGGTCGAGTAGAGAGAACCTCTTTCAGCTTGTCGAATGAGTTTTGCTGCTGTTGTGTCCAGTTAAATTCCGTATCTTTTCTAGTTAGTAAGGTTAATGGTTGGGCGATGTAAGCGTGACGTGGTACAAATTTTCGGAAGTAGCTCGTCAGGCCCAAAAACTGTCGAAGTTGGTGGATATTCTGTGGCTGACGAAAACATTTAACGGCTTCTATTTTTCTGTTGCTTGGACGTATTCCCTTGGGCGTTACATCGTAGCCTAAAAATTCAATTTGATTAGTAAAGAAGAATGATTTACTCAACTTAAGCGTAAGGCCTTCTTCGGATAAAACAATAAGAAGTTCTCGAAGTCTTCATCCCATCAGCGAAATTTTCACACGGAATTAGCACATCGTCCATGTATACGATTAACTTTCCTCGTGGTAACTTGCGTTGAATCGTGTTCATTATTCGTTGAAAACAGGAAGGGGCGTTGGATAGTCCGAAGGGCATTCGTCGGAATTCGTATTCTCCATCAGAAGTTGTGAAGGCCGTATATTTTCGGGAACTCTCTGCAACTGGGATTTGATAATAACCCATAGCGAAATCCAGTTCGATGAAATAGGCGCTTCCCTGGAGTTGAAGCAACAAGTCTTCTATAACGGGCAAGGGGTACTTGTCTTTTATTGTTAATTTATTTATGGGTCGGTAGTCCACGACCATGCGATCTTCACCATTCTTTTTCTTTACCAAAAGCGCTGGCGATGCGTAGGGAGAATTCGATTCTTGGATAATGTTGGATACAAGAAGTTCGTCCACGATGTTCTTCATGGCCATTCGTTGACAATATGCAAGACGATAAGGTCGCGCACAAATTGGATTATAATCATTCAAACTGATTTCAAATTCATGAGAGGTTGCGCACCCTAGTTCGTGTATATTCGTAGAGAAACACTTCCGGAATTCATTCACTAGTTTTATTAATTGCTCAACTTCTTTATCCGACAACGGACCACACTTAATATCCTGGAGTACAATTTCCGTAAATAAATTTTCGTTATTAGCTTTGTTGTTATCGTTTTTAAGTGAGTGTTCATAACTCGCTTCGTTACTACCGATAAGTTGAACTTTATTTTGCGGAGGTTCACAAAGTGTCAAGTTCGCATGATTTTCTTCCGTTTCGGGCACTGGATTGATCGAATTATCGTTTATCTCGATGATGTCACTATTACCATTTGCTTTATTCGTTTTAGAATCGTTGTGTGAATTCCACTCGTTATCTATATTGAATAACTTGAAATTGTCGTTGTATTTTTCAAAAGCTACGTGAGGCTGTAACAAAAAGTCCTTTCCGATGAGAACCGGACTATCTAAGTAATAGTTGTCCACCACAAGTAATTCAGTGACTGCCGTAGCGCTGTCCACCTTCAAATTCACACGTAATTTACCTTTAGCCACACTTTTTCTCTTATCAAATCCGTAAAGAGTTTTCGTACATTTTTTTGTTTGTAATTGGAAATCTTTTACCACATTTTCTCGCACTAAACTAACATCACTTCCAGAGTCAATAACTGCTGTTGTTGAATGCTGATTATTAATTAATACATCTTTTTCAAAAGTATCAGAATGTATCATCGAGATGTTTCGTTTGACATTCTTTGAAAAGGCATGTTGTTTACATTCGTCGTCGGTGTGTCCTGCTTTTTGACAAACACCACATCTCTGCTTCCTCTGCGGTTTTGAGCAATTCGCCGAATAATGCCCTAGCTGGTTGCAGTTAAAGCATTTTACGGTTGAGCTTGGACCTGTAGCGTTCGGGCCGATCTTCTTAATGTCTTTTGCCGTATCTCTCTCTTTAATGTGTATTTTCTGATGTAATTGCTGCGCTGTTGTGAATTGTTGCACTTCCTCGTACCATTTGACGTGCTTTAGAAGTTGTTTTGTATTGTTGAAGCCTTGAAGCGACAATGCCTTTTTAAGTTCTGCGTCATCCAGTCCGTTTATTATGTACTTTATTAGGGATTGTTCTCCGAAGGCCGCTTCCTTTCCGATACATAGCATTTCAAAGAAATAGCTTTCGAAGCCTTCATTGGGCTGCTTCTTACGTGTAAGCAAGCGCAAATGAACGTCAGCTTCATCCGTGTAGCTGGGAAATGCGTCTTGCAGACCTTCTTGCAACTCTTTCCAAGATAAAATATTTGTCTTCGTGCTATGTAGCCAAAATTTAGCTGCGCCACGTAACTTCGAGGAGGCAATCAAGAGAATTGTCTGGTCCGGTAATTTGTAAATTTCCTTTATGTTATTAAGGCTCTGTATCCAAGACGAACAAGTTACGGCCGGTTTCTGTGCCGGATCAAACGTTGGTGCTAATGAGCTTAGTTCCGGGAAACTATACAAAGGAACGTTGTGTTGTGGCTGCTGTTCGGTGTTGTTAGGCAATATTTTCGAGTTTTGATGCAGCAGGGATATTTCCTTGTTCATCATTTTTATTTCGTGCCTAAGGGCTTCTTTTTCACGGCGAATGAGATCTAACTCGCGTTGAACAATGTTGTCTTGTGACTTTGGTAAATTTAGCGTATTTTGATTTGCGTCGTTCATCGTTGGTAATTTCGGAATGGCACCTGTTGCTGCCAATCTCGTGCGGTACAAAACATCTTTGGTCGTATCCACAGCATCGATAGTTATATGCGTTGAATCTGCTGCTGGATTTAATTCATCGTTTTCTCCTTCGCTGACGTCGCTTGGAGAGTCTGAGGGACGTTGCTTGCGCATTTTTTTTGCGTTTCTATTCGTGGTAGAAAAAAAATTAATTTTCACGTAATGGCTCCTTGCACCGCTTAAATTTAACGTTTTATAAACGGGCTATCCCACTTCTGAACTGTAACTTAAAATTTATTCAGTTTTATAAAATATATATAAAGATGTTTTAGGATAATAAAGAAATGATTTTAATATCTACGCTCGTTGACAACCGTTCTCTTAGTCGTCTTCTTCTTGATTAAAAGATGAGGAAAGGGGAACGGTCTGAATTTATATATTGCTACTGGCTGGCGCTACTGTCGACACAGGGCGCCTCTTTTTCAGTAACAGAAGTAACTTTTTATATGTGTGCTAGTTTTCACGCGTTTGCTTTTGCGTGAAAATTGTTTCGTTAAGTTCTTCCGCTCCCTTCCCTCTCTCATCTATAAAACCGGTTTTAGGCGCCATGATTGTGCACTGTGTGAATATGCCCATTCATGGCACCTAAAACCGGTTTTATAGATGAGAGAGGGAAGGGAGCGGAAGAACTTAACGAAACATCTTTCACGCAAAATCAAACGCGTGAAAACTTGCACACATATAAAAAGTTACTTCTATCTCTTGCATTCTTTAGCTCTGTTTTTCTCTAACAAGTAAACTTCATCTGCAATACATTTAAAGGTTCCTGTATAGCATTCAAATTTACTACACACATTTACGCCCCGTCTGAGTTGCTAGGAGTTGAATAAAACCGGTTTTACTCACCACAATTATGGCAGCGTGTGAATATGCCCAATGGCAGATCTTATGGCAAACTCGATGGAAAGCCATTATGGCCGGCCATCAAATCTGCCATGAATTTGGCAATAATTTGACGTTTGTTCACACACTATGGCGGAAAGTTTAAAATTTAGTTTGATTCGGTGTGAATACATGTACGCATGTTGAAAATATTTTTGTCTCGATAATATTTGTGAAAATGTGCCATTTTTTCCATGAAATTCATGCCATGAATTGCCCACCACCATAACATTTGCAGCTCAAGCCATAGAATATGGCAAAGTCGATGGCGAAAAATATGGAATGTGTAGACGCAGTGTAAGCCAAAGTTATAAGAATGTAAGTTGAAATCGATTACGTATTAAATACCCGTTTATACCTTAATTCGAAATTTTGGCGTAACTTTAAGTTAAATCAATTTAATTTTGCTGCTATAAACTTGGTAAATGTCAGTGATTCCGGTTCTTAAGGCCCAATTATAATGAACGGATTTGAGCGGATTGGAATGTCAAAAAAGACGCATTGGATCGGATAGGAAATTGACTGGTTATAATAACGCATCTGCACGGATTAAAACGTCAAAGTTGAAAAAAAATTTTACGTAGGACTTATAATGGGATTTCGTGTTCCTTCACTTCTTCTATTAGTTTTTCATCGCAAATAATTTTTATTTCGTTTTATTTAATACCACTAATAACTTAAAAACTTCTCTGGTTGTGTTTACAAATCTTTGAGGTTATGCGTCATAAAATTTGACAGCTCAATCCGGCGATTTCTAATCTTTTAAAAAACGATTGCGTTCAAATCCGCTTGAATGCGTTCATTATAATCGGTTTGGTCTAAAATGTATGCTGGGAAAACCGATTTGACAGTTCAATCCGTTTTGTTGCGCTCAAATCCGTTCATTATAATTGGGCCTTTATGGCGAAACCTTAGAATATAGAACTACAGGAAAGGCCCTCGCGTGTAAAATCCCTGTACCAGAGCGTAGTGAAATCCGGTATCAGACAACTGTCAAACTGTGCTATTTGCTTGTTAGTTGACTGTCAAATTATAAATTGTTTTCCCGCGTTCGGTAGTGAATTTTCTTTGAAACGAGTGATTTTTATCAAATGTACCTACAATTTTTCTCAAAACTAAATTAAAAGAAGAGAGAAAGTTCAAAGAATTTGTTTTCAGTGCAATTAAAGTTGTTACAAGTGAATTTTAAGTGAAATAAGAACAATGAAGGGTGCAGTTTATGGATGTACGAATAATTCGCTAATTCCGCGAGGAAAATCCTTTTTCAGGTAAGTGGGTAAACTCAAATACTTCCTAAACATATATATTACATATTTCCATTAATAATTATAGAAATCAATGAGCTAAATACTCTAAATAATGTAAATTTTGTGTGCTTGGATTTCTTTGTTTACATTAACTAATGCCACGCAAAATTCAAGAGGATCAGCTGATTAGAATGCGTAGTGACGGCGTGTAAAAAGTTCATTTGAAGGGGCAAGATTTTATTTTAGTTAACTGATTATTTCAACTCGCTCTTGCCCCGCCTCTATTTCATTCGCTTTATCCACAGCTACTAAAAGGTGCACTCAACCAAAAAGAATTTCACTACGCTAAAATTCGGCGAGGGCCCTTCCTGTAGTTCTATATTCTAAGGGCGAAACAAGACATACCCCGTTTATGACCAGGTTCAACTTAGGTTCAACCCAGGTTAAACCCAGTCATAAACGCGGATCGAGTTGAAACTGGGTCCACTCAACCCAACTCAGCTCTTCTACCTGGGTCGAGTTGATATTCCGCCTCATGGCCCCCGAGTAAAAATCCCTGCACTGTGAGCGTAGTGAAATCTGGGGTCAGGCGAAATCAGTCGGTTCTGTTGAAGGTTTGACCTGATCTACACGACACGTTTTTTGCTGCATAAAGCACGAGTTTTTGGGAGAGGGAAGCTGAGGGACCGAGAGGACTGCCATAGTGGGTAGACTACTCACAGCAGACGTTTTCTCGATTTTCTTTTCTCCCTTTTCCGTCATCATACAAACACACACACAAACATCACCCTATTAAAACACAACAATGTGTCGTTTTTGACGCACGTTAAAAACTTCATCGTATAAAGTTGCCGAGAGGCCTTGTAGGGGAAATAACGGGGCACCTGGAAACTTGCAACCTTCCTTTTAAAAGCTGTTTATTATTTTTCTTTTCCTTTTAATTCACTGCAGTAATAAGATTATAAAATTAATTGATTCTATAAAAATGATAAATTCAATTCTTTATGTTGTGTTCTTTGTGATAATTCCAATTCTTTTTGTGGTGACGTCCTCTTCTGCTGGCGATTACTTATGCACTGTCCTGCTACTTTTGGGATATGGATGAGATGCTGACTGATGGTGAAAGTTCCGATTCTAGCCGCTACTTCTAGGATATCGTTGTGATTCGTTGCTAGAATCGGAAGTATCAAATTGAAGCATCATCGGGGTCACACCAGAGCTGTCGTTTTGTAGTGGTGGATTTTTGGAACTCAAACATTCTCCCCCGCCTTGAACCTTGTTTCAAAATGTGCTACCAGATGATGCTGACCTTCCTTCCTTCAGTGATGGTGGTGCAATCACTTTCTGGTCTTACTCATAGATGAAGATGTGCCCGTATCGTGGATGAGGACATAGAGGGAAAAAAAATTAGCAAGTACCATGTACATATTTGCATAAAAAAAAAAACGATAACACATAAATTGATCATGAAAATGTATAAAGTCCAAGCATTTGGGTTTTATATTTAAACATTCAACCTTCATACGCATATACATATATATACACATATACATATACCTATATCCTCTTTAATTTGCGGAGTCAATTGGAAGTACACTTATTTTTGTTACAGGGCGTTTATATTCGCCATCTTTAGTTTTTACCGTGACCACTCGAATTAGTTGGTCTTCTCCCGGGTGGACCTTTGTAATTCTGGCTAGTGACCATTGGTTGGACGGTAGATTTTCACCTTTGAGTAATACTAAATTGCCTATCTTGAGATTTTTCGAAGCTCGGAGCCACTTCGGCCGTTGCTGAAGCCTGGATAAGTACTCATCGCGCCAAGCGCGCCAGAAATCTTGTTTCAACCTTTGTACCAGGTTCCATCTTTTTAGTGAAGTCAGATTATAGTGAGAGAGATCTTCTTCTGGGGGTGCCAGAAGGGCATCGCCTATTAAAAAATGTCCTGGGGTTAGAACGCGTGTATCATGGGAATCGTCTGTGAGTGGGCAGAGTGGCCGTGAATTGAGGCATGCCTCTATTTGGGTGAGAAGGGTGGCCATCTCTTCATAGTTCAGCGATAGATTTCCTGCAATGCGTTTTAAATGGAATTTTATGGATTTCACTCCAGCCTCCCACAGACCTCCGAAGTGGGGTGATGCTGGGGGTATGAAATGCCACTGAATCCCTTGCACATTAAAGACTTCAGCGGCTTGATGATTGGCTTGAGCGATAACCTGTTTCAATTCTTTATCAAACTGGTTGTGAGCACCGACAAACGTGGTTCCACAGTCGGAATATATGTCCCGACACCGACCTCGACGAGCAGTGAATCGCCTGAAGGCGGCGATGAAGGCGTTCGTGGAGAGATCACTCACCGCCTCAATGTGGATTGCTTTCGTACAGAGGCAAATGAAAATTGCGACATATCCTTTAAAGGTACGACACCCTCGCAGGTGGGAGGATCGGAGATGAAACGGGCCTGCGTAGTCAATCCCAACGTTGGTAAACGGGCGTGTAGCCCTTACTCTTGCGGATGGTAGAGTACCCATCAACTGAGTTTGCAACTTAGCGGCATTTTTGAAACAACGAAGGCATTTGCGAACGAATCCCTTGACTACCTTGCGAGCATTTAAAATCCACACCTCCTTGCGTAACAGAGCTAACGTGAGCGTCGGACCACCGTGCAAACATAGGCTGTGTGCCTCGTTGATGAACAATTGCGTGAGATGACTGTTTGCGGGCAAAATGGCAGGGTGTTTTTCGGTGTACGGTAGGTTGGCCTTCGACAATCGTCCTCCTACTCGCAGCAATCCATGGCTATCCACAAACGGGTTAAGATTTAAGATCTTGCTGGAGTTGGAAATTGGGTTGCCCTTAGATAAGTTTTCGAACTCTTCCGCAAAGTGTTCTCTTTGCTCATTTCGTATCCAAAGCAGACGAGCCTCCTTCAATTGAGAAGTGTTGATCAAGCGCGATTTTGAGGAAACACCGCCTCGGCATCGAGTTGCAAAGATTTTGCATATGGCTGTTACTCGCAGGAGGCGTGACAGGGAAGAGAACTTATGTAGAATTGCCGCAGAACCTTGAGTCGCGGTTTGCGCTAGGAAGGACTGCAATGGTTTTAGCTCGAATGTAACTGGGTCTGGATCGCTTATTTCGAACTTGTTTGGCCAGAGGTCTTCTGGTTGCGAAAGCCAATCTGGGCCGTTCCACCAAAGCTTATCATCCAAGCCTGAAACTGACGAGATTCCTCTGGATGCGTGATCAGCGGGGTTCTCGGAGGACGGCACATGTCTCCATGGGATTGGACCTGCATTATCAATGATTTCAGAAATTCGATTGCTGACAAAAGGTTTAAAGTTATTCGGGTGACGACGGAGCCATGACAGCACGATGGTGGAGTCGGTCCATGCATAAACATTATTGATTTCATATTTGACAGAGGGCAAAAATCTCTTTAAAAGTCTGGAAAGTAGCAGAGCGCCGCACAGTTCTAGTCTCGGCAGGGTGACGGATTTTAAGGGGGCGACCTTAGTCTTAGCGCATATCAGATGGGCTGTGATATTATTGTTGGTTTCCGAGCGAAGATATAAGGCCGCGCCATATGCCTTTTGTGAGGCGTCAGAAAATCCGTGAATCTGCACCATACTGTGAGGCTCGGTACGGAGGAAACGCGGAATGGAGACCTTCTTGATACCTTCTAGTAATTTTATAAATCCCAACCACCTGGCCGAGATGTCCTGGGAAACAGGGTCATCCCAGTCTAGTCCCTCCTGCCATAAACTCTGCAAAAGTATTTTTGAGGACACAATTACCAGAGATAGGAGTCCCAGTGGGTCGTAGATCCTAGCGATCGTGGAAAGTATCTGACGCTTTGTAAATGGTGGTTGAGTAGAGATGGGTTGAACTACGTATGAGAAGAGGTCCCTCTCAGGTACCCAATAAAGTCCCAGAGTTTTGACCACGCTTTCATTATTAATGAGGACAGTGGGAGATGAGTTTCGCTGACTGTCTAAGATATCTTTGATAATTTCCGGATGATTGGACGCCCATTTTCTTAGCTCGAATTTCCCGCGCTTCAAAATAGAGTCAATTTGATTTCGATGGTCAATTGCTTCTGCCAGAGTGCTCCCCCCAGAAAACAGATCATCCACGTAAAAGTCTCGAACAAGGATCTTCGCCCCGAGAGGAAAATCTTGACATTCATCCTGTTCCAGTTGATGGAGAGAGCGTATTGCTAGAAACGGCGCGCTGGAGACTCCGAAGGTGACTGTCAGTAAGCGATACTCCTCTAGTGGGTGGCTTGGGTGGCGACGCCAGAGAATACGTTGGTAATCGCTGTCGGAGAAATCAATTAGTACCTGTCGGTACATTCTTGCGATGTCCGCTGTAAACACAAATTTTTGTTGCCTCCACTCAAATAACAACAGGGCTATGTCGCGCTGCAAGGATGGTCCGGAAATTAAACGGTCATTCAATGAGTATCCATTTGACGATTTGGAACTTGCGTCAAATACCACGCGCGTTTTTGTAGTCAGACTATCCGTTTTCTGAACGGCATGGTGGGGTAAGTAGAATCTATTGTCTACTGGATTCTTGCGTGGAGACGATTTGACCTTTTCCATGTGGCCTTCTTCCAGATACTCCTCAAGGCACTTATGATATTCGCTCCTTAGCGGGGGGTCCCTTTCGAGGCGATTCTCTAGTGCGTAGAATCGTTTGAGCGCATTTGCTCGCGAGTCTCCGAGCTTCGTTTCTTCCTCTGGTAAAGGTTTGAAGGGCAGCCTTACAACGTATCGTCCTTCCGGTGTGCGGGTGTGAGACTCGGAGAATAACGTTTCACAAAGGCTATCTTGGGGCGAGACCTCATTGGGAAGAATGGCTTCCTCTAAATGCCAAAAACGCTTCAGCATGTCACAATCTTCTTTCACTTGGGTGCAGAAATTCGTCACGACTTGCCTACCGGGCTCCGGACTCGAGTTAAGTTTAGAGGGTTCCGCTCTATAATTGCCAAGCAGTATCCAACCCAACGAGGTGTTTTGTGCTGTTGGAGAGCCAGATTCTCCAGGGATCAGGCCGTCTTGCATTATGCTTCCGTACACCTCCGCACCGAGAACCAAATCAATGCTTCCTGGACGGTTGAACGAGGGATCCGCTAGAGGCAGATGGTCTAGATGATTCCATTGGGAGGTCTGTATTCGTTGAGAGGGCAAGAACGATGTCAAGGAGCTCAAGACTATGGCCCTTATTTCCAAATTGGGCTCGTCCCTGGAATGTGGTTGAATTCGGAAAGTCGTGGTAGATTGGGACTTGGCGGTGATAGTATTTTCTAAGCTGAACACCTTGACCGAAGCACGGGATGGTGTTAAACGCATTCTTTGAATTGCTCTCTGTGTGATGAAGGACGCTTCTGAGCCTGGGTCAATGAGAGCTCGCAACAAGTGGGACTCGCCATTGCTAGAAAACGCCCTTATCAAGGCCGTTGCCAGTAAGACCTTAGGGTTTTCACGAGAGAAATAAGAGCTGACCTGAGGGGAGATTGTAGCATCAGGGTTGACTTGCTGCGACTTCTTAAAGGGCTCTCGGCTCGCATCCTCTCCAGTCGGACCATATCGAGGTGGCTTGCGACTGATATGGAGAAGAGAATGATGCCGCTGATTACACTCTGTGCACACTCCTTTGCTAGTGCAGTTGTCTATCGTATGGCTCTGGGCCATGCAGTTTCGGCATATGGGTTTGGACGCGATAAACCGGATCCTTTCGTCTACAGTCATTTTTCTGAATTTAAAGCATCTTGGTAGTGCGTGATTATTTTTTTTACAGAGGGGGCAGGTAAACCTTATGGCATGAAACACGTGAGGTTTTAGAGCTGGGACTTTGGATGCACCCTGTGTTTCCGTTCGTAGAGGCCTGAGGGATGGTGTAGCCTCTAGACTGCGAAACCTGGATTCTAAGAAGTCTTGTAGCTTCGAGGTTTCAGGAAGTGAAGTCGTTGTTCCTTGACTTTGCTCCCATAACTGACGAGTGTCACGAGGTAGACGTTCTGACATCAGGTAGTTCACAATAGGGTCCCAATTATCCGTATTGACTTGCAACAACTTAAGAGTAGCCATGCATTCTCGTGTACGGTCAAGCAAACTTCGTATGGCATGCGGGTTTTCTGACCCAATGTGGGGTTGTGATAGGAGTGTTTTTAAAGTGTTGTTCACCAGAGCCCGTGTGTTTTGATACCGTGAATAAAGAAGGTCCCATGCAATTTTGTAATTGTCGTTGGTGATGTTCAAATGTCGAACGAGTTTCTCGGCTTCGCCTACCAGACATGTTTTAAGGTACTGCATTTTCTGCACTGGGGGCACCCGGGAGTTTGAATGGATGAGGGAGATGAACAGATCACGAAAGGGAAGCCATGATGAGTAGTCGCCAGAAAACTTCGGGATGGCTATATGAGGAAGCTTAAGATCAGCTGGAGATTGTTCACTAATTGCATTGCCTTGGTGGTGGGTTTGCCGATTCTCATTGGCTGAACCTTGTCGCTCGGACGATGTGGTAGGAACGAGTGCTGCCATATGGTTGTTGAGCGACCCCTTGCAATCAAAGAACAGTTCAGTGAATTGGTCATATAACTCTTCACTAAAATATGAGTTCTTTTTGTCTGCCTCAGAAGCGTGTGACCTAAGATACCTGTCGTTTTCGCGGAAGGTTTTATTTATTGCATCCAATTCTTCGAAACGACCTTCTAGCGGTCCTTTGGAGACTTTCTCAAATTGATCTCAAACCGTTCCAACTGCTCGTACAGCGCTGCTTGTTCTTGTATTGTTTCCGAAACGCTCGCCATTCCGTCGGATATTTGAATATTCGAAACGTGGGAAAGAACGTCGATTGAATTTGTGAAATAGGTACGGACGACAGAGATATCGAAGCCTTGGTCCAAATAATTCCTAGGTAACCACCGAGACGTAACGGGATAAGTGACGAAATCTAAGGAGGAGCTACCTGCTGTGTATTTTCCCGTATGAATTCTAATAGGAAACTACTACCGCCGTTCGGGGACAACTTGCCTTAGTTTTAACCACCAAGATTAAATTTAGTCAACAAATGACTCACACATATATCAATAAATGCAATCAAAATAACGGAAAAGATGGAAATCGATAAGGGCAATGATGTCTTTACGCGTGATTATAACTGTATTTCTCTAACCACTTGTAAGAGGATTAATCGATCAAGAAAAACTTTATTTATTTTTAAAAACACCAAAATTAACTTGTGAACCAAAGAAAATTCGCACATGTGATTCAAAAAGGGTATTAATAACAATGCAATCAAACTAACGGGAAAGGTAAATCGATGAGGGAAATGACTTCTTTACGAATGATTACAAATGTACTTCTATGCACAAATAACTTCAAATCTGCAATTTACCACTTTAAGAACTCTAAAGCCGATGAGAGAAAACTTTATTTATCTTATAAACACCATAAATTTGTTAAACAAAAGAAATTCGCACATGTGATTCTAAAAAGATGTTAATAACAATGCAATCAAACTAACGGGAAAGGTAAATCGATGAGGGAAATGATTTCTTTTACGAATGATTGCAACTGTATTTCTATGCACAAATAACTTCAAATCTGCAATTTACCACTTTAAGAACACTAAAGCCGATGAGAGAAAACTTTATTTATCTTATAAACACCATAAATTTGTTAAACAAAAGAAATTCGCACATGTGATTCTAAAAGATGTTAATAACAATGCAATCAAACTAACGGGAAAGGTAAATCGATGAGGGAAATGATTTCTTTTACGAATGATTGCAACTGTATTTCTATGCACAAATAACTTCAAATCTGCAATTTACCACTTTAAGAACACTAAAGCCGATGAGAGAAATCTTTATTTATCTTATAAACACCATAAAATTTGTTAAACAAAAGAAATTCGCACATGTGATTTTAAATTTTCGTGACAATGCAATCAAGCTAACGGGTAATATAGAAACCAATAAGGGCAATGAATTCTGTTATATTTGGTTACAACTATATTTCTATGCACAAATAACTTCAAATCTGCAATTTACCACTTTAAGAACACTAAAGCCGATGAGAGAAAACTTTATTTATCTTATATACACCATAAAATTTGTTAAACAAAAGAAATTCGCACATGTGATTTTAAATTTTCGTGACAATGCAATCAAGCTAACGGGTAATATAGAAACCAATAAGGGCAATGAATTCTGTTATATTTGGTTACAACTATATTTCTATGCACAAATAACTTCAAATCTGCAATTTACCACTTTAAGAACACTAAAGCCGATGAGAGAAAACTTTATTTATCTTATAAACACCATAAATTTGTTAAACAAAAGAAATTCGCACATGTGATTCTAAAAAGATGTTAATAACAATGCAATCAAACTAACGGGAAAGGTAAATCGATGAGGGAAATGACTTCTTTTACGAATGATTACAACTGTATTTCTATGCACAAATAACTTCAAATCTGCAATTTACCACTTTAAGAACTCTAAAGCCGATGAGAGAAAACTTTATTTATCTTATAAACACCATAAATTTGTTATACAAAAGAAATTCGCACATGTGATTCTAAAAGATGTTAATAACAATGCAATCAAACTAACGGGAAAGGTAAATCGATGAGGGAAATGATTTCTTTTACGAATGATTGCAACTGTATTTCTATGCACAAATAACTTCAAATCTGCAAGTTACCACTTTAAGAACACTAAAGCCGATGAGAGAAATCTTTATTTATCTTATAAACACCATAAAATTTGTTAAACAAAAGAAATTCGCACATGTGATTTTAAATTTTCGTGACAATGCAATCAAGCTAACGGGTAATATAGAAACCAATAAGGGCAATGAATTCTGTTATATTTGGTTACAACTATATTTCTATGCACAAATAACTTCAAATCTGCAATTTACCACTTTAAGAACACTAAAGCCGATGAGAGAAAACTTTATTTATCTTATAAACACCATAAATTTGTTAAACAAAAGAAATTCGCACATGTGATTCTAAAAAGATGTTAATAACAATGCAATCAAACTAACGGGAAAGGTAAATCGATGAGGGAAATGACTTCCTTTACGAATGATTACAACTGTATTTCTATGCACAAATAACTTCAAATCTGCAATTTACCACTTTAAGAACACTAAAGCCGATGAGAGAAAACTTTATTTATCTTATAAACACCATAAATTTGTTAAACAAAAGAAATTCGCACATGTGATTCTAAAAAGATGTTAATAACAATGCAATCAAACTAACGGGAAAGGTAAATCGATAAGGGAAATGACTTCTTTTACGAATGATTACAACTGTATTTCTATGCACAAATAACTTCAAATCTGCAATTTACCACTTTAAGAACACTAAAGCCGATGAGAGAAAACTTTATTTATCTTATAAACACCATAAATTTGTTAAACAAAAGAAATTCGCACATGTAATTCTAAAAAGATGTTAATAACAATGCAATCAAACTAACGGGAAAGGTAAATCGATGAGGGAAATGATTTCTTTTACGAATGATTACTACTGTATTTCGGATTAATCTGTTGAATACTTCTCCCGCCTTCAGCAACCCAATAAACGTCTTAAAGACATAACAAAACAAAACTTCGCAACACTATGGATCACTAGGCAGAATGCAATTTAAGAGACTAAACAAACAACGGCTTAATGAATTTTAATTAAGTGTACTTCCTATGCGGTTAACTTCTTCTGTTAAAGGTTAAAACAAATTTCTTTTTTATGGAAACGCTTATTCATTTTCTTTTCACTTTGTACAAAATATGAATCACCAATTTTAAAAAGTGCAAATATGGATGGTACTCACCGTTGGAAAAGGGATCCGGCTCGAAGGACCATATGTTGCCGAGAGGCCTTGTAGGGGAAATAACGGGGCACCTGGAAACTTGCAACCTTCCTTTTAAAAGCTGTTTATTATTTTTCTTTTCCTTTTAATTCACTGCAGTAATAAGATTATAAAATTAACTGATTCTATAAAAATGATAAATTCAATTCTTTATGTTGTGTTCTTTGTGATAATTCCAATTCTTTTTGTGGTGACGTCCTCTTTTGCTGGCGATTACTTATGCACTGTCCTGCTACTTTTGGGATATGGATGAGATGCTGACTGATGGTGAAAGTTCCGATTCTAGCCGCTACTTCTAGGATATCGTTGTGATTCGTTGCTAGAATCGGAAGTATCAAATTGAAGCATCATCGGAGTCACACCAGAGCTGTCGTTTTGTAGTGGTGGATTTTTGGAACTCAAACAGTACCAAATCCGTATTCTTATACAATTAATAAATAATACTCTAATAATAAAGATAAGCCTTTTATTATATTTTTAGGCAGCTAGAAAGAAACATAAAAATATTACAATAAGCCTAGTACTAAGTTCACGTGAAATGGAATTGGGCATTTTGGGCTAGTGAAAAAGCAACCGTGGTGAGTTAATCAGCTGTTCGTAACTTTGTGGCAAAGTGTTTTCCATTCTACAAAAAATAAATTGAAATAAATAAAATAAATCCCGCCAACTAAATACATATGTACATCAATTAACAAATAACTATGTCATAATATTAATTACGTACTTTTACATAATAATTCACAAAACGGTTTTTAATATTCACTTATCGCGTTTTTTCAGTTATCGCCTTTTGAACATTTAACAGCCCACAACTTTTCACGTGGAAAAAATGCCCAAGCGCATTCTTTTAAATGAAATGAAAATGAAATCTCGTGGTGAATGTGTGCCGCGCCATCTGTTAGAGAGCAGCAGAGTGTGATTTATTCACCAAAAAAATCACGTGAATTTAGGCTGTGTGCGAAACCGGCTAATTGCTTGCTAATTCTAGTACTTTTTCATTTAGTAAATTTTCGAGCTTGCTAATTCTTCTTCTTCTCTTGCTTAATATTTGAAATATTTACATTGGTTGCTACTGGTAACGGTTTTAATAATAACGTAACATTTTGCCGTACATGAACAAGAATTTTGCAAAAAATATTACTGCCATAATTTCATCATTATTTCATTGTCCACCGCTTTCCCCCCTTTTAAAAAAATCTTAAATAAATAATATTTCAAATACTACTTTTAAAATTAAACGTCAAGTACATGTCAACCGGTAAAATTTTAGCAAGCAATTCCAGTTTTGGTTTCGCACAGCACTGGAATTAGACTGGGAAGCTTCCAAAAAATCTGGAAGTTTAGCAAGCAATTAGCCGGTTTCGCACACAGCCTAAGTATCACAAATGAAATTTTGACAAGTGAAATTTTCACTCGTGAAAATTTACATTGAGTAGCCCATTTAAATTCTATTTCACGTGAACTTAGTACTAGGCTATAGTTGACAAACCTTTTCTCACTGACATGTAAACACGTCAGTTACTTTTGTAAATTTTGTTAAAAAAATAAATGCAATTTTGATGTTATTTCGCTTTTAAAATGCCTTTTTCCATTCTCTACCTCTGTTTCATCTAAATTACCTAGTTTCATAGCTACTCCAAAAATAATTCGAATTATGGTTCATCCAAAATTTTTTGTCGTATAAACGGGATAATTCGAATTATAGCTTAAACCGAAAATTTTCGGCTTAACACACCGTCTACACTAGCCATGGCCATGGCCATTTCCATATGGCATGGACCGTGTAGACCTTGAAAGTTGGCCATTTTTATTGGGCCTATTCACACAGTGCACATTGGGCATATTCACACGCTGCCATAATTGTGGTGAGTAAAACCGGTTTTATTCAACTCCTAGCAACTCAGACGGGGCGTAAATGAGTGTAGTAAATTTGAATGCTATACAGGAACCTTTAAATGTATTGCAGATGAAATTTACTTGTTAGAGAAAAACAGAGCTAAAGAATGCAAGAGATAGAAGTAACTTTTTATATGTGTGCTAGTTTTCACGCGTTTGCTTTTGCGTGAAAATTGTTTCGTTAAGTTCTTCCGCTCCCTTCCCTCTCTCATCTATAAAACCGGTTTTAGGCGCCATGAATGTGCACTGTGTGAATATGCCCATTCATGGCACCTAAAACCGGTTTTATAGATGAGAGAGGGAAGGGAGCGGAAGAACTTAACGAAACATCTTTCACGCAAAAGCAAACGCGTGAAAACTTGCACACATATAAAAAGTTACTTCTATCTCTTGCA
This sequence comes from Thereva nobilitata, assembly GCA_963855945.1. Classification (NCBI taxonomy): domain Eukaryota; kingdom Metazoa; phylum Arthropoda; class Insecta; order Diptera; family Therevidae; genus Thereva; species Thereva nobilitata. The sequence goes on from OY979695.1 coordinate 72,651,774, forward strand.
TTCTTTAGCTCTGTTTTTCTCTAACAAGTAAACTTCATCTGCAATACATTTAAAGGTTCCTGTATAGCATTCAAATTTACTACACACATTTACGCCCCGTCTGAGTTACTAGGAGTTGAATAAAACCGGTTTTACTCACCACAATTATGGCAGCGTGTGAATATGCCCAATGGCAGATCTTATGGCAAACTCGATGGAAAGCCATTATGGCCGGCCATCAAATCTGCCATGAATTTGGCAATAATTTGACGTTTGTTCACACACTATGGCGGAAAGTTTAAAATTTAGTTTGATTCGGTGTGAATACATGTACGCATGTTGAAAATATTTTTGTCTCGATAATATTTGTGAAAATGTGCCATTTTTTCCATGAAATTCATGCCATGAATTGCCCACCACCATAACATTTGACAGCTCAAGCCATAGAATATGGCAAAGTCGATGGCGAAAAATATGGAATGTGTAGACGCAGTGTAAGCCAAAGTTATAAGAATGTAAGTTGAAATCGATTACGTATTAAATACCCGTTTATACCTTAATTCGAAATTTTGGCGTAACTTTAAGTTAAATCAATTTAATTTTGCTGCTATAAACTTGGTAAATGTCAGTGATTCCGGTTCTTAAGGCCCAATTATAATGAACGGATTTGAGCGGATTGGAATGTCAAAAAAGACGCATTGGATCGGATAGGAAATTGACTGGTTATAATAACGCATCTGCACGGATTAAAACGTCAAAGTTGAAAAAAAATTTTACGTAGGACTTATAATGGGATTTCGTGTTCCTTCACTTCTTCTATTAGTTTTTCATCGCAAATCATTTTTATTTCGTTTTATTTAATACCACTAATAACTTAAAAACTTCTCTGGTTGTGTTTACAAATCTTTGAGGTTATGCGTCATAAAATTTGACAGCTCAATCCGGCGATTTCTAATCTTTTAAAAAACGATTGCGTTCAAATCCGCTTGAATGCGTTCATTATAATCGGTTTGGTCTAAAATGTATGCTGGGAAAACCGATTTGACAGTTCAATCCGTTTTGTTGCGCTCAAATCCGTTCATTATAATTGGGCCTTTATGGCGAAACCTTAGAATATAGAACTACAGGAAAGGCCCTCGCGTGTAAAATCCCTGTACCAGAGCGTAGTGAAATCCGGTATCAGACAACTGTCAAACTGTGCTATTTGCTTGTTAGTTGACTGTCAAATTATAAATTGTTTTCCCGCGTTCGGTAGTGAATTTTCTTTGAAACGAGTGATTTTTATCAAATGTACCTACAATTTTTCTCAAAACTAAATTAAAAGAAGAGAGAAAGTTCAAAGAATTTGTTTTCAGTGCAATTAAAGTTGTTACAAGTGAATTTTAAGTGAAATAAGAACAATGAAGGATGCAGTTTATGGATGTACGAATAATTCGCTAATTCCGCGAGGAAAATCCTTTTTCAGGTAAGTGGGTAAACTCAAATACTTCCTAAACATATATATTACATATTTCCATTAATAATTATAGAAATCAAAGAGCTAAATACTCTAAATAATGTAAATTTTGTGTGCTTGGATTTCTTTGTTTACATTAACTAATGACCGGAAGGGTCCCGGCGCACAAAAGTGATGATATAATAAAAAAAAAATACGATTATAAAGATCTTAATTTGCTCCGTTTAGTTATGCTATTTTTTTAATTTGATCCCAATTGGAAGACGAAAAAAAAATTGTTAAAAATGTGATACATAGATTCGCGCATAATTACTACAAAAAAGCTTTTATGATAATGCTGAATACACCAGTAATTTGCTCCCGGGTTAATTCAATTTGCTCCGTTCAGAAAATTGCAAATTTCCAAATAATTCATATTAAATCTTAAAATTTTTAGTTTTCCATATACTTTTAAATTACCAAGTTTATAGCAGCAAAATTAAATCGATTTAACTTAAAGTTACGCCAAAATTTCGAATTAACGTATAAACGGGTATACGCAATCGATTTCAACTTACATTTACCTTGTTTATGCGTAAGACGGTTTTAAGCTTAAAATCGGCTTAAGACGAATTGCTTGTATAAACAGATTCGGATTCTCTCTCAAACAATTGAAAATTTACGTTTAAATTAACCTTAATAACTAATCGGAATAGAGTGAGATTATTCTTTTAATGTAAGACCAAAATCAGCCATTTTGAGCACTCCTTACATATACACAAAATAATTTGTCTTAAGCTGAAATAAATTAAGCTTGAGGAAGCTGAAAATTTTTGGTTTGAGCGATAATTCGAATTACCCCGTTTATAGCATCGACACACGGCAATCAAAATATAACGAAAATTCGTAATTTATAACGAACGCCTTTAACACGAACATGTTAAAATACCTCATTAGCTGCGTTCCATTGGGCGATTCGGAGTACTCCGGAGTACATCACCAATGGAACCCGATTTTTTGATGTCAGAAGTAAATACGAGTACAACGTAAAAGTGCAGGGGTAGTTAGGAGTACTCCGGAGTACTCGGGAGTAGAAAATATTACCCAATGGAACGCAGCTATTATACTATGACAGTTGTAACAGGTGGTAGTGCAGTGAAAAATGTCAGAGAACGAAAAATAAAAAAAAAATATATCTTTGATACGTTGTTGCCCTAATGGAATCGAAACAAGTAACATTTAATTTTTTAATATAGAAACAAGTAATATTTTTGATTAATAAAACGCAACGGAGAATATAGGCGAAGGGGTATGGAGGGCAAGCATTTCAACTCCCATTCTTTAGCTATGCGCAGATTGGGATTATTATGGGCATATGAAAATTCGTAGTCGATGTCTGTTCACGATGTCGATGGGTGAGGGGTTTAATCCTGAGGCTATGGAGGGAAATTAATTTCATGTCCGATTCATCAGCTATATAAGCGAAGGTTTGGGTTTTTTGTGGGCATAGGAAGATTCTACACATTATATGCAAGAGAAGAGTTCTACACATTATATGCAGATCTTCGTCAAAATCCAGAGAAATTTTCCGATTTTTTACGAATGTCTATAGTAAAGTTGAAATTACTTGTCTCCTTATTGTCAGTTTCCTGGAACCAATATCGAAGCGTCTCACGTTTTGAAAGGGGATGAGACATATCTACCCTCTCAAACCATACCTTTTAAGATCATATCCGTCGAGAAACTTAAACAATATAAAAGAAAATTTTAATAATCGTTCATAAACTGCTAGAAAAGGCATTGAGTATGCATTTGGAATTTTACGAGCTAAATGGCGCATCTTGGGAAAAGATACGAAGTTTGTCCAAAAAAGAGAATTGCTATAATAAGATGTACCTGCTTATTGCATAACGTGATAAGAAAAATGGATGGCTGTACAGTATTTTCAAGAAATGGAACGTTATTACTCCGCAAATTTAATTTCAACTGAGAGCTTTGAGGACATGGCGGAGTACTCCTAACTACCCCTGCACTTTTACGTTTTACTCGTATTTACTTCTGACATCAAAAAATCGGGTTCCATTGGTGATGTACTCCGGAGTACTCCGAATCGCCCAATGGAACGCAGCTAATGAGGTATTTTAACATGTTCGTGTTAAAGGCGTTCGTTATAAATTACGAATTTTCGTTATATTTTGATTGCCGTGTGTCGATGCTATAAACGGGGTAATTCGAATTATCGCTCAAACCAAAAATTTTCAGCTTCCTCAAGCTTAATTTATTTCAGCTTAAGACAAATTATTTTGTGTATATGTAAGGAGTGCTCAAAATGGCTGATTTTGGTCTTACATTAAAAGAATAATCTCACTCTATTCCGATTAGTTATTAAGGTTAATTTAAACGTAAATTTTCAATTGTTTGAGAGAGAATCCGAATCTGTTTATACAAGCAATTCGTCTTAAGCCGATTTTAAGCTTAAAACCGTCTTACGCATAAACAAGGTAAATGTAAGTTGAAATCGATTGCGTATACCCGTTTATACGTTAATTCGAAATTTTGGCGTAACTTTAAGTTAAATCGATTTAATTTTGCTGCTATAAACTTGGTAATTTAAAAGTATATGGAAAACTAAAAATTTTAAGATTTAATATGAATTATTTGGAAATTTGCAATTTTCTGAACGGAGCAAATTGAATTAACCCGGGAGCAAATTACTGGTGTATTCAGCATTATCATAAAAGCTTTTTTGTAGTAATTATGCGCGAATCTATGTATCACATTTTTAACAATTTTTTTTTCGTCTTCCAATTGGGATCAAATTAAAAAAATAGCATAACTAAACGGAGCAAATTAAGATCTTTATAATCGTATTTTTTTTTTATTATATCATCACTTTTGTGCGCCGGGACCCTTCCGGTAACTAATGCCACGCAAAATTCAAGAGGATCAGCTGATTAGAATGCGTAGTGACGGCGTGTAAAAAGTTCATTTGAAGGGGCAAGATTTTATTTTAGTTAACTGATTATTTCAACTCGCTCTTGCCCCTCCTCTATTTCATTCGCTTTATCCGCTTGTAACAAACAGCTACTAAAAGGTGCACTCAACCAAAAAGAATTTCACTACGCTAAAATTCGGCGAGGGCCCTTCCTGTAGTTCTATATTCTAAGGGCGAAACAAGACATACCCCGTTTATGACCAGGTTCAACTTAGGTTCAACCCAGGTTAAACCCAGTCATAAACGCGGATCGAGTTGAAACTGGGTCCACTCAACCCAACTTAGCTCTTCTACCTGGGTCGAGTTGATATTCCGCCTCATGGCCCCCGAGTAAAAATCCCTGCACTGTGAGCGTAGTGAAATCTGGGGTCAGGCGAAATCAGTCGGTTCTGTTGAAGGTTTGACCTGATCTACACGACACGTTTTTTGCTGCATAAAGCACGAGTTTTTGGGAGAGGGAAGCTGAGGGACCGAGAGGACTGCCATAGTGGGTAGACTACTCACAGCAGACGTTTTCTCGATTTTCTTTTCTCCCTTTTTCGTCATCATACAAACACACACACAAACATCACCCTATTAAAACACAACAATGTGTCATTTTTGACGCACGTTAAAAACTTCATCGTATAAAGTGGTGGGCACGCACGTAACACAAAAGAGAATTCTTGACAAGGCAGAGCAAAAAACGTGTCGTGTAAATCTGGTCTTTGTTGACTGTCAAATTTTCAGACTTTGTTTATATTTACTATTGCATTCATACTTGAAGTCGGCTTCATGTATACTTGAGGGCCGAAACAAATACAGGCGTGGTTTGAACACAACCAAGCCTGAAGCTAGATGCAAGCATATCCAACCTATGCGTTTAAATGGGATTGAACACATTAAAACTTGTCTCGCAAATTCAGGCCTTATCAAAGATGGCCGCAGGGGTCGCCTCTGTCGGAATTCGGCAATGTTGGAATTTGACATGGAGAATATACAAGGAGGAAAAACTCTTATGGGGAAAATGACAGGAAATGGATTGGTAGAAGAAATTAAACTTCTAGTTCATTTTTGGCCACAGATGTCACCTTTGTCCGATGTACCCCACATGAAATTAATAAAAATTCATTGGAAACATCAAAAATTGATTAATTACGAATAATCGCATTGATGTAAATTGAATTTAGAAGCTGGTAAACAGCTGTAAGCTGGTAAACGTAAAATATATTAGTATTAAACGAACTTTGCCATGAACCGGATAAATACAATCGGCCATGTTTTTTGGGGTACATTTGACTGCAGCGCCACCAATAATCAAACGAAAATTGACAACACGGAGTTTTATCTCCTTGTATAGCTTCCATGGAATTTGAATTCGGCCGAGGCTCTAATTTGCTTTTGGCAGTTGTACTTTGAGGTTGGGATTTTGTTTGCGTGTTTGTATTGAAAAAAATTAAACGAATTAACGATAGAAAATTTTAAAATTAAATAAAGAGAAACAGTGCTGAAAGTTTCAAATAGGATAAATAAAAGAAAATATAGAATAAAGTCAACAAATTTTATTGTATTTAAAATATTTGAAATTTTACAACATACATAATGTCACACAATGGGGCTACGTAGACTAGTCATGATTACTATGTAGTAAAACCGATTTTTAAGAAGAGAGAGGTGAAGGGGCGGCATACTCACTCAGCCCCCTCATCCCTCTCTTCTTAAAAGTCGGTTTTACTACATAGTAATCATGACTAGTGTACGTAGCCCCAATGAGTAAACAGGCCTGCTAATTTTATTTCATTTAGATAATTTCTAAATTTTACACTTTTTACGAATCGCTAACAAATTTGACAACTGTCAACAGCTGGACTGGTGTTTTGAGTATTCCGCGGATGGCTCTGTAGCTCGCCTCAAGGAAAGCTTTGAGAGATTAGCTTTAAAACCAACCTGGATGTGTTTCGGCCCTGAAAGTCATGTAACCTCGGATCGACTTCAAGTCTACTTTAGACGGTGATTACACTGTTCGTTCCTCACGAGCTTTTAGATGAACGGGGAAGTGGAGATGATGAGGGGCAACATCTCCTCTTCCCTGTACATCAAAAAAGCTCGCTCATACTCAAGTCGGTCCAAAAAAATTTATCGGATCGACTTGAACTAGCCATGTAACCCCTGTGTTTCGATATACACGCGGTGGACGGTAAAATTGTTGAATTCACTAATATTATTCGTGAATTTATGACGGGCTCAAATAATCAATTCATTAGGCGCCAACGTTAATAAAATATAACAGAATCGGGGAAAAATGAATAAAAAGGGGGTACCGCGTTTACCGGGACTCGAACACACGACCACTTGGTTATGCAATGCGATCACCAACGACTAGACCGATTCGACCACACTCGATATTGATTTTGCCTTCAGATTATGCTCACTTAAGGTTGTTGCATTTTCTTAGTCAATCGTTTGAGATAACAATAATTTTGTTTGTTTCCATATACAATAAGGAAAAATGAAACACTTTAACACTTCAATTTATTAATTTCATAACAATATATAATATAAATTAACTTTCACAATTTGAATACGAATTTGATTGAATTGCAAACATATTTGATTATTTAGATAATTGCAGCACCAACTTCTAACTCACCAAGTTGTTATGGTTCCAATTGGAAAATGAAAAAGTGAGAGTTGCGTTATCTCATCCTCTCCTTATATCACTTCGGTACCTTTACTTTCTAGAAAGTTCTATCACAATTTTCCGTTGCAGAGTCCTGTTGTACGGGGTGAACAATTGGCGGTTATTTCTGGGGATATTTTACTCCCCGATGCACGATCGACTGTCTCCCCTACTGGGTGGAGCTTCTTCCTTTCACATTGTGGATTCTATTTGACTATGGAACTTATTACCCGAGACACAATGTGTAATTGGTTTTATTATTTTTTTTTACACCTTTTGATTTTGGCTGTTGCCACTCTGCATGTCATAAAGTTTGTTGTGTTGTGATATTGAGAGTGATGTTCAATTTAAAAATGGACAAAATATTATTAAAACTTGGTGAGTAGAGGTGGATACATTGGTATTAATAATATAATTATTTGTACTAAAGTTTAATTTGAATATTTTAAGTTTTTTCTTTCTTCTGGAGGTTTGACATGGCTGCTGCTGGAGGTTGTTGACCCTCGGTAAGTGTTTATAGTTGACCTAATTTTGGACCATTATTTCATTATTTTCTTTCTAGGTCAGCGCTGCACCGAACATACTCCCCCCCTTGACACCGCTGTGGCGTGTGTCAACATAATGCTTGATGATGGTCATCCTTCTTATGTGACCTGTGGAGATATAGAAAGGGGTCTAGACGGAAAGGGTTATAGCGCCCTGTCTCGCTGTTAGGGATATGGGATGTGGAATTGAGCTTTATGAGGGAATACATAAAATCTCAGGTAAATGTGGATGAGGGTTAATCATGTTAATTAATTGTATGGATAAATTTTCTATTAATTTAGGTTTTCAGTAGAATTTTCTTCTTGCTTCACAATGGGAAGCCGGCAGACCTTGGTGATTGGCCGTTTGAGGAGCTTGTCTTTTGTTTGTATGGAAATAACTCGTACTAATCCATCATCTCCGGTGTGTACATCTGCAATCCGGCCTAGCGCCCAACGACTTGGTGGTAAAGAATCTTCTTTTATGATTACTAACTCTCCAACTTTTAGGTTATCGTGTGTGATGGTCCATTTAGGACGTTGTTGGAGTTGGTTGAGGTACTCTGATTTCCATCTTTTCCAGAATCCTTGCAATATGCGTTGAATTAATTGCCATCTGTCGATCCGGTTCATCTGCATATCGAGGACGGACGGTTCAGGTGGGGTCATCAGCGAATCTCCGATGAGGAAGTGGCCTGGTGTCAAAGGATTTAAATCACGAGGATCCGTACTCATTGCGGTCAGTGGCCGTGAGTTCAAGCATGCCTCAATCTGGGTTAATACAGTGGCGAATTCCTCATATGTTAAGCAGTGAGTTCCGATCACTCTCTTGATGTGGTACTTGGTGGACTTCACTCCAGCCTCCCATAATCCACCGAAATGTGGTGAGGATGGTGGAATGAAATGAAATTTGGTGCCTTCATTCTCTAATATTGCTGCGAATTCCTCAGTGATTTGTTGCATCAGTTGCTGGTGTTGTTGCCGTAGAAGTCTGGTTGCTCCCACGAAATTAGTTCCATTATCACAATAGACGTTATGACATAGGCCTCGTCTGGCGGCAAATCTCCGAAAGGCTGCAATAAAGCCCTCTGCACTTAGATCAGTGACGATTTCCAAATGAATGGCTTTGGTGGCCATGCATACAAAAAGAGAAATGTAGGCCTTGTATTTCTTGGGGTTTCGTCCCTTGTGTGTTTTCATGTCGAAAGGGCCGCAATAATCGACTCCAGTGTTGGCGAAAGGTCGAGATTGTCGTAATCTTGTTGCGGGAAGTGCACCCATGAGTTGTGTTTGAACTTGGGCTCTTTGTTTGAAACAGGTTATACACTTGTGTAGATGGTATCGGATCGTGTTTCTGGAGTTTAGGAGCCAATAGATTCTTGCAAGGGCATGTATCATTATTTGTGGACCACCGTGTAACATGTCTCTGTGAATCTTTTCGATTATGAGTGTCGTCAAGTGACCCTTATCTGGTAGAATGATGGGGAATCTTTCATCAAAGGATAATTCAGCGTGTCTGATTCTTCCTCCGACGCGGAGTAGGCCAGTTTCATCAATGAAGGGACAGAGTTTAAGTAATCGGCTGGATCGTGGTAATGATTGATTTTGTTTCAGAGACTTGATTTCTTCATGAAAATGTTTCCTTTGATGTGTTTTCAACCAAAAATGTAAGGCAGTCTTAATTTCTTCTGCCTTAAGGAATCCCCTTTTGCGTTCGTTGGATTTTCGTTGGGCATTGAATACAAATCGTAGGCAGTATGCAGTCACACGCAGCAATCGCGTCAGAGCGGAATACTTGGTTATCCATTCATCTAAGCTAGCGGTGGTTTGTAAATGGGAGATCACCCAACTTTTTCTTTGTTCGTGTTTTACACTCATGATGGATTTCATTTTTGGCCATTGATCTTCCTTTTCACACAACCAGGTGGGTCCCTTCCACCATAATTCATGATTAAGTAATTCTTTTGGATCCATTCCTCGTGATGCGCAGTCTGCGGGATTTTGTTTAGATGGTACGTATTTCCAGACATTTCTTCCTAGTCCTTCATGAATGTATGAAACTCGATTAGCAACAAAGGTGTTCCATCTTGTGGGGTGATCTCGTAACCAGGCGATCACTATTTCGGAATCAGTCCACGCATGCATCTCAGGGGATTTGACTAAATTTAGTGCTTTAGTCACATAACGCATCAACTTCACTAGCAAGGTTGCTCCACAAAGCTCTAACCTCGGCAATGAAATCGTTTTCAGCGGTGCAACTTTGGTTTTTGCTGCTATTAAGTTCGTTGTCCTCTCTCCGTTTTCGTTAATTGTACATAGATAAACCGCTGCTGCGTATGCCTTTGAGGAAGCATCTGAGAAACCGTGTAGCTCTGTCCTTATGTTTACATCAGAATATTGTGCCCATCTATTTATCTCAATCTTGTGTATTTCAGACAGATTTTCTCGATATTTTAGCCATTGATTCTTCAGATCCTGTGGAATTTCTTCATCCCACTCAAGTCCTCTAAGCCACAAACGTTGGATCATGATTTTTGCTTGAATTATGATTGGAGCTAGAAGACCAAGAGGATCAAACAATTTTGCTGTTTCGGACAGGATGTTACGTTTAGTCCATTTTGTTGGGTCTTCACTGTGTGTGTAGGAAAAAGTCAACATGTCGGTTCGGGGTTTCCAAAATGTCCCTAAAGCTCGGACGTTGTCGTCTTGAAATTTCCAGTGTCGGGTTGGTTTCGCAGTAGTCTGGTGGTATTGATTCCAGCAATTTACTGCAGTTGGATGACCATTTTCGCAGAGAAAATCCTCCAGCTTTCATGATGTTGAGCAGTTGTTGTTGCACCTCTAAGGCATCATGGATATTGTGTTGGCCTGAGAGAAGATCATCCACATAAAAATCTGACATGACGATACTGTAAGCCTTGGGGTAGTGGTCTTTCTCATCAATGGCGAGTTGTTTCAGTACCCTTGTCGCCAAATATGGTGCGCTCTTGGTTCCAAATGTTACTGTTTGCAGTCTGTAGTCTTCTATTGGTTTGTTGGGGGAGTCCCGCCAAACAATTCTCTGATAATCAGTGTCCTGGGATCTCACTCGAACCTGCCGGTACATTTTTTCTAAATCGGCGCTGAAGGCGATGCGATACTTACGCCACCTTATCAGTAGAGATGTAAGCTCGTCTTGCACTGTCGGCCCTTTAAGCATCATCTCATTTAGTGCAATTCCACTGTCCGTTGCTCTGGACGCATCGAAAACTACTCGTAGTTTTGTTGTGGTACTTGATTCCTTTGTCACTCCATGGTGAGGCAGATAAGTACAGGAGTATGTCTTAACTTGGTTTAGCAGACTGCAATGTTCATCTTCAGTTGATTTGACCTTCTCCATATGTCCGAGCATTATGTATTCATTTAAGCAGGTGGTGTAAGCTTCCTGTAATTTGGGGTCCCTCGCGAAGCGTCGTTCCATTTGAAGTAGCCGTGATACCGCGATGTGACGGGATTTGCCTAAATGTCGGGTTTCAGTTGCGGGTTTGAGTGGTAATTGAACTTCGTATCTTCCATCAGTTAGGCGTCTGGTCGTTTTTTCAAATAAAAGTTCGCATTCACTTTCCTCTTCGGTATGTATGATTGGTTCTCCTATTTCCTCCAATTCCCAAAATTGTTTCAACCTATTATCTAGTTCGGTACACATCTGAAAATGTACATTTACTGAAATTTGCATTGGTGCCTGAATTTCGCCTGACAGAATCCATCCGATCGCCGTTTTCTGAGCCACCGGGCTTCCGTTTATACCTTTGATTAGTCCTTCCAATAGTATTTGTCCGTGGATATCAGCTCCTAGTAGTAAATCAATCTTCCCGGGACGGTAGAACTCGGGATCTGCCAATTCAAGTTGAGTCAGATGGGTCCATCGCTGATACGGGACATATTTCATGGGTAAAAACTCAGTCAGTTTCTTGAACACCAAACCAGAAACCGGAATGTTGCAATCATCGTTGTAGATCGATTTGATATTGAAGTGGGCCTTACATTTGGTGCTGCCAACAATTTCCTCACCTATGGTTTGAATGTTTGCGTATATCGAGGTCCTTTCTAGTTTGAGGTCTTGCGCTAGGGCCTCAGTTATGAACGAAGCTTGCGATCCTTGATCAATTAATGCGCGCGCGATTTGTTCCTGGCCAGTTGGAGAAATCACTCTTACCAAAGCTGTAGCGAGCAAGACTTGGGCTGATGATGTCTTATTGATCATGAAGGACTGGACCGACTGGACACTCGCTGTAGTTGCTGATTGTAAAGCAGGAGATTCCCCCGAAGTGGTCTGCTTTTGTGCTTGATGTTCCTTAGAATGAATTGGGTTTGCGTCATTTGGTTTGTAATGTAGTAGTGAGTGATGACGCCGATTACAATACCTACAATTTCTTTCACTGGGGCAGTTGGCGGTTACATGTCCAAATCCTAGACAATTCATGCAAAGAGATTTTGACTTAACTACGTTAATTTTTTGTTGTGTAGTGTATGATGAGAATTGAGAACATTGTCTGACATTGTGCATTTGTGCACAAACAGGGCACACTGGTTTTGTAGAAACATGGAAAGATCTATGGTTTACCTTTGTTTTATTGAATTGGAACCCTTCTCTTTGATGATTCCCTATGGGCGCAATTGCTTCTAACGTCCTAAATCTCATCTTTAGGAAATCTTGGAGTGACTTCCACGTTGGTAGGTCCCCTTTATCACTTACAGTCTGCTCCCATAATTGATGTGTTGTGGACGGTAAACGCTTGGCTATAAGGTGGACGATGAAAGGATCCCAACTTGTGATATCGACATTTAAATTCGCTAAAGCAAGTAGACATTCTGTTGTGGTGTCTAATAGATTTCGTATTGCGTGGACAGACTCTGTTGTGAGTGAGGGTTGAGACATTAGAATGTCTATCTGAGTATTTATTAGGACTCTTTTATTATCGTAGCGTTCGGTAAGTAAAGCCCAAGCTGATTCATAATTCCCATCCGTTATTTGAAGATGTTGGATCATATGTTGTGGTGTTCCTTCCAACGAAAGTTTCAGATATTGCAATTTTTGCGCTGGAGAATATCCTTTGTTTTGATGGACTAAGCTTTTGAATAGATCGTAGAAGGTTGTCCACTTGCTATAATCACCATTAAATTTTTCGATACTAATCTTTGGAAGTTTTATGGCCGTTGATGCTGGAAGCTTTTCATGAATTATGGTTTGGGGTTGGATACCGGAACTGGGACCTTCACCTGAATAATTTGGATGTGGAGCCAACTTGTCGATTTTGACTTGAAGATCGGCTGCATTTGTTATGAAGAAGTCCTCCAGTGTCGCATACTTATCCTTACTGAAATACTCGCATACACTGGAATCGAAAGTTGGGGTTTTGCGTCTTAATATGAGGATCTGTTTGTGGGTATTGCTGTACGTCTCCCACAATCCCTCAAATTGTTGTAATTTCTTTACATAGAATGTGTGGGTCCGTCTATCCTTTGCTTCCTTTGTTACATTCGCTATACATTTTACCAACAGTTCCTCTTGCGCGAATTGATTATCTAGCAGATCTTGCATTTTTATTTTTATCGAATTTTATATAAATAGTATTGTTGATTTAAATTTGGTTACAACTATAATTTATCTTCAAATTGTTGTTTTATTTGCGAATTGAACATATATTTTCTTTAATTTAAGATTTCCACCACAAGATTCAATTTCCAAAAATGTATTATTGTTGCTTAATGTTTAATGAAATAGAGAAAATATTGCTGAGATGTACTCACTGTGTGTAGGGCTTGGGCAAATCTGTGATGGGTTTCTGAATGTGATGTCCTTGACAGTCTCCAGGCTGCTACCGTTATCGTTTACCGTTAGATTCACTGTTTTGTACCACCGTTACTGATGACCGTTTTTACAGTTCAAGTTACCGTTAAATTTTCCGTTTGTAGTTGAATTAACGATTTCGAAAGTCACTTTCTTTGTTAGTTTTTCACTAGTCGATTATAATGTTCACACTTTCTAATTTCTTGATTTATTGCATTAAACTTGCCTATTAGAATTTCACTTGGTTGTTAGAATTAGTTTTTAGATTTTCCTCGTGGTTAGATTTTAGGATTAAGTGGTAGTTGAATTTCGATTTTTAGATTCACTTGTATTTAGATTTGAATGTTTAGGATTCACTTGTAATTAGATTTGGAATTTTATGATTCACTGGTACTTAGAATTTTGCTTGTTTTTTGTTAACAAATAAGTACATTTGCAATTCGGAATTCAGAATTAGATTTGATTGTTGTTGTTTTTGTAAATTGTTTTTACGAGGTGATCACTCCCGTTTGCACCTAATTTTCGTTTCTATTTAAGTCCCGCGATCCGGCTCGAAGGACCATGTTTCGATATACACGCGGTGGACGGTAAAATTGTTGAATTCACTAATATTATTCGTGAATTTATGACGGGCTCAAATAATCAATTCATTAGGCGCCAACGTTAATAAAATATAACAGAATCGGGGAAAAATGAATAAAAAAGGGGTACCGCGTTTACCGGGACTCGAACACACGACCACTTGGTTATGCAATGCGATCACCAACGACTAGACCGATTCGACCACACTCGATATTGATTTTGCCTTCAGATTATGCTCACTTAAGGTTGTTGCATTTTCTTAGTCAATCGTTTGAGATAACAATAATTTTGTTTGTTTCCATATACAATAAGGAAAAATGAAACACTTTAACACTTCAATTTATTAATTTCATAACAATATATAATATAAATTAACTTTCACAATTTGAATACGAATTTGATTGAATTGCAAACATATTTGATTATTTAGATAATTGCAGCACCAACTTCTAACTCACCAAGTTGTTATGGTTCTGTGGCAGCAGCTGTAACATGGCCATCAAAAAGAAGAAGAAGATTAGAGAGTAAAAAACGAGTGGAAAGAATTTCACAATCTGACGACACGCGAACTATCTCGATAAACTAAGTAGGCGAACCCTTTTTAAGTTGTGTTTAAGAAAGTATTGTTAAGATTATAGATTAATAAACATTATTTAATTCGTCACAATTAATTGTATTTATTGTGCGTTAATTTACACGCATATCTACAAGTGGTGACTCCGATTGGAAAATTCTGACGCAACCCTCAAAATCGCTACCATGTCGGACGACGACGATAAACGAACCTCAGGCGCGACAGAAGCGGCAGGGATCGCCAGAGTGTCAGTGAAATTACCACCTTTTTGGAAGCCAAACCCTGCACTCTGGTTTTCCCAAATAGAGTCCCAATTTATTCGGGCTGGCATCAAGGACGACGAAACGAAATATCACACCGTGGTGGCTACCATCGAAAGCGCAATACTCGCGCAAGTCAGCGATATAATTTTGTCCCCGCCAAAAACAGAGAAGTATACTACATTAAAAGATCGTTTAAAGTGTCAATTTGCAGACTCCGAGGAAACTAAGTTAAAAAAACTGCTCATGGAGACGGCAATAGGTGATAAGAGACCCACGCAACTACTTCGTGAAATGCGCGATTTGGCGACTGGGCGACTTTCTGACGACATCATAAAATCACTATGGCTACATCGACTTCCAGAACAAACCCAAATGATTTTATCAACGACCTCAGGTGATTTAGAAAGCATCGCGAAAATAGCCGACAAAATTGCAGAGGTGGCACAGCCACCGTCTATCAGCGCAATAAATAGTGAAGAAAGCCAGGACATCCAACAGCTACGACATCAAGTAGAAATGCTCAGAACGCGAGATAATAATCGGCAAACTCATTGCTGGTACCACAGGATCTTCAGAGAAAACGCACGATCATGCAGAGCACCGTGCGACTTCAAAAATCAACAAGCGTCGTTAAAATAGAGTGTGCCTCGACTTTCGCGGCAGCCAACGGCACACACAGATTTAGCCGCTTATCAATGCAAGACAGAACATCTAATAAAAATTTTCTGGTGGATACTGGAGCTGACATTTCCGTCTTACCTCCAAGCGAAAGCCGTTACCAGGACATATCACCAACAGTTTTCAAACTTTTCGCTGCGAATAACACACCAATCAATACACTAGGACAAAAAACAATGGTACTCAATCTTGGACTGAGAAGGAATTTCCCATGGACTTTCATCGTCGCAGAGGTAGACAAACCCATTTTAGGTGCAGATTTTTTAGGCTATTACGACTTGCTGGTAGACATAAAAGGGAAATCTCTAATAGACAAAAAGACGCAAATACGTTCAACAGGCAAATTAGTTAAAGGGTCGTGCACCATCAAATCAATAGGAACGAATTCACAATTCTACCAATTGCTACAGAAATACAACGAGTTGACGCAAGAAATTTCAGCAACCTCCGACCCTCGACATCACAACGTTGAGCATTTCATTGAAACGACAGGCCAGCCAGTGTCAGCAAGGAGTCGGCGCTTAACTACCGAAAAATGGAAAACCGCGAAACAGGAAATCGACAAGGCAATTGCTGCAGGTATATGTCGCCCGTCAAGAAGCCCATGGAGCAGTCCCATACACATGGTAAAAAAATCAGATGGAGCCTGGCGTCTATGTGGGGATTATAGGAAGCTGAACGCCGTCACAAAGCCAGACAAATACCCCATACGCCACATACAGGATTTCGCAAGCAATTTAGCCGGAAATTACCTATTCTCAACCGTGGACCTTAGAAGAGCCTATTACCAGATCCCCGTAAGGCAAGAGGATATAGAGAAAACGGCTGTGATAACACCATTCGGCCTGTACGAGTATACGAGGATGACTTTCGGACTTAAAAATGCCGGACAAACGTTCCAGCGATTTATGGACGAGGTCCTACGAGATTTGCCATTTTGCTTCGCATACCTCGACGATATATTAATCGCGTCGGATTCACAGGAGCAACACATTATACACCTAGAAAACACACTTCAACGATTGCAAGAGTACGGATTAAAAATAAATGTAGAAAAATGCGTTTTTGGACGAAAGCAAATCAAGTTTTTAGGTCACGAAGTGAGCAGTTCAGGATTAAGACCATTACCAGAGAAAATCCAAGCAATTGTTAACTTCCCCAAACCTAAGGAGGTACGTGAGTTGAGAGCCTTCTTAGGCATGTGCAATTTCTATCGTCGTTTCATACCAAATGCCGCGGAAACCCAACTTGAATTACAAAAGTTCCTAGGGAAGAGCAAAAGAAACGACAGAAGCAAGATCAAGTGGGACTCGGAAGCAGAACACGCGTATGAAACAACAAAAAACAGTCTAGCCAACGCGACGCTGCTGACATTGCCGCAACAGGGCGCAAAAGTATCGTTAATGACAGACGCTTCAGATAGAGCTTTAGGCGCCGCGTTACAACAGTTCGTGCAAGGAAACTGGCAACCATTGGGATTTTTCTCCAGAAAGTTATCAACAGCAGAGAAGCGCTATAGCGCTTACGACCGAGAATTACTTGCGATATACGCTGCGATAAAATACTTTCGCCACTTTTTGGAAGGTAACAACTTTACAATCATGACTGACCATAAGCCGTTGGTTTATGCATTCCAGCAAAAATGGGAGAAACTTTCTCCCCGTCAGACGAGGCAACTTGACTTCATTAGCCAGTTTAGTACAGATATCACCCACATCAGCGGAAAGGATAACATAGTAGCTGACTGTTTGTCAAGAGTAGATGCCATCCATGTACCTCAAACGGTAAACTTCGACGAGTTAGCACAAAGCCAGGTTAAGGACGAAGAGCTGCGAAAATTGTTAAGTAATCGAAATACGTCACTGCAACTTAAGCGATGTATTATTCCTAACAACAAGTGTGACATCTATTGCGACGACAACAACGGAACCATACGGCCATATGTAACCGCAGAGTTCAGGAAAAAGGTTTTAGACGCACTACACAATCTCGCTCACCCCGGGATGAGAGCAACACGTAAGTTAGTCGCAGACCGCTACGTCTGGCCCAACATGAACAAGGACATTACCAATTACGTCAGAACGTGTTTAGTGTGCCAACGCGGGAAGATACATAGACACACGAAAAGTCCTCTGGCACCATTTCATCTACCCTGTAGTCGTTTTGAACACGTCCATATGGACCTTATTGGACCTTTTCCGCCATCACGGAACTCAACGTATTGTTTGACGATTGTGGACAGATTTTCACGATGGGTAGAAGCCTTACCACTAGAAGATATAACAGCAGAGACGATAGCCTACAACTTTTATTCTGGTTGGATATGCCGTTTCGGGGTTCCAGCAAGGATCACAACGGACCAGGGTAGACAATTTGAAAGTTCTTTATTCTCACAACTGACAAGATTCCTGGGGGCCAAGCACATTCACACAACAGCATACCATCCTCAGGCTAATGGGATGGTGGAGCGGTTTCACCGGACGCTAAAGGCCACTCTAAAAGGACTAGATGACATCCACTGGACGACCAAACTACCCACAGTTCTACTGGGAATTCGGGCCTCATTCAAAGAGGAGCTCAATGGGTCGATAGCTGAGATGGTATATGGTCAAGCGCTACGTTTGCCGGGAGAGTTTTTCGAAGACTCATGGAAGGAAGATACAAACGAGAAGGAATTTGTATCGCGGTTAAAAACACATTTCGAAACAGTAAAACCTATAGCAGCTACTTGCCATAACAGCTCAAGTTATTTCATACCAAAGGACCTCCGATCATCAACACATGTGTTCGTCCGAGTAGACAAAGTAAAAAGCCCCTTGACTCCACCTTACGAAGGACCGTACAAGGTACTTCAAAGAGGCAACAAAACGTTTAGAATCTTCTGCAAAGGGAAGGAAAAAATCGTCTCGATAGACCGTGTGAAGCCGGCATACATGATGGAAAACACGTCGTCACAGAGATCGCCAACCAGGGAATCCCAGGTGGAGAAAACAACAAAGACAAGAACAATTCGACCGCCTGTCAGGTTTCGAGAGTAACCAGCGCTCTGGAAGGGGGGTGTTGTGGCAGCAGCTGTAACATGGCCATCAAAAAGAAGAAGAAGATTAGAGAGTAAAAAACGAGTGGAAAGAATTTCACAATCTGACGACACGCGAACTATCTCGATAAACTAAGTAGGCGAACCCTTTTTAAGTTGTGTTTAAGAAAGTATTGTTAAGATTATAGATTAATAAACATTATTTAATTCGTCACAATTAATTGTATTTATTGTGCGTTAATTTACACGCATATCTACAGTTCCAATTGGAAAATGAAAAAGTGAGAGTTGCGTTATCTCATCCTCTCCTTATATCACTTCGGTACCTTTACTTTCTAGAAAGTTCTATCACAATTTTCCGTTGCAGAGTCCTGTTGTACGGGGTGAACAATTGGCGGTTATTTCTGGGGATATTTTACTCCCCGATGCACGATCGACTGTCTCCCCTACTGGGTGGAGCTTCTTCCTTTCACATTGTGGATTCTATTTGACTATGGAACTTATTACCCGAGACACAATGTGTAATTGGTTTTATTATTTTTTTTTACACCTTTTGATTTTGGCTGTTGCCACTCTGCATGTCATAAAGTTTGTTGTGTTGTGATATTGAGAGTGATGTTCAATTTAAAAATGGACAAAATATTATTAAAACTTGGTGAGTAGAGGTGGATACATTGGTATTAATAATATAATTATTTGTACTAAAGTTTAATTTGAATATTTTAAGTTTTTTCTTTCTTCTGGAGGTTTGACATGGCTGCTGCTGGAGGTTGTTGACCCTCGGTAAGTGTTTATAGTTGACCTAATTTTGGACCATTATTTCATTATTTTCTTTCTAGGTCAGCGCTGCACCGAACACCCTGCTTCAGCGCTTGAGTTTTGAAATTAGTTCTCCGTTGATTGTGCAATTCACTTAATAAATTTATTTTATTTATATAAGGTGCACATAAAATTGTTTCTTCCATCACGTATTTCGCGGCAAATCTATGCGAAGTGTCAAATATATTTCAAGCCAGCTTTAAGTCAAGCTCTCAAGTAGGTAAGCTGTCGCTGCGGATTAAACTGTCAGATCAAGTTCAAGTCCTCATTCCGACATGTTACCTTAGTAATTAAATCTGTTTATTAGTTTTCAGAACAAGACAGAGCAGAACAGTAAGGCAGTTTCCACACGAGCGTACATACGACCAGTGGTGGATTTACGCTTAGGCCCGCGAGGCCCGGGCCGAGGGCGACAGAATTTTAGGGGCGGCAAAATATTTCAGGCTGCAAAATTTATAGAACAGCATTTAAAAATCAATTTAACTTAGTTTTGTTGTGTACTCTGAAGCACTCTGAAAAATTGAGAGATCCAAAGTCGTGCCTGTCGTCCCTTGTGTCTATAAATGGTCAAGAAAAATTCTTCAATCATACTATGCAGACCTTAGGCCTTGCTTAAATGAATACCTTTGTTGTGTACACCACCCATTTCCTTTAGACACCATACATATTTCTGCTTCAAGTCGCAATTTAATTAAATGATTATTCATTCATAAATTAATTTCATTTTAACTTTTATTTCTTTTACTTCAAAATTGCGACTGAAGCAGATTTAAAAAAGGTATCAAATTACTTCAAAGCACAAAGTTGCTAATAAGATAAGCTCGTGCGACTGTGGAATCCGCAAGTTAGCAAAATATTAAAGTAACGAGGCTCCACGGTCGCCTCGAGACAGTTTTCCAGCTAGTTCTGGCGGGATCCTCAACCTATAAACATAAAATCGTTTTTTCTTAAATAAATTTCTAAGTGTTTAAATAAAAAGTTTAATAAGTGTTTTTTTATTGGAAAACCCATATTCCCGTCGGGCTCGTGTATCGACTGGATAGCCGATACAACATTGGTGGTAGCGTGTGGAAAGAAGCAAATTGCTTTCCCAAAAATCAGTTTTTGCCGGAAATCGGAAATCTATCTAACAGTTATTATCATCCATCCAACACTGAAACTTAAATTCATCATCCATCCAACACTGAAATTTAAATTCATCATCCATCATTTTTGGTTCAACCATTACCAGCGTTATCACCGTTCTTTTTGGTTCAACTATTATCATCATTGTTTTGATTTAACTACTATATTATTCATCATTATATTATTCATCATTGTTTGGTTCAACTACTATTACGTCATCATTAGCAGAAATTACTTACCACTGGAAACTGGAAGAAGCACAATATGCTTTACAGAATTTTATATGCGTAAGTTAATTTAGATAGTTTAGATTCACATAAAATATACAGTAGTGAATAAAAGTTGATATAGTGTCATATACATTTTTTTTATATATTCGGTGAAATTTATTTTTTTATAAGGTGGATACATATTTTTTATATATGTAGGTGTTCTCGGTGAAATTTATATTTTTTTATATTCCGTGAAATTTATTTTTATATATTCAGTGATACATATATTTTTATATAAGGTGGATAACATCCGTATTATTCCTTTTTATATGCTTCTGTTATCGTTTTATAAGTGGCAAATTTCCATATTCCTTTTTTATATGCATCCTGTTGTTATATTATAAGTGGCGTCACAGTTGTTGTGCTTGTTGTTGTCTGTTGCTCCGATTATCTTCGAGATATTTGTAATTTTTCCTTTGTGTCTCTCAACTTTCCGAAATTTTTAAACCTATTTCCTTTTCCATGGATGTAAAGTAGATGTCCCAAAAGGAAATAACAATTGGCATTTCCTTAAAAAGCGGAAAAAAACTTACGACCACCCCCACAGATCGAAACGCACCAGGAAGTTCTTTAGCCGACGTCGAATTAGGTGACGAAACCGATGAAAATAGAGATAGTGACTTAAATAATGTCTTTAGAGAAAACAGTAGTACTCGCGAAGCCGACATAACGGACAATCTTTCCGAACAACCTCTTAGTGTTAACATGACATCATCCTTTAATCTCTCTCTGGCAGTGAAGCTAATTCCGGAGTTCGATGGAAATCCCCAAAATCTGCATCGATTCCTCCAAGTTTCAAAAATTCAAGAAAGTCGGACTTCTAACGGAACAGAAAAACGCGATTTTCTTGACCTTATTAAGTCAAAATTGACAGGGCGCGCTTACGATCTGCATCTAAGGTACCAGTAGTACGACTCGTGGGAGACATTGCATCTGGCTCTGTTAAACCAATTTTCCTATCAAAGGCCAATGCAACTCATCCAGTCTGAAATATTTAATCTAAAGCAAGGTTCTAGAGAAAAGGTAAGTGAGTATGCCGAAAGAGCAGAAAAACTTCTCGATGAAATTAATATAGCTTCCATGCGAAATGTTGATAGGGAAGCTGGCCCAGCAATTCGTAAACTTAATGAAGAATCTGTCATGAATAGTTTTAAAACAGGCCTACTACAACCCCTCAAATTAATTGTTAGAGCAAACCGACATGATACCCTTCGAGCAGCAATAGACTTCTCGCTGGAAGAAGAAAGGTTGACGAGAGGCGATTACCAATTAGGCTCCCAATCAGGCCAAACCTACAAAAAAACTCTGCGTTGTCAATATTGTAAATCTCTCGGGCACGATGTGCACGAATGCCGAAACCTAGCCTTTTAAAAATAACTAAACTTAATTCACCTACCACCCCAACTACTAACTTTCCTAAATTAGAGAAAAGGGTTACCAATATTAGATTAAATGAAGGAGAACCTAAATTTTGCCGTTACTGCAAGTCACAAGGACATGAGATATCTGAGTGTCGCAAAAGACCACCCAACAATCGGAGAGAAAATACCGATTCTCGCAAACAACAGGGAAACGAAAAAGTACCCGCTCCGAGTTGCACGCGGACCCGAGTACAAGATTTAGAATGAGGTGCCCAAAGCAAAATTATGTTCTTCATCTCCGACGTGAATCACTCACTGAAGAGCATAAAATTCATCTCCGACTTGAATCACTCACTGAAGAGCCTAACATTCATCTCCGACGTGAATCACTCACTGACGAGCCTAAAATTCATCTCCGACGTGAATCACTCATTGAAGAGCCTAACATTCATCTCAGTAGCCAAAATGTTCTAAGACAATCTGAGCAACAGAGAACACCCACACTGAGTAATTCAACTCAGAAAAGGTCCCCAATGAAAATATATCACTTTCGCGAAAATAAACAAACGTTTATAAGTGAGCTATCTTTAAAACTGAGAGAAGCCAAATCGGTTTTCAGTTTCACATTATTAGATACAGGCGCAGCCATTAGTCTGGTGAAAATCAACCATTTAAAGGGCGATGTAGAGGTGTTTACAGATCATGTCTCGGAAATACAAGGAATGACCTCCGGTTCTATCTACACAAAGGGATTATGCTATCTAACGATCAAAATTTCAGAACAATTATTTATGAGACGTTTATTCCATGTCGTTCCGCAAGATTTTCCGACTTGTCATGACGTCATTCTGGGACAAGATTTCTTTGATCACACAAAATCCAAAATAAATTATGAAACCGAAGCTTTTGCCTTCAGTCTTAACAGCAAAAAAGTAACTTTTAAATTTGTTTACAAGGCTAAACCTGTTATCATACCTGCTCGCACAGAAAGCATAGTAAAATATGGCCCGATCAGCGAACGCGAAGATATCATTTGCTTACCCTCTGAAATCCAGCCTCAAGTATATACAGCAGGTGTCATTTCAAGACCTGCAAACGGATACATTTACCTGGCTGTCTTAAACACCACTGAAAGGGATGTTACGATCCCTGAAAATTTTCGAATACCACATCAACACCTGTCTCAATTCAAAATTTGTAACCTGAATAATAGCAAACTGGAAGACAGGATTGAAAATAGATTAAAACATCTAACTGACCAACTACAATTAGAGCACCTTAACTTGGAATAAAAGAGTTCCATTCTAGACGTGTGCAAAGAATATAATTTTCTCTTCCACTTGGAAGGAGACAAGTTGTCCTATACCCCAGCAATCTCTCATTCAATTCGTACAGAGCCTAAACAAGCTCCAGTGTACACACGGCCATATAGATTACCCCAGATCCAAGGTAAGGAAATCAGTAGACAGGTAAGCCAGATGCTGGCTGATGGCATTATTCGTCACAGCACCAGCCCCTGGAACTCGCCACTGCTGGTTGTCCCCAAGAAGCCTGATTCTTCGGGCGCCCAAAAGCGGAGAGTCGTCGTTGATTTTAGGAAGCTGAACGAAGTAACCAAAAACGGCTTTTAGTACGGCCTGTGGCCATTTTGAATTCAATCGTAAGCCCTTCGGGTTGCGTAATGCACCCCCGACATTCCAGCGCCTCATGAACTCTGTTTTGGCAGGGTTACAGGGTGTTAGATGTTTTGTATATCTTGACGATATAGTGGTCTATGGAAGAAATCTTACACACCACAATCAAAAATTAAAGGAGGTATTCGAACGTTTACGGCAATTTAATTTAAAATTACAACCCAATAAGTGTCAGTTTCTTCGAAAGGAAGTTCTCTACCTGGGACACTTAATTACTTCAGAAGGGATTAAGCCCGATCAAAAAAAATTTCAGCTATCAGTTCAATAAAAGCTCCAAAAACCGTGAAACAGGTAAAATCATTTTTAGGCCTTGTCGGCTACTACCGTCGATTTATTCCGCAATTCTCACAGTTGGCAAATCCCCTCAATAAATTATTACGAAAGGACACACCATTCAACTGGGATGCGCATTGTGACGAGGCATTCCAACTACTAAAAGAAGCATTGACCAAACCACCTATCCTGCAATATCCTAATTTTGAACTACCGTTTTTTGTAACCACAGACTCTAGTAATGACGACGAATGGAGTGGACCTGCCTATTGCATTTGCAAGCAGAGTTCTTAACAAAGCTGAGCGGAACTACTCTACTGTAGATAAAGAGGCGTTAGCGGTTGTCTGGGGAGTTCTACACTTTAGACCCTATATTTATGGCCGGCGTTTTACAATAGTGACGGACTACAAACCATTAGTGTGGATTCTTAACCATAAGGATCCCACTTCCCGTATAATGAGGTGGAGAATCAAATTGGAAGAGTTCGACTTCCACGTAATACACAAGTCAGGTCACTTAAATTCCAATGCTGATGCTCTTACACGCTTGGAATTAGCCAACGTCAATATAACTACCAGGTCGCAATTCCAATCCATTGCTAAAGAACAGCAACCAATAATTTCCAGCCCTAATTGTGAAGATTCAATCCCTATAAGGAATTCCAGTGATCATGAACCTGAGGAAATAACAGAATTAATAAACCAAAATGATATATCTCAAGTCCTTAAGGAGTACCACGATTCGCCAATCGGCGGGCACCAAGGAGTTGCGCGAACATTTAAACGAATACGCGACAAATATAGATGGCATAAAATGTTTCGGGACATACGAAATTATGTAACATCCTGCGAGGTGTGTCAGCGTAACAAAATCTCCTCACGTCACAAGATTCCAATGAAAATTACCACTACTGCAAAGGCCCCTTTCGATCAAGTGGCACTGGATATAGTCGGTCCGACGTCTGAAAATGGCAACAAATACATATTAACCTTTCAAGATAGTCTGACAAAATTTATAAGTGCGATCCCTATACCGAATCAAGAGGCAAGCACAGTAGCGGAGTACTACGTTAGGAAAATCTTATGTGTCTTTGGTACCCCAAAGCGACTACTAACAGATCAAGGAAGTAATTTCACTAGCGATCTTTTTAAAAGAGTTTGCAAACTTTTAAAAATACAAAAAATCCAGACTAGCCCTTATCATCCACAATCCAATGGCTCCCTAGAGCGATGCCATCAAACTTTAGGTAATTACCTCCGGAGTTATGCAAGTCAAGATCCTCTAAATTGGGATACATGGTTAGAATACGCTACATTTTGTTTTAATACGTCTCCGCATTCGGCTACTAAGTTCACGCCATATGAAGCCTTATTCGGTATTACGCCTACACTTCCCTCTTCACTCACTACAGCCATAGACCCAGTGTATAATTACGATGACTATGTGTTCGAGTTACAGGCACGCCTTCAGAATGGGTATCGAATTATTAGGGAAAATAGTCTTATTTCCAAAGAAAGATCCAAGGAATATTATGATCGCAATTCCACCCCAGTTTGTTATGAAATAGGAGATCAGGTACTCCTGGAAGTTGAAGGTCGTACAAATAAGAAACTTACTCCTATATACGAAGGACCCTACGAAATAGTAGATATTAAAAGCCCAGAAACTAGCGTCATTAAATTCGGTCGTAAAGCTAAGACCATTCACAATAACTTATTAAAGAAATTCGTAACGTAGTTTTAATAAAACAAAATATACATTCCTCTTGCAGAGCGATTGTGTCGTGCACCATCATTTGTCAATCCAGCCCAATGGAGCTCCGCCATAAAATACTTTCAGCAGCAAACAACACTGGTATATACCTTGAAGACGGGGGGAACTTTTGAAATCAACGTCAACCTGGAAATTCCTTATACATCTAAAACTCAGCCACTTTAACCCCGAAATAGAAAGTTTAACGCCAGCGATGCAGGCTTTAGATCAATTTTGTACACTATCCCAAAACACACTTCCCACAGAGCATTGCAAGGTTACTATGCACATTTTGAATCAGACCCTAATAACCGTTGTTGAAGCTGACAAAATGTTAAACGAGGTTATGGGTGACAGCTCCGTCCCGGGATCTCGTCAGAAAAGAGGACTTATAAATGGGTTGGGCAAACTCCAGAAATACTTGTTTGGAACCATGGACAGTGACGATTCAGAATACCTTCATTCCGTGATCCGACAGCTTACAGTTAACGACGAAACATTATTCCATAGCATGGATAAACAGTTATCTGTTATTAGCGAACTAGTATCTAGTTTGAATACTACCCAACAAAATCTAAATTATACTACCGAGCAAATTAATAAACAATTTAACAGCGTGACCTTTCAGCTAACGGAGCAATCCCAATTGAACACAAATCTTCACCTCTTCGACGAATATGCGAATATCCTCTCCATGCGATTGACCCAAATTATGAATAAACAACATGAACTCCTTGACATTATACAGGAGGCAAAATTGGGCAGATTGGACAAGCATTTAACAAACTCTGACCTATTTATGGAAGCACTTAGCGGAATGCAACTAGAATTGTTAAACAGATATAAGTTGCCTCCCGTCATTAATTAAAAATAAAACTTTCTACTATGTAAAGCCGGAAGCTGAGTATTTAGCAATTAATGAACTCACCGATAAGTATGTATTTCTTAGCTATAATGAATTTAATAAATGTAATAACTTCAACACTAGATCATATATATGTAAGAACAATTTTATTAGCTACAATAAAAATAATAATAACTGCATCATTAGCCTCAGTTTAGGTAAGCTAAAACCGCAATCATGTGATGTTCAATTATTCTTTTTATCGCACGAAGTATGGCATTCTATGTTAAAACCAAACACTTGGTTATTTTTAGTTCCAGAAAAAACTCCCTTAAGAATAAATTGTAAAAATACGGCTTATACAATAAATTTAAATTATACTGGTATAATTGAATTAGATCCAACTTGTATTGCTAAAGGTACTTTTACATTATATGATTTGTCATATGACTTTACTGTCAACGAAGTCAAACCTAAGCATAAAATGTCAAATGACATTTGTTTTTGACATGTCATACGACTATCTGTCAAAATTTGCACTGAAAATCACTGACAGGTCTCCAACGTCGTACTTATGCGCAGTCTTTCTCCTAGCATCGTAGTACTTCTTCTGCGAACGCTGAGCTTCATTTATGTTCTCCAGAGCTTGCTGTCTAACTTCTTGGACGTCGACTGGTTGAGGTAAGTTGTCATCGTGGAGCGTCAATAACACCTTGTTCTGTAGGGGATCCCTAGGTTGGAACCCAAAGAGTAGTTCATGCGGCGTTCTTTTCGTCGACTCGTGACGAACTGAATTCACACTCCACTGGATTCGCTTCAAAAGTTTGTCCCACGTTTTCGCACCATCAGCCATAGTTCGTAAGGCGTTTAGTATAGTCCGATTGCATCGCTCTATTTGTCCGTTACTACGGGGGGATCTGGCCGCTGCTAAACTGTGCTGGATACAATAGTCTTCACAATATTTCTTAAATTCACGTGCGGTGAAAGATGTTCCACGGTCCGTGATAATGCGAGTTGGTGTCCCGAAATTTTGCGTAAAAGCGTCAAGCATCCTAAGAGTCGTTTTGGTAGCCGTATTTTTAACTGAATAAAGGACCAAATACTTGGTAAAACCATCCACTATTCCTAAGATGTGTACGTTTCCGGTGGAACTTTTAGGAAAAGGCCCCAAATTATCCATGTGGACAGTGTGGAAGGGGATGGCAATCTTTTCGATACTGTGTAATTCGCCTTCTGGCCTTCCGTGCTTATGTTTGTAGTAGGCGCAGTTAACGCAGCTCTTGATGTACTGTTTCACCTTAGTTCGCATTCGTGGAAACCAATATTCCCGTCTGAGGAGTTGCAACGTTACTTCTAAACTAAAATGTCCCATTGTCATGTATGGACCTATTACCTGTTAACCGCCTATGCTGTACGCAGTACCTTCTCCATACGTGAAGTGACATATACAAGATGGCAGTTCAGTAATAGACTTGGAGTTACCTAGCATATGAATCCATATAAGTTTCTTGTAATAATAATAATAAACAAGTTCATATTAAATAAAGTTAAGTATTATTTACACCCATGTCGTCGTGGCATGTTTTGATAATTTGCCCAATGGAACAATTTGGGACTACCCATTTTAGTTCTCCATTTATCCTTCGGAAAACCCTTCCAGATTTAAGCTCGTAGTCGGTGTGAATTTGCTTCTCTTCGTTGGTTGTAGCTCTTCGTTGTAATACTGAGAAGATGTTCATGATTCTGGGATCCTGCATCTGTATTGTTAACAGCCAATCCTGATCGGTTATTTTCAGGGAAAAAACCTTAAGGTCGACTTCATCCATGATCCTAGGTTCATAATGAGGCTGTCTGCTTAAGCAGTCTACGTGTTGTATGAGATTCTTGCTCCGGTGGACGATTTCAAAGTCAAATTCCGCCAAGGCCAGCCACCATCTGGCTATTCTTGGGATGAGTTCTCTTTTCTTGGCTGTCATCTTAACGGCTTCGCAATCGGTGACGATTTTAAATCGTTTCCCTAGTAAGAAACTCCGGAACCTTAGGAGCGTCTCGACAATGGCTAAGACTTCTAATTCATAACTATGATAAAACCTTTCCAGTTCTGTGGTTCGTCGACTAAAATAACTTACTGGTCGCAGTTTCCCATCGCTGTCCCATTGCTGAAGAATTCCAGCTAATCCTACTGCACAGGCGTCCGTATGAATCTCGTGATTATAATCAATATTGAAGAGCGTTAGGAGCGGTCGTGTCGTCAGTATGTCTTTAAGTTTCTGAAAGGAGCTCTGTTGATCCTGGGTCCAGGTGAATTCTTTGTCCTTCTTCAACAGGTTAGTCAGAGGTGACGCAATGATGCCATATTCCGGTACAAATTTCCTAAAATAACTCGTGAGGCCAATAAACTGTCGCACTTCATGGATGTTTTGCGGCTCCTTCATGTTTTTAACAGCTTCAATTTTAATATCACTAGGTCTTATACCTCGCGACGTTATCTCATACCCTAGGAATTCTATCTTTGGCATGAAGAAAAATGACTTTTTCAGTTTCAGGGTGAGTCCTTCGTCCATTATGATGCCAAGAAATTCCTCCAATACATCTAAACCGTCTTCGAAATCTTTGCTTGGAATCAAAACATCGTCCATGTAAGTGACTAGGTTTCCTTTTGTCATTCTTTGCTTCAGGGTGTTCATCATGCGTTGGAAATGCGATGGCGCGTTAGAGACCCCAAAAGGCACTCGTAAGAATTCATATTCGCCATCGTAGGTAATGAATGCTGTGTACTTCCTTGATTCGGCTGTTACCGGTATTTGGTAGTAACCTGAAGCGAAATCTAGAACGATAAAGTAAGTATTATCACTTAAACACTGTAGCAAATCTTCTATGATAGGCAGTGGATGTCTATCTTTAATGGTCAGCTCATTGATTTTTCTATAGTCAATCACCATTCTACTGTACCCATCCTTCTTATTTACTAACAAGGCTGGCGAGGAATATTCCGAGTTTGATTTTTTAATAATTTCAGCTTTCAGCAATTCCTGTATAATGCCTTGCATCTCTCTCTGCTGGGGTATTGATAATCTATATGGCCGGGAATTCACAACTTCTAACTTCTTTAGTTCTATTTTGAATTGAAAATTCTTTGAACAGCCCAATTCTGAGACATTTTTCGCGAAACACTTTCTGTATTTATTCATCAGATTTAAAAGTCATTTATTTTGTTCGTCGCTTAAATCGCCTTTGTTGACTTCTTCGTATGAAATTGGTGTTAAATTTTGGTCGCCTCTATTAGATTCAGTCCTCATAACAATGCGTTCTGGTTCATCAACATTTTGCTCAAGGGTAGATTGTTCAATGCCGGGGGAATCGGTTACGTCAACTTTCTTTAACAACTCTATGACACTGTCATCCGTGACATTTGTGTCTTGTAAGATTCTTAATTGTCCCTTCCTCTTGACTACGATAACGTAATCTAAGTCAGTAAAATCTCTTCCTACTATTAAATCGGTACTCATTAGATCATCTGAAACAACTAGAAGAAAAATTTCTGCTGTCACTTCGTCCACCGTTAAGTCTACTGGCACACGTCCCAATGTTTCACATTTACCTCCGAATCCTCTTAATGGGGAAATGTATGGTTCATAAGGTAATCCGATAGCCTTTACACAACTTTGAGTTATTACTGTCACATCACTACCCATGTCTATAAATGCGACTGCTGAATGGATTCCGTTTATAATAACTATTTTGTTATACTCGTCTTGCCTTATCAATGAGACCTTTGCGACCTTGCATTCCTTTTCCGAATGTCCGATTCTCTGACATTTTGCACATCGTTGCTTCCGTTGCGGTCGTGCGCAGTTTATTGCAATATGCCCTACTTCGTTGCAATTATAACATTTTTGTTCAAGAGCAGTTGGTCTTGCCCTTTCTTGTTTCGCTGTGGCCGTACTGATTGGCTGACGTTCTTGTGAGCTGAATGCACACATTTCTTCATAACTTTTGTATTGCCGTAACAAAATGTCTGGCGTAGCAAAGTGCTGTAGTGAAAGGATTGTGCGAATTTCACTACTGGGAAATCCGTTTATTATATATCGGACTTTAGCAGCGTCTTTCATCGAAATACGGTTCGCTATAGAAATAGTCTCATAATAATATTGCTCGAATGTTTCTCCTGAACGCTTTTTTTCCTGCTAAGTAATAAATGGATTTCTGCCTCATCAGTTGATGCTGGAAATGCTGATAATAATTCATTCTTCATGCTGCTCCACGAGACTAATTTGGCCTGACAGCCTTGAAGCCAAAATTTCGCTGCTCCCGCAAGTTTTGACGACACTAAAAGTAAAACATCTTTATCGTTTAATTTATATACCCTCTCTTAGCTCCTCTATTTTGTTTATCCATTGGTAACTTGTTGGCCCCGTCTTATCGCCTGGGGTGAATGTCGGTGCTATTGCTATTATCTCACGTAAATTTTTCTGACCAGCCTGACCGTCGGACTCCGAAGGATTGCATGTAGTAGGGAGCATGCCCGTTGTCACTGGCGTTGCGTTTATGTTTCCCGTTTGGGGTTGGGATTTCTGCTGCCATAGCAAGATATTTGTTTTTGCTAATTTAATTTCCAACCTCAATATTTGTTCCTTATGTTCACAAAGTTCCATTTGCTCTTTTATGGACACTTTATCACTTCTGCTTTCGATATTTACGTTTAGCAAACTCTCCCCCACATTACGTTGTGTGGTGTTAAGGTCAGGGTTATTTCATACGGTAGAGCTGGCTAATTCCTTTGTAAAATCTTCTCCTGCGCTGTTCTCTTCGTTGGCATGGGTTCCACTCTTCGTTGTGTCGCCGTTATCCATTGTTGGTTCAG
This sequence comes from Thereva nobilitata, assembly GCA_963855945.1. Taxonomy (NCBI): domain Eukaryota; kingdom Metazoa; phylum Arthropoda; class Insecta; order Diptera; family Therevidae; genus Thereva; species Thereva nobilitata. Next base: position 72,683,335 of record OY979695.1, read on the forward strand.
GGGATTGCTCGTCCAGGATTTTCCTTTTTTTTCTACCGAATTGCCTAATGCCCGTACCGACACGCGCTCGCGAGGTTAGGGTGAAAAACAAAAATCTAAATCTCGTAAGTCCTTTTTTTCCCACTTCTGAGATATAAAGAAAGAAAATGCAATTTTAGAAACTAACGTTTATTATTTAATATTACAAAAAGGCTTCGATGCCGGTCACTTTAATTCTTCGGTAAAATCTATTTTTGCGTCGATGCTTTAAGGCCCAACTATAATGCACGTAAGAAATGCACGTCATCTGGGCGCTCTCATGGAAACTAATGGGTTCGGCCATATTGGACGTACGTCGGTCATATTTTGTTTCGTTAAGTTTCGTTGAACGTAAAAATGCGAAAAGAACCGCGGTCAACGTACGTTTTGTGAGAATTTGTAGTTAAATTGATGGCAGCTGATTTTTTTGTTGTTGTTTTGTGGGTTTTAAACAAGAAAGAGTATGGAAAATGTTGTGCTTAAAATTTATGGGAGTGATTTTGATAAGAAATGTATTATAATTGAAAATAAACATGATTATTTTTAATATGCAAAGATTAATAGCCAAGTTTTAATAGTCAATGGGCATATTCACACAGTGCACATTCATGGCGCCTAAAACCGGTTTTATAGATGAGAGAGGGAAGGGAGCGGAAGAACTTAACGAAACATTTTTCACGCAAAAGCAAACGCGTGAAAACTGGCACACATATAAAAAGTTACTTCTATCTCTTGCATTCTGTAGCTCTGTTTTTCTCTAACAAGTAAATTTCATCTGCAATACATTTAAATGTTCCTGTATAGCATTCAAATTTACTACACTCATTTACGCCCCGTCTGAGTTGCTAGGAGTTGAATAAAACCGGTTTTACTCACCACAATTATGGCAGCGTGTGAATATGCCCAATGAGTAATAATTATGCATTTTAATAATTTTATAGTTGTGAAAACTTTCCGTATACACAAACCATTATACGTTTGACGAAAGTTTGATATTTACGCACGTCGGTTGACGTGCGTTTGTTACGTGCATTATATACTGTGTTTCCATGAGCCAGGGTAGAGTTTTCGTTAAGTAAACAGAAAGCTTTTTCTCTCAAGATCACTCGATGCTGTTTCCATGGCGGTTCTGGGTTAAAGTGACAGATAATTAATTTTACATTGCCTCGCCGTTGGTATATGTGCAGTAAAGGATACTGAAACACACACATATGCACAACCCGGCTTAATCGTACTGGATTCGTTGAGTTTACTTGGATTTAACGAGACTTTACTCAATCCCCGTTTCCATGGGGGCTTAATCTGAGTAAACTCAGGATAAACTCTGCATGGAAACACAGTAATAGTTGGGCCTTTACTCTGCGGCGTCTCTAGTTCAACTGTCTGCCGTCAGTCGACTTTTTGTCTCTGGTACTAACACCCTCTGTTAGTGCGTAGGGAAACTCTTCTACCGCAACATTCTGTTTTTTCCGTTGGTCGTTTAATTCAAATGTGCTCGTTACCTTTACTTCGTGAGAGTCTCAAAAATAAAACACAATCAAACTCAATAATAGAATTTTTTAATTTTAATTTAAGCGTTTTTACAATAATCCTTTATTAAATTTACTTAAACTTTTACTTCAAACTTGAAACTTTAAACCTTTAACTTTAAACCTTTTTTACAATACTTCGACCTTTTTAAAATTTAAACCTTGCGGTCCGGACTCTACCTTTACTCTAAATTTTTAAATTGCATTCCAATGTTTTCTTACATCAGAAAACCAAAACGGAAATCAGCCAGCGAAATTATTGAACTACTTTTATTGAAAATTTTGATGATCAGCAACTCACGTATGAAATTTTGAAATGAGGTTTGTGCTGATACTAATTTGGAAATAATTTATGGAACTGCGGAAAATAAATGAAATAATTTCGCGTGTGGGGTCAATGAATAATTTTGTTAATTGGAACATAACACCTCCCCCCTTAAATAAATTGATTTTAGTTGACAAAATCAATTTACTAGAGTATAATCAATATCTTTTAGCGACATTGTAGAATTTAATTTTCGTTCCTTTTTTTGAAATTGAATCATAGTTTCAGGAGATTCTTCTAATTGCATTGTTGACGGACATTTTGGAATAGAGTTGACTGGTTGAGTATCGTTCTTTGGTTTTGTACAATAATTGCTAGTTATTTTAATTATAGTGTGGGGTTATAAGTCAATAACGTACCACACTTTTCAATTTTATAACAAAAATTTATTCTTCGCGAAGCTAACACAATTATACAAAATATACAAAACTCTACAACTATACAAACTACAAACAGTAAATCTATTTTGATTATTAATTGGACGTTAAGAATTATTAATTGTTTCGTCTTTTTACGTAGTCGCGGCGTTTTTATTAGATTTTATCAGAACGCGGAAGCCAGTTCAAAAATGCGCCCATGATTCCGCTATTTCCACGATTGTGAAATCTTTTTTCGTTTGACAGTCTCGGAGTTTCTTATTGTGCGTTTACACGGCGCACTTCGATTTGGGGTGCGTTCCACTGTGTCACCACATTACTCCCCCTCTAGTGATTAACGATACTTTAGAGGAATTTGTACGCGACGTCCGGTCCTGGTAGTCTTCGCTTCCGGCTGAGGCTCCTCGATCTCCTCGTTCTGCGGCTCCTGAATTAGCTGTTCCTTCTCCTCGACGATAAACGCTGGTTTCAAGCGGTCCACGGAGACGCTGGTGATTAGCCCCTTCACTAATACGTTGAAATACTTGTCTTTCCTGCTGACCACTTTAAATGGTCCGTCGTACGGCGGCTGCAGCGGTGCTCTGACCCTGTCAACTCTTAAGCTACTGACAGAATCAGGCGCAAACGCCGTGCGGGCAATGACAGAGAGAATAGAAGTAGTGTATTCAAATGCGCACTAACGAAATGCTGATTTTCGCTACGCACACACCGCGCAAGTTGCTTTACTTTCTACTTTCTGCGCGTTGCCGCCGCGTGTGTCAAGAGATGTTTGTGTTTTGAGTCGTGTTTTGGTGGTGGTGGGCATATGTTTGGAGTCGTGTTTGGTGTTGGCTGTGATAGCAAATTTGTTGATTTTTATATTTTTTAATGAAAATCTTTATTTTTCCAAATTGGGTTAATTAAATTAGCACATAAAAAAAAGACAAACCCTGTAGGATAGAAAAATTATATGTAAATCATTCAGGTTTTTCAATTTTTTTTCCAATCACGTCCACTTGTCACTTTGATTTCGTTGTTGTGTTCAAAGTCGGAGCGCGCCGCCGACACCGCAACATCATGTCAGTGAAAAGTCGCCACACACCGCGAAGCCAATGTCCGCACGGCGTTTGCGCCTGATTCTGTCAGTAGCTTTATGAAGACATGCGTACAGTCCTTTAGGTTGTTAAACACAAAGGTTTTTTTGCTGCCATGATGATGAACTTCAGCGGGCGTTCCAACAAGCCCCAGATCATTATCCTAATACAATTATTTTAGAAGTTATAGCGATTTGTTTGAAAGTGTTTTTAATAAAAATAATCATTTAGTGCAAAATCTATTTTTGAAAAGTGGGGGGTAGACTTCATCCGAAATATATAGTTTCTGCGTGAAAAATTCTTAAAATAACACGAATTTTATGATTTTCGCTGAAATCGGCCGCAAAAATATTTGACCCACCCTAGATGTATACGCTAAGTTTACAAAGCGACCGGCTGTTGAATGGTTTTGGTTGGACGAACGAAAAATCGTGGTGGGAATCGGTGGGAAATCGTAACGGTTTAGCCGCTTTGAAGTTTTTTTAGAGTTTTTCATATCACCCTGTATTTTTGTAACCCTATAACATATATTCATGAATAAGGTATCAGTGTACGCAGAATACACCCACCTATACAGGGTGTATTGCATAAAGTTACAAAGCGGCCGTCTGTGGGTAGGTTTTGGATAGAGGAACAAAAAATCGTATGATAGGGGGGGAGTGAAATCGTAACGGTTTAGCCGCTAGGGCGTTTTGAAGTTTTTTGTTTAGAGTTTTACATATCACCCTGTATTTTTGTAGCCCTACGACCTATTTTTATTAATAAGATATCAGTGTACGCAGAATACTCCCACCTATCTAAGACTGTCAAAATCAAGGTTCCACCCTATCAAGTTCCAGAGTATTCAGTCGTCAAAGGCAAAACTATGGTTTTTTCCCTAAAATTTCAACTAAAACCACCGTTTTCTCCATAAAATACGTAGTTAACTAATTTTTTTGCAAAATTGAAAATTTCAACTAAAACCACCTTTTTCTCCATAAAATACCGAGTTAACTAATTTTTTTTTGCAAAGGACAATGGGCAAAATTGTATGGGGCCTGGGGGATCTGCGGCCAAAAATAATTTAGATATTTATTGGTGTAGTTTGGTCCGACAATAACTGTGGAGAAGTTTTATCACCGAGATGTACTTGAAAAATGGATAAAATACATTATTGATTTTGTGAACTTGTGAGATAGTTTTACTAGTTATCATGGCTTATTTTCAGTGCAAAATGGAAAAATGAAGTAAAATAACAAATCTGGATAGGTTTTTATTTTGATTAAATAATAAAGCTCTGAATTCTAAACGATGCATTACATTTTTGTGGTTGTGCTCTAGGATTGCTAATATATTACAAAATACACACCTATTAGAATATTAGTGATCGCGCTCTATAGTGACACTTAATTCCGCTGCTGGTAGTCTTATATCTTCAGGTTGATTCTTTTCCCAGCCTAAATACCATACTACGCACATAACATGTGCGCAGCATCCAATTGTGCGCCTTCCACTCAGGCATGAACAATAATAATATGCGATAGCTTCTCTTCCCTCTCTTTGTCGGTCAATTGTAATATAAGAATAATAAATCTTAGACCTTACATGTCTGGACTGTACTCGGACACGTAACAACCAAACGTCTCGCTCTTCGATGTATTCGCTAAGACCGCTTATTTGTTGTTCTCGGTATACTTCAATATTATGCAAGCCCTGTGTTAGGTGCTCAGCGTAATAACTGCGAGCTAACTTCATTTGGTATGTACCAAGGGCAAAAAGGATAAGGACACAAAGCTTGCTTTAGTGCTTTGCTTTGCTTTGACATATCAAATAAACCAGTGCTTTGCTATGAGACAAAACCAAATGACAAAGCGGAAAAGCCAAAGCAAAGCCAAAGCAGATACAATTTCCATACGATAATGTCCATTCCAAAGGAAAAATTTCGCAAAATTCATACTTTTTACCTCTTTCGGGTACTATTTCTATGTCCTGTGCTCATGAAAAGCAAACTGTCAAGTAGCTAAAGCAAAGCGTGTATTTGGGTTTGTTTTACTTTGGCATGTTGGGCTTGTTTTGCTTTGGCACGTGGTACCTGAAAAGCTCACCAAGTTCAAGCAAGCCAAGCCTACATTGGGGTTTCACCTTAACAAAGCCGGCGGCGCACAGTGGTCAATTTTCATTTTTTTGGTTTGAAAAATCGTGCAATTATTATTATACATTTAATTGCAATTACATTAAACATTTCATTATTTTCTAAATGGAATACAATGTCACGTACATAGCAAAAATTATTCCTAGATAACAGTGCTTTCATTTGACACTACTTTCATTCATGGCCGCCGACAGCCCAAAATGCCCATTCACCTTGGAAAGCTTGGACAATTTCCTATCAATAATGTCTGGAAAACTTTTATCCTAGGGCTTTTATTTTTGGAATTATAACCAATTTTAATGCTAAAATTGGCTCTATTTCGTACTTTTTCACCTAAGCTTTGCCAAAAAGTACCAAATAAGTACTAGCCGAGTTGTCAGAGACTTTTACCTCGCACAATATGTGATTTTGCTGAAAATTGGGACTTAGCATAAAAAACTTCATAAAAAATGTAACAACTTTTTATTTGGGTCAATTTATTGTAGACTCCAGTTCGTTTTGCTAGAAAAGTTGATCGACATCCCCAGATTTGACAGCAAACAAAATTTCCAATAAATTAATAAAATCCTTGCAAAAATTTAATATTAGTTTTTATAGAGGTATTATTTAACATTTCATTGTAATTTTATGATTTAGAAAAAATTGAATAAATGTAATTCTGTGCAATTTTTAATTTGCTACTGTTTTCTCAAACTTTAGATCAACTCTTCTACCAAAAGGAACTGGAGTATACAAAAATTGACACTAATAACAATTGTTAGATTTTTTATGCAGTTTTTTATGCTGCAATAAAAAAATAGTTTTTAACGAAAAGGCGATAAAAAATTGGTGTTATTTGGGTAGGTGTCAATTTTTAAGCCATTTCTTGTAACTGAACATTAAATTTTTCTACTATGACAGACTAAACGTCTGACATGCACAGTGGTAGAAGGCTGGGGAAATTTCTGATCCATTAAGCCAAAGATCATTATACTACTACAATTATGTATTTCAGAAGTTATAGCGATTTTTTGGAGTGTTTTTAAAAAAATAATCATTTAGTACAAAATATATTTTTGAAAAAGGGGTGGGGGAGACTTCAACCAAAATATATAGCTGGGAAAATTCCTGATTCAACAAGCCCAAGATCAGTATCCTACTACAATTATTTTAGAAGTTATAGGGATTTTTGGAAAGTCATTTTAAAAAAATAATCATTTAGTACAAAATATATTTTTGGAAAAAATAGGGGAGTTTAGACTTCAACCAAAATATATAGCTGGGAAAATTCCTGATCCAATAAGCACAAGATCATTATGGTACTACCATTACTTTAGAAGTTATAGCGATTTTTTGGAGTGTTTTTAAAAAAAAGCATTTCGAACAATATATATTTTCGGAAAGGGGGGGGGGTTTAGACTTCAACCAAAATATATAGCTGCGAAAATTCCTGGTCCAACAAGCCCCAGATCATTATCCTAATACAATTATTTTAGAAGTTATAGCGATTTGTTTGAAAGTGTTTTTAATAAAAATAATCATTTAGTACAAAATCTATTTTTGAAAGACTTCATCCAAAATATATAGTTTCTTCGTGAAAAATTCTTAAAATAACAGGAATTTTATGATTTTCGCTGAAATGGGCCGCAAAAATATTTGACCCACCCTAGCTGTATACGCTAAGTTTACAAAGCGACCGGCTGTTGAAAGGTTTTGGTTGGACGAACGAAAAATCGTGGTGGGAATGGGTGGGAAATCGTAACGGTTTAGCCGTTTTGAAGTTTTTTTTTAGAGTTTTTCATATCACCCTGTATTTTTGTAACCCTATGACATATTTTCATGAATAACGTATCAGTGTACGCAGAATACACCCACCTATACAGGGTGTATTGCATAAAGTTACAAAGCCGCCGTCTGTGGGTAGGTTTTGGATAGAGGAACAAAAAATCGAATGATTGGGGGGGGGGTGGTGAAATCGTAACAGTTGAGCCGCTAGTGCGTTTTGAAGTTTTTTGTTTAGAGTTTTACATATCACCCTGTATTTTTGTAACCCTATGGTCTATTTTTATTAATAAGATATCAGTGTACGCAGAATACTCCCACCTATCCAAGACTGTCAAAATCAAGGTTCCAGAGTAATCTGTCGTCAAAGTCAAAACTTTGGTTTTTTCCCCTAAAATTTCAACTAAAACCACCGTTTTCTCCATAAAATACGTAGTTAACTAATTTTTTTTTTGCAAAATTGAAAATTTCAACTAGAACCACTTTTTTCTCCATAAAATACCGAGTTAACTAATATTTTTTTTGCAAAATTGGTAAACTTGGACAATTTCCTATCAATTATGTCTGGAAAACTTTTATCCTAGGGCTTTTATTTTTGGAGTTATAACCAATTTTAATGCTAAAATTGGCTCTATTTCGTACTTTTGCACCTAGGCTTTGCCAAAAAGTAGCAAATAAGCACTAGCCCAGTTGTCAGAGACTTTGACCTCGCACAGTATGTGATCTCGCTGAAAATTGGGACTTAAGCCTCGTTCACACGGTGACACTGATGTCGTGGCATTTAATGTCGCGACGTGAATGTCGCAAAAGTGTATCGTCTGAACTATGGAATGTCGAGACGTCTCAACGTCGTGACACTAATGCGGCATATCAAAAATTTTTGATATTTGACACCTGATGCCGCGGCACTTCTAACACATCCGCTACTGCGATACAAGTACGCCCATTTTTACACGAGTTTCGCAACACTATGCGTGGATCATGTGAACACTTAGTGCCGTGATAGCAAATGTCGAGCACTTTCATGATGATAAATGCCACGGCATCAGTGTCACCGTGTGAACGAGGCTTTAGGTACATTTTTGGGTGTAAAAAACGATAAAAAAATCTTTGCTGCTCTAAAGTGTATGCTAAGTTCACAATTTCGAAAACAAATTCGAAAATTTGGTTTTTGCTTTATATATCGAAAAATAAAAAAAAATTTGAAAAACTATTAGCGCTACGTGAAAGAGCGGAAAATTTTACTAAAATTTATATTATAACTACTTTTTAAAAAAACTGTTTTATTATAATAAAAAATTATTAAAAATAAGAAGCAAAATCGAAAAATCTAAGCGCGCCAAAAAACTGAATTTAAATATTCTAGCTACATAGTCGTTCGGGGAAAAACTAAAGTATTTTTGCCTAAAATATGCTCAAAAATAAAAATGAAAAAAGCATTATAAATAAGAAGAGACTCTAAGCTTTCTAAGGAAGCCATTAGTTTTTAATTTTTTGTTTTCTTTCTCATAGAAAATTTGACCGGAAGTTTATTATTATTTCATTATTATTAAGGAGTGAGGAGGCAACCCATATGGTGAACACTGCGGTCAAGTTAGGCCTCTTGTGTACGTACCCCCATTAACGGAGCAGACTATCAGCCTTCCGGACGAAGGCAAGAAGGTCCTTAATTGAAGAAGACCGGACTTGAGCGGGGCTCATAAACTCTCTGAAAAACGTTCTTCTTCTAAGCCAGATCAGAGCAGGACATTCACAAAGAATATTTGTGGAAGTCTCGTCGCCTTCCAGACAGAGTCGGCATTCTGTCTCTTCAGACAGTCCTAGGTTGTGGAGGTGATATCGCAGTCCTAAATGGCCAGTCAGATAGCCCACCAACAGCCTTAGGTCCGCTCTGTTTAAAGTGATAGTGCCCCTAACGGCAAAGGGTCTTATAAGATCTTTAGCCTGTCTAAGACCTGGGATTGATTCCCAATAGGCTAGGTGTAGTCCCTTAATCCACTCCTCTATCAGGGACTTGGAGGTGTACCATGAGATACCACAGAAGGGTTCTGGGCCTTGGACCGGCGTCGCAGACCCCTCCCTCGCGAGGCTGTCTGCAGCCTCATTGCCCTCGATACCACAGTGTCCGGGGACCCAGCATAGCGAGACCTTATTTCTTCTGGTCAGGCTCTGGACTACGTCGAAACACCCTGCAACTATTTTGGAAGAAAATTTCCACGTTGAGAGTGCCTTGATGGCAGCTTGGCTGTCAGAAAAGATTTTAATGTTGGCGCCTTTCAAACCTTTCTCAAGGTTGAGCCTAGCGCATGTCGCAATGGCATGTATTTCAGTCTGGAAAACAGAGGGCCACTTGCCCATTGCATTCGAGACCTTGAAGTTGGGTCGCGCGACGCCAGCCCCTGTACCATGTTCCATCTTTGACCCGTCGGTGAACCAGTGGAGATGTTTTGGATTCCCAGGAAAAATAGGTTCTTCCCACTCAGAACGATCTGGGATAATCGCCCTGAATTTCCTTTGCAACCGCAGTTCACCAACCATTTGGTCGGATACGCGGCAAATGGAAATGTTTGGGATATTGTCAAGGATATCTATGTGTCCTTTGACTGTATAGGGCCAGTTGGATGAAATCTGAAGTCTCAAGACACTTATGGCCGCGGATTTCCATATGAAGATATGCAATGGGGTCAATGCAATGCACCTGTGGGGCAGGTCCGCATAGCTCCGGTAATGGAGAGGCAAGCAAGCCGTTGTAGTTTGCTGCACTTGAGGATCGCCGTAACCTATTTAGTCTTAGGCCACCAGACTATAGCGGCATAAGATGACGAATGGCCGGTTCGTCTTGTGACAGAACTCAATCAGTTCTTGAACCTCCTGGGGTGGCATTATTGCTACATCCCCCGGAAAGTAAGCGGACGCAAGGACAATTTCTTGGAATCCGTTGGCGGTGGGACCCGCAACCGAGATCGCCGCTAGATCTCTGGAAATAAAGTTAGTAATAGAGAGATGAGTAACCCGATTGTCAATTAAAAGGGCAGCACGAGGCGTCCTGCATCTCCGATCATATACTACTTAACGGGGGCCGGATGTGGAACAACGCGAGATGGTCCCGGAGTCGGTGCGAGCGCAGCTCCGTCGCCAGTTGGCCCTATGGCCAAGGTGACGGCATTACTGCAGTCCTCGGTAGCACCAGAAGCATTGGGAGGTGCCGATTCAGACCCTATGGTCTGTGCGTCACACGACGAACCCTGCCCTTGTGGCTGCTTCGGCGAAGGATCTTTGTCCTTAAGAATCAGCCTGATGTGGGAGAATCGATAGGCGATTTTCCCCTTCAGACTAATCAACTTAGCCATGGAAGCGAAATCCACTACCATGACCAAGTGAAGAGTGTTTTCACTCACCCGCCTCTGGACCACTTTCCATTTCTCAGCGGGAACCGAGTTTTGTGCGGCGATAGTCGCCAGCACTTTCTCATTGGGTAAGGTACCACTCTGGGGAAGTAGCCTCGTATGACTTGAGTCTGAGGGAAATTACCCTCTTCCACCAGAGTGATATCAAGAGCACTCTTGCTCGTAACGAAGGAGACGTTACTCCTCACCCATTCTGCTGTGTCAGGGTTTGAGCAGACTAACAGCAGCCAGCCTCTTCTTTGGAAGCTCCCTTCGAAAGACGGCTTGACTTCGCCCCCTGCTTTTTCGATAACGACGTCGATGATCGCCTCCTGCAGCTGTGCCATTTGCTCAGGTGTCAGGGGGTGGTTGACCATGTCAGTCGAGATGAGGCCAAGCTTAACACTGCTTACCACCTGCCTAAAGGTGGGGCGAGTGGGCGGCCGTCTTGGTCCTCTTCTGTTTCGGACGTTCCGGAGTTTCCTCCTCTGAGCGAACCCTCTTCAGCTCAGTTTTTTTGGAGGGCTTTGCCAAAGCTTTTTCCAGCGATTGGAGAGCTTTACAAACCCAGGTTTGTCAAGCTCCATCTTTTCAAAGCCTCGGACAATGGTTGTGGCTCTGGAATTAACCGAGCACACACTGACCGAGTCTGCGCTGCAGACGGATTCGTCTTTACCGTGTGCAGAACCAGCGTGCCCAATGGCTCCGCTGGTCGAAGCAGTTGGTTTCCAACTTACGTGCCCAGTGGCTCCGTTCTTTGAAGCAATTGGTTCACAACTTGCGTGGCCAATGGCTCCGCGCGTTGAGGCAATTGCTATCTCTTGCGTCCCTGTGGACACTTGAGATGTGGCCATCGTCACAATTGACGAGGTTGATGCGGTCGGAGCTGCATCAAGCTCATTATTTTTTTTTATTAAATTCCATGTATGGACCCACGAGTGTACAGGAAAGTAAGTCACCCACAGCGAGCCCGTATACTGCGGGAAGGCTAATTAAAAGTGGAGGACGCCAGGTATCCAGAGTTCGGATATTAGAGACCAAGCACCCCATTGTCCATGCGTCTCTCGGCATATCCTGTTTCACCTTAGATTGGGGTGATTTTTTCAAGAGTGTTCTTCTCTCCGCCCGACTACCATCAGCCAGCACCCCTGGTAGAGACATGACCATACCAGGAGTCTGTTTCCAGTCGCCCCACGAGGAGGGTGTAGTCGCGCTTCCAGCAGTGTAGCACAGTTTCGGAACGGAGCACAAAGCAGCGTGTTAGTCCCTTGTGTACCTGTTGGCTGGCGACCTTGACCGGAAGTTATAATTTGTAAAATTCTCACTGATGTTTATGAAATTGAAGATAGAGGCGGACGAAAAAAAAATCCTTGTACATTTATCATCATTAGACATTTACCTTTGATGTAAAATGAATTAAAATGATAAACATTTTCTCTGTTTAATAAAATTTATGTTTTAAAATATTAATTTTTCTTACAGCATTTATTTGACGCCATTTTTATTTTCAAAAACAGCCGGCACACAAAATATGATGAAGAAGAGAGACGCGCCCGGGCCGCCGTCAGTCTTTCACTTCTCTCGTCTGGGGCCGGTTGCTTTTGAAAATAAATATGGCGTCGAATGAATGCTGTAAGAAAAAATGAATATTTTAAAACATAAATTTTATTAAACAGAGACAATGTTTATAATATAAATTCTTTTTACTTCAAAAGTAAATGTAATGATGATAAATGTACAAGGATTTTTTTTTCGTTCGCCTCTATTAATATCTATCTTCAATTTTATAAACATCAGTGAGAATTTTACAAATTATAACTTCCGGTCAAATTTTCTATGAGAAAGAAAACAAAAAAATTAAAAACTAATTGCTTCCTTAAGGCGCAATTCCACTGAGGCAACTTTTAGGCAACATGTAGCATGAGGCATTCACGCACGAGTTAGATATAGATTAGATACTAACACTAATAAAGATAATTTTTGGCAAGAATTGAAAGATAAATATGACAAAAAATAAAAAAATAACATAATCATTATCATACAATTCATTTTCCCACTAGTCCAGTCAAATTAGTCGAAAAAAGAGGATGAAATTGCATTTTAAGAGGTACGGAATTTTTTTTTTGGTATTTGTTCGGGTACATCTGACAATGATAAAACCAAGTTTGTGGGGTCGCAGAGGCTTGGGAAAAGCCGCCATCTTGAAAAAGAGGGAGAGCTTGTTTATATTAAATAGCTCGTTTGCATGCAATGATAGATGATAATGATCAATAGCGAAGTTGTGGAGAATAAAATTATCTAAAAAATGAGCCCCCAACGAGCTCTGTAAGTTGATTTGGCTCAAAGTAATGGCCCAGTAGGAATTCTAGGTAGCACTTACCGATGGAGCACTGATATAAGTAGTCATCTGGTAAGGGGTACTCCTATTTTCTTAGGTGTTAGAAGAGCCCTTATATAACGCATTACAAGAAAAGGCAGATGGTAAGGGGTAATCCAGAATTAGACCCACAGAAGTTAGAAATTTGCCCGATAACTCAAATACCATTACAAAAATACGAAAACAAATGAGTCATCGGGTAAATTTCTAACTTCGTTGGGTCGAATTCTGGATTACCCCTTACCATCTGCCTTCTCTTGTAATGCCTTTATAAGGGCTCAACGATGTAGTAAAAAGTAAGGCTTTACCTCCTATGACATCGTGTGTAAAAATAAGCACTTCTGTAAGGGGGATGGCAAGGCCTTCCCCTTACCAGTAAGTGCTCTTTTCAGTACTTCTGTAAGCTTACAAGAAGCAACCGTTAACGAAATATTCAAAAAAAATGGCATTATCAGTTATTTCAGGCACGTCCAGTGCGAACTTTGGCTTGGGATTACTCGCAAACTACATAAGCGATAACGACGGTTAAGGGCTCATTATAAAGATAATTACTAGGATTTTAAATTCGTTAATGGGCATTAACCCAAAAAAATTAACAGTTGGCGAGTTAATTGCAAAAAACTGCATTCAACCCTCACCACACGATCATGGTTGAACTTTGACCGGCCATTACTTTGAGCCAAATCAACTTACAGAGCTCGTTGAGGGCTCATTTTTTAGATAATTTTATTCTCCACAACTTTGCCATTGATTATTATCAGCTATCATTGCAGGCAAACGAACTATTTAATATAAACAAGCTCTCCCTCTTTTTCAAGATGGCGGCTTTTCCCAAGCCACTGCGACCCCACAAACTTGGTTTTATCATTGTCAGATGTACCCGAACAAAAACCAAAAAAAAATTCCGTACCTCTTAAAATGCAATTTCATTTACTAATTTGACTGGACTACACGACAAACATTTTTTTTGATATTAAAATATTTCTACGTCGGAGAATTTCGCCTTCTTCGCATTCTGAATAAAAGAGAAAAATCTCAAGTTGCATTAACTGAAACAAGTTTCATCTAAATTATTAAATCGTGAGAAAATGAATTTGATAACGTAAGCAAATTTCTGTTAGAACTTTAAGCAGGTGAGAAATTATTATTATGTTTGTTAGTTAGTTAAAATATAAATTTTAATCGGTTCGGTTGTAGTTCGGTTATAATAAAGATTTTATTTTAAACTTTCAAAAGTTTTGTGTTTTTATTTCTTAGCCTACTATACTGAATTTATAACTGGCGCAGTCGGTAGGATTGTCGTCAAAAGATTGACAATCCAGTGTTCGAATTTGCGAAATCGTAACAAAATATTTAAATAGTTTGTTAAAAATTTTGGGTGACTAAAAGTGGAGAACAAAGTACAACAACAAAATTTTGAAGTGCGGAGAAACAAACTTTTACACCCTTAACAGAAATTTTTTTTTCTTCTCTTGTGTCTGAAGTGAAAATTTGATGAAAAAAAGTGAATTTTAAATCGAATGAAAAATAGTACGAAAGCAATTTAGTTTGAAAATTAATAATAACTGATGATAAATTAAAAGAAGAAAGTTAAGTTCAAATTGAGTGAAAAATAAGTTACAATCAATTTCTTGGAATATAATAATAACTTAGTGAACTGGTTCATGAATAATAGGCAGTTAAGGTTCGACCGAAATCGACAAATAAGTGCTAATATGGAAGGACAAGTGAACGATAACATTAGGAATATAATTGAGCAGCAAGAAGCTCAAATTCTAGCCCAAAATGCTAGAATTGAACAATCGATCGCAGCCCAACAGCAACAGCCTCCAGTACGTCAACAGCAGCTATTTGTGCTTACTCCTGAACAGTTCCTGAACTATGTTAACAAATTAAACAAATTCAATGGTGCAGACGAATATACAGTTCAGGAATTTATAAGTTCAGTGGAACTAACATTTCAACTTTGCCAACATGATGTTCCAGGATTAAGAGACCATGCAATGAGTATCGTCATCAATGAGAAAATCCAAGGCGAAGCCAAAAAATGTATACAACGCTTAGGAGTGGACTCACAACTATGGGAAGAGGTCAAACGGGAGCTGAAGTTACACTTTCGACCCAGGGAAAATTACTCGGAGTTATTAAATAATTGTAGATCTTTAAAAGTAAGTACATTAAGAGAATTATTTGATAATGTTAGGGAAATCAATTATAAATTAAACGAACTCTACGAGTTTGACGAAGCTAGACCAGATACATATCACCCCCGAAATAATGATAAGTATTTAGTTGATATAATTAGTAGCAAAATCCATGATTTTTTAAGAGGCAACATACCTGAAAACGCTACAATTATTGAAATTTTTAATAAATTTGAGAAATTAAAGCTCCTTGATAACGAGGATGCCGTAGAACATAGAAGTAAGAAGTTTAAAGCAAATTTACATAAAATTGGGAATAAAAGTGAAAACACATTTAATTACAAGTTAAATAGAAATATTTCATACAATAGGCTTAATAACCATAATAGAAGTGTTCCTGATTCAAGAATGAACAATCCTAACAATTCTGAGAACGATAACACTAGAAATAAATATACCAATGCTTTTAGAAACCGAAATTTTAGAAATAACAATAATTATAATACATCAGGGCAGTATCGTCATTTTAATTCTAACAATAACAATATTAATAATAATAGTGCTAAGCAGTTCAGACAAAATTCGGGACAAGTGAGAAATAATCCGAGTTATGAGCCAATGGAGATTTGTCATCTAGGTCAAGACCAAGATGTAAATTTTCACAACGAGCCTCGGAACCAAGTATCCCCTTAATATCTATAATATCCATTACTTTAGGAAAAAATAAAATTAGATGTCTTCTGGACAATGGTTCAGTAACCAGTGTTATAAAACCCAACGTATTAGATGAGTTTTTTGAGGAAGAATTAAAAAAACCAATTTATTTTACTACTATTAATGGAACGATTGGATTTCATAGTAAGATCGTTACTCCAATGCCGAAAGAATTTAAATCCTTCGGAACTTTAACGTGGAAAGTATCTAATCTTAAGAGTAGGAATTATGAAGCAATAATGGGGCAAAATTTCTTAGTGCCATTTAAAGCAAAGATAGATTTAGATTGCAATTGTGTAGAAATAAATAATAAACTTAAAATTCAGTTCGAGGAAAATTACTACCCTTTCAATATTAATCAAATATACTCGTTAAAAGGATATACGGGAAAATTCCTAGAAAAAATACAACTTGGTCATTTAAATACGGAAGAAAAGGATAAACTAATTGGGTTACTTAAGAGTAACGAAGACTTATTCTTTAAAGAGGGCGATGTGCTTACATCGACAAACGAAATTAAACACGAAATTAGGACTGTTACAGATAATCCCATTTATTCCAAAGTGTACCGATATCCTCAAGTGCATGAAAAGGAAATAGAGCGTCAGATAAAAGAGATGCTCGAACAGGGCATTATAACGGAAAGCAACTCACCGTACAATAGCCCACTTTGGATAGTCCCAAAAAAGGCAGACAATTCTGGCCAAAAGAAGTGGCGAATTGTCATCGACTATAGGAAATTAAACGAAGTTAGCGTCGATGACAAATTCCCCATCCCATATCATCAATATTGAAAATTTATTAAATAAATTAGGTTCGGCACAGTATTTTTCAACTTTTGGGCCGAAAAACGCCCCGTCAACCTTTCAAAGGTTGATGAATGCAGTATTACGGGAACATATAAACAAAATATGTCTAGTATATATGGACGATATCCTTGTCTTTAGGACCTCCTTAGAGGAACATTTGTTAAACCTGAAGAAAATCTTCAATTGTTTAAGACTCGCTGATCTGAAGATCCAAGTCGACAAATGCAACTTCCTTAATAAGGAAACTGAATTTTTAGGACATATTTTAACGACAAAGGGAATTAAACCCAACCCAAAAAAATTAGAAGTCATTCAAAATTTAAAACTCCCAAGTACTCAGAAACAAATAAAATCGTTTCTAGGACTTACAGGGTTCTATAGAAAATTTGTAAAAGACTACGCAAAAATTGCGACTCCAATGGTCAAATATTTGAAGAAGGAGAGTAAAATAAATTTGAACGATCCTAGTTACATCGACGCCTTTGAAAAACTCAAAGAACTAATAACAAGCTACCCTATATTAAGATATCCAGATTTTAATAAAAGGTTTAAGCTTATAACCGATGCCAGCAATTTAGCAGTTGGAGCCGTTCTAACACGTTAACGTTCTGCAAACAGATCATCAGCCAATCAAATGGTTGCAAGCAAAACATACCGGAAAAGACATTAACCCTCGCCTTCAAACGTGGTTAGTCCAATTAGGCGAATATGACATCAAAATCGAGTACATTAAAGGTAAAGAGAACAAAAACGCTGATTTTCTCAGTAGAATCGACTCAGAAACCAATGAAATTAATTCACTTGAAACCAACGAAGAACAAAATACAAGAAACAGAGAAGTGCTTAGCACTAGATGTTTGAACAATCTCTCTTAGCACTAGATGTTTGAACAGCTCAGGAAACCAAGGCCATGCCGATAAACCAACGCCATGCCGATGGCTCAGGAAACAAAGGCCATGCCGATTGAGCATCATCCCACAGAGATCTGAAGATCCCCAAACTATTCACTCTCAAGGAGAAGAATTCAATGACCATATACCACTGCTTGATACAGTCGTCAATAGGTTTAAATTACAAATTATTTTTGTGGAAAGAAAAGAGAAAGAATACGAACAAATATTTAACAATAGAAGGATATATGTAGACAATAACGACCTAGAACAAGACACAGATATTTTTAGAAGATACATAGATTAGGGAACGCAATCCCGGATGTTTTTCCCAAACCCGGGATTGCGGGACTCATTTTCATCAATCCCGGGATCCCGGGATACCCCGGGATTCTGCCTGTTGCCAAAAATTAAATTTTTTAACAAAACATATAACTTATAACAAAGAAGTTTAATGCAACTTACTTACATACATATATGTAGTTTTCAAACTTAAATTTTTATTCGTGAATTAAAAACAAAAAACAATTCATTATTTATAAAGGAAAAATTAGGCCTACTTAGCCTGTTGCTGAAAATAGCTTTGAAGGAAGCAAAGTGCATCCAATCAATCACGGTATACAGAAACAAGGTAATGAAAAAGACTGTATATTGTAAGACGGTATTTTAGTGCTGACGTCACTTGGTTCCCTTTTTCTACGGTATTCGAAGCTATCAGTCTCTTTTTCATTACTTTGGCCTGTTGCATACGGGACGACGGCCAAACAACAGAAATCGTACGATATTAATTTTTTTAGAGAAGAGGGTGAGAGAGGACGATGGGGAGGGAAGATTTTCCCATCCAACTTTCTCACACGATTTTCGATACGACTTTTTGACAGCGGTGTGGTTGTTGTTGTTTTTTGTTCCTTTTGCTGGAAGAAGAAAAGGAACGGAGATGACTTTTGTTTCACTCGGAAAGTACGCAAAAGAGAATTAAAATAAAAGCAACAACAATAAGCTAAAGCGTTTTGACGTACAGTTGGTTGAAAAAATTGGCCCGTGTGAAAGCCCGTACGACTTTTCTTCAATTTTCAAAAGGGAATGGACGATGACAGCAGATTTTTTTGGTTGGCCGTCGTCTCGTGTGAAACAGCCCCTCGTTTATATATAATACCGTGCATCCAATGTTTTGTCATTCAGTCTTGACCGAAACTTCGTAAATAAAATTCCGGCTGCGGAATAGGCCCTTTCAGTATCCACGCTTGTTGGTGGAATGGTCAAAAGAAAGTCATATACCTTCTGCATATGGAAGCCACGCGCTCCACCGCTCTCAAATAGTGACATTTCTCGGAATGGCTGATTTGGCAAACCCTTGCACAATCGAAATTTGCAATTGGTCTTCCATTGAAATGGATTCTAATTCAGTTCCGGGTGGGTCAGTTACCTCAGCGCTCTGATCTTGATCAGGATTTATAACTGAAATCTTTTTAGAAGATTATGTATATCCTTACGTATCGTAGCTTTCGAGGGTACATATTTCGAAAAGATCGTCATCTTACGGAGCATAAGGGTTGTGGAGATATTGCAAGATTCCAAAGAGTTCTGTGAAAACACGTTGACGTATACGCAATCTGAGTGATGCTGCCAAATTTGCGCATATTGGAGTCGCTTGCAGCTCGGTTGAATTCGGCAAAAGCAGAGGCACACACGAGAAAATACAGAGAGCAATGGTCTTCACAGCCGAGCAAATTAGAAGCTGCAAAAATGAATTGGATTTTTCGTTGCGTGTTTCGTATACTGCAGTTAAAAAATAATTGGAACATTAAATTTGAATATTATAAGTTTCATATTCAAAATATTTTTCCACCGAATTTTTTTTTTTTAAATAAATCACGTTTTTTGTTTAAAAAACGTTTCCGGGATCCCGGGATTAGGCCGTATCAATCCCGGGTTTTCGAGACCGCAAAAATAGCCGGGATCCTGGAATCCCGGGATTGCGTTCCCTAACATAGATAAAGGAAAGATAGGCATATACTCTCAACAAAATGATCACGAATACAATAAATTACAGAAAAGGTTAATGGAGTTATACCCAAATAAAAGTATAGTAAAATTTGTTAAATGTAGCCATTTTGCGAGGGATATAGTAGACGAAGGAGAGTTGAAAAAACAAATTGCTATTTATCATAAGAAGGAATCAGGACATTGCGGAATAGTCGCAACATATGAAGGAATCAAAACGAAACTATATAACCCTAAACCACACAACCAAACCAAATAATCATACTGGCAACGCCGACGTCGAAAGACTCAATGGTACTATAACTGAAAAAATAAGAGCGTTAAATTTAGAGGAAAAACTACCAATCAGGGAACAAATACTTAAAGCAATAGAACTCTATAATAAATCCTACCATTCCGTAATCAAAACTACACCCCTTTCAGTTCAGAATAGAGAAGTAGATTTTAACGTTATATATGAGAGATTGTTAAAAACAAAGGGAAAATTATAAGTAAAAGAAATGAAGTTAGGGAAAATTATCAAGAGCAGAGAGATACGGGATTTATAAAGAACTATATGTCACTTAGGCATAAGGAACAACCCAAGTACAGAAGATATAACTTAAGAAATCTCCATGAAAGCAATATAAAGAGACCATTTAAATTTTCAGGTCAGACCGAAGATAATGGCGACACTACTCCTATGGACACTACTGATAACCAGACCAGCAATATCCCTGCAGGCAATGACAATTGAAAGAATAGAGACCGATTTAGGTTATACAGAAATAAAAGTAAGTATCGTGGAAATAGCGGATCAATTTGAAATCATTCTGCACCGAGTTTACCCACATGAAATTTTAAACTTAGTTAACAAATTAGAATCAACTTTAGGCCTATTAGATTTAGATGATCATAAGGATTTAATAAGCAATAAAATAAGGAGAATCAAAAGTGGAATTAAAACACTTATCCCATATAGAAGTAAGAGAGGGCTTTATGCAAATTGAAAGTATTATCAACGCAGACAGAACAAAAATTCTAGATAAATTAGACTACTTAAATCGTACAGAAATGAAAATCTTATCCGAAAATGCTTTCCTTGAACAAATGTTTAAATTGGATTATATAGGTAGACAAGTCGAACACATTCAGAATAATATAGCCTCAGCAAGATTAGGACTGTTACAACCAAATATTTTAACCGATGAAGAAATAAATACGTATAATATCGATTTCAATAAGCTTTCTAATATTCGTTTAGCCATCGCAAAACACTTAGATGAATCCATAGTTTTTGCAATAAAAATTCCCATTCACAGCATAATGGTTAGCAAAAATTTACTCCTACCAATGGCAAATTCGCAAAATTTACAAGTAAATTCAGAAATCGAATATATAATTAGATATAATAACAAAGTCCTTACATATTCCGAAGGCAAGTCTCTAAAAGAATTGAGTAAAAGCAAGAATTGTGTTATTCTCGGAAAATATCAGTTCATAAAACAAGTAGAGGAAGAAATTTCACTAATTGACGAAAACATTTTAATTGTTAATAATATTGAATCTGGGAAGTTGAATAGTACCTGTGATGAAAGGATTTTTACACTTAAAGGAAACTATTTCATAAATTTCAATAATTGTACGATCAGAATAAATAATAGAGAATTCAAACAATATAAGAATCTTTACCGAAAAATTTTTTATCCCAAAAAATGAAAATATTACTTTTGGCAATGGAAAATTAACCTTTGATAAATTTGTACTTAATAAAGAAAATAACATAGAAGAAATAAAAGAATTAAAACATTATAAAACTGCAGCTTATAGTTTAAGTTCTACCATAATTATAATTATATTAATATTAATAATATTTATATGCTATAAAAGAAAAAATAAAATAAACATTAATAATAGGATTCAGGAGAATCCTGAAATAAAGGAGGGAGGAGTTAGATATACATTAGATACTAACACTAATAAAGATCATTTTTGGCAAGAATTGAAAAATAAAAAAATAACATAATCATAATCATAAAATTCATTTTCCCACGACAAACATTTTTGTTGATATTAAAATATTTCTACGTCGGAGAATTTCGCCTCCTTCGCATTCTGAATAAAAGAGAAAAATCTCAAGTTGCATTAACTGAAACAAGTTCCATCTAAATTATTAAATCGTGAGAAAATGAATTTGATAACGTCAGCAAATTTCTGTTAGAATTTTAAGCAGGTGAGAAATTATTATTATATTTGTTAGTTAGTTAAAATATAAATTTTAATCGGTTCGGTTGTAGTTCGGTTATAATAAAGATTTTATTTTAAACTTTCAAAAGTTTTGTGTTTTTATTTCTTAGCCTACTATACTGAATTTATAACTCACGCTGCACACAGTCTTTCCATTGAAGGAACACGAAGCGAGAAAAAATAAGTCTCCTTGCTGCCTGCTACGATTTGATACTTTTTGCCAGGCCGCATGCATCACCTTTCGACAAGATTCAACGTGTCGAACAGTGTCGTCGCTATCCAACAGTCAGCGGATCGGTGCGGTTTGCATTCTGCGACATGAAATGGAATTGTGCAATCAACCACATTTATGAAGATTCACCGGAATTAGGAAATAACAAAATTAGTGGTTATAAAGAAGCAACTTTTTAATCACAAAAATAGAATGCATTAAAGTAAACGTTAGTCCGCACATTGGCTATTTAAACGCAAATTTTACATTGATTTAACTATTTAATCGCCCAAAACAAAATTTGCTAGTGCGCGGCCGGCCTTCATCTGATTGAAAATATCTCGTAAATTAATTTCTCACTTTTTTAGCTTCAAAAATTGACTTTCATGGTTTATGTGGCAAACTCTGCAGACCAGAATCGATTTGGACAACACTGCCCTGCATGATCCGAAATAAAATTGCCATCTTACGTTTCATTATCTAAAGTTCCTTGAGGACAGTATATTGCTCGCGATGTTTTTCTCCTTCTCAAATAATTATGAAGACAAATGCATGTTTTTGCGACAATTTCAGAATTTTCCAAATTAATCATTAGAGGTTTTCTAAATACACGAAACACACTTGCTAGCAACCTACAACGTATTTTCCACTACTAGGCCAGTCAGTGTGGACAATCAATTAACAATAATTCCAAAAGTTTTGAAACTTTCATGTAAGTTCGGGAAGAGCATAAAAACAATCTATAAAATTTTTCAGTCTTGGCCGAGGTCCGGAACATTGTTAAAATTGCAAGAAATGAAATTTTGTAATATTGTCGCGAAAAAAATTCCAAAAGTTCTGCATACTTGCAGTAGTATTAAATGCTTTATTTCATATAACGTATCATATTTGCAACTACGGAACATTCTTTTATTAAAAATTTATTAAACACCGTTTTTTGCAAATAAATTTACAGATAAAATTCCAAAAGTCTTGCAAACTCGAGAGCTGCATCGGAACAATGTCCCGAACAATTGCATAAATTTGCAACCTTTTGAGTTGTGCGGAACATCTTTATTTATAATATTTGTAATAACAAAAGTTTTAAATTTTGGTTGCAAATGCTCAGAACAAAAACCAATGTTCCGTACCTTTAAACTGGTTGCTAAACTGGTACAAGGTATAAAATAATGCATTTAGCGTTACTCAAGTTTGCAGCACTTTTGGAATTTTTTTGGCGAAAATGCAGACAAATTCCATTTATCTGCAGTTTTAACAAAGTTGCGGACTTCAGAGAAGGTTGCAAATTTAGATTTATTGTTTTCTCGGTGCACCAATAGGTTCACCAAAGTTTTAAAACTTTTGCAGTTATTGTTAAATGTTTGATTTTTAAGGTCTAAAATGACTGGACTGTACTCTACGAGCGTATGAATGCCTATAATGGTGCAGTCTTTGGCAATAGTGCCTTTGTGTGGTGACGGCTAAAGGGTTTCATGAAAGGGTTCCTGTAGGTAGAGGGAACGCCTCATCCATCGAGATTCATAAGGCGTTAACTCGTTGCTATTAGCATAGACAAATAAAAGGAAAGATATTCCATTTCATACAAGAAAAGTGTGCAAGTTCTTGTTGAGAGAGCTTTCCTATTTCCTCCATTTAAGCTTCCTCCAAGCGAAAGTTGCCCCTGCTAAATCTTTATTTTCGGTGGCACTGTCCAGATATTTGAGTAAATCTTATCTGAAGAGAGTAAATGGAAAGAAAAACGTCGGCGATGCATGGGAGCAGGGTTCTTTCAGAGCTATTCGCGTTTGCGCTTCTTTTTTTACAGGTTTTCTCATTTATGAATGGCATATTTACGAATGTGTATATTGTATTCTAGGTAAACTTCATTAAAGGGATTTGTTGGTGGAAATAAATGAAAATAAGAAGGAAGCTGTTTGTTTGATTTTTTGTTTAAATGACAAAAATCAATTACATATTTTTAGAAGTTACGATTTTATTTTTTCAGGTCCGACTTTTCAGTTTCTACTTTGCAAAAGTTAGTAAAATAGTGATTTTTGTGCGAATTTTGATTTCGTTTTGATTTATAACAATCATTTCCGCAATGTGTTTATTTTGCAGATTTGGAAAAGTTTTATTTTGGTGTAAAATATCAAATTATGAATAAATTTAGAAATATGAAAAGTGGAAATTATTTCTTTATGGCTATTTAAGGACATTCTCACTTAATAGTGCAGCCAATATAAGAATTCTATCTAATGGCCCTATAAAAAAATATCCAAATAACTTGAATTTTTTTTATCTTTATTATGATATTCTACTGACTTTCTTCTATTGGGGTAAATTTTAACTTGGCGCAATTATATCGAAACCGTTTTATTCCTAAACGGGCGGGAAAGTTTCGGTGTCCCTCTAATACTAGTATTTTGTTAAAAAAAATGCTCCTTTCCACACCACCGCAGGGGTAGAGTAATTGGCGAGTTTTTTTAAAGTGGTGTCCCCAGTAAGCCTAATCCACAAAACAATTTTCGGCGTTACATCCGATATAGTTTTGGCAGACAGTTTATTCTATACATTATTACAGAATAGAGTTCAATTATTTCAAGGAAAAAGGATTGTGTGTTTCTTTATATATAATATAAGATAATGACACAACATAAAATTGCATTTGTTGTTGAATTTGCTATTCACGCTACTACTCCTAAGAATTTGATGAAATTAACAACTTCCCCTTTTAGGATTGTATAATTTTTTGCTTGGAATAGTTTTTTAATGAGCTCTTATCTTTAAATTGATGTGAATGCCACAAACAAAATTTTCGAAGAATAATAAGGATCAAATAATATAAGATTTGTTTGTGGTGATCGTAACATTCATTTTCTTTAGCTAACCAGTTGGAAAATTCAGATTTTTTACTTATTGTATCCATACAATGTTCAATTATTTTGCTTTTTAAACCTTTTATTTCAGGAGTACTCTGAACAAATTTAGCGAAGATTTTAACAAAGATTTTACAAATATTAAAAAAATAATCTGTAGGATTTTTAAGTGCACCAAAATCGATACTTTTTGAATAATTTTTAAAATAAATAAAACTTTCCGAAGGTTTTGAATACTTAACAGTTTCGTTTGGGTTTCTCACAACCTTATCGCATAACAAACACTTTTCTTTTTTTGAAAAGCGGTCAATTATGAAACCTCCAAAATACCTTTAAGAAGTTTCTTCGACAGAAATCGAATCTTCATTTGCCCCACATTCCAACAAATCAATTGACTCGATTATGTTGCTAACTTCGTGACCCTCATTAGTGACATCACCAATCGTCCGATCCTCAACAGTAAAAATACCATGATCGTTATTATTATTTATGGTTTTGCCATCACTAAATGAGTCAATAGCTATAAATTGCTGACTATCTTCGTCACAATTCTTCCTATGGGAAGATATAGACAAAATTTTGTTCGAAATAATTTTGCAAATAAAACTATTGAAATTATATATGGATTATTACTGAAGCCCCCTCTTAATCTTTCTAAGGAAAAAAGGTTTTCAATTGGGTCTTGGTTAAATTTCGAAGTCAGAACGAACTCTTTATTGGGAAACTCGTTTAATATTTCATCAGTTAAAAGAATAATGGATTTTAGAGTCAAAATCAATCCCCCAATCCAAAATGTTTTGTTTTTGTTCTCAAATGAAATTGATTGAATGTAACGTAACATTTCAGAAAGATATTTCCTTGGAGTATTTGTTTGAGTTAATCCACACTTATACCAATTTCTACTAAAAGGTTCTTTACTATTGAGACAATCGAACAAGTTTTTGAGTTTTGAAAAGAAATCGGAAGTAGAAAGAGTAACTGATGAAACATTAGGGCTAAGCAAATTTAATTCTAAAGCAGTTTTAAGAGCAGCACAAACTGTGTTACTTAAAACTTGAAGAGCATAAGAAACCTTCATCTTTTCCCAAGTATTTGGCCATACATGTTTTGGAGTTAACTTCGGCACCATTTTAGTAGAACCATTTTTTTCTAAATTATAGAGTTCTTTAACACAGTTCCAACTTACTGTTCCATCTTCACAGTGAATATCTTTTACCAATAAAGTATTACGTATTGATTTGAACAAATTCGGAACATCGAACATTGCAAAAATCTTTTGATTATTATAATAAAAAAAGGGTCCTTTTCCGTTACTCCGAGAGAACTAAAGCAACTGCGATTGTTAGAAGCCTGATCTGAGGCTATACTTCGGATTTTAAGACCAAGTTCACAACAGTAGTCTAAATTCAGCTTCATTTTTTCGGCTAATACTTTACTGTTAATTGGTTGATCGGTGGCAAAAAAACTAATAATAAATTTCCAATTAGAAAATAAGCCTCGAACCATAAAAACAGAAACATACTTTGCTGGTTCTTTATTTCTAAAATCACCTGTATCGACAAAACCAACTATTTCATCTGTTACCTGATCATTTATGCTAACTCTCTTCTAATATTAATTTCATCAAATATCAACACAGCTTGTCTCATTTCTAAATCCCAATGTGAAAAAATCTTCTTAAGGTTTTCTGTAACCGTGTTATTAAAACCAGGTTGAATATTTTTAATAAGTTGCCAACGATGCAGAGAGCTCAGAGATGGTAAATTTATGTTTAAATTATCTTTAAAATACCTGTAAGTTGTAGGAGATTTGTAATGGAAATTTAAAGCTAACGATCTTTCGTCATAACTCCATCTTTTTTTATTTTTCTTGTTAGAAAGTATCATAGTGCAAAAAGTTTTTGAATTTTTAGTCACATAGGGCGCGGAGGCAATTAAAGAAGTTAGCGGTGTTTTGACTATTCTACTGAGATAGTTGTTTCGACATATCCTTCTTTCTAGGTTCACTTTCTTAGTTCTATTTTCCTTGCTGCAGCTCTTTAACTGTTCTATAAGTTTTTTATATTTACTTAATAAATTTGTATATTTTGAGCGGTAGAAATTTACCGATTTCGCCGATTTTAGACAAAAGGAGCAGGACAATTCCATTTCGACAGAAGCAAATGAGGGATTTGGCTCTAGTTTAGCTAAATCTATGAGAGCTAGATCAGGGTTTGTTATTTTATTTGAGTTTTTATAACACTTACCAGAAAAAATAGCTACATAGAAAAAATAGAACATCGCAATACATAAATGATAAATGGGCCTATGAAACAGTTCCTTTCTTATTTCATAAATTAATTTATAAATCGTACCTAGAATTAATATGTTATAACAAAGCCTGTAAAAAAAGCGCATAGGCAAAAATCTCAACCATGCTCGATCCATCGCTATCATTTCTCTTTCCACAGCCTTCGTCTGGAGGAAACTTAAAGGTAGAAACAGAATGGCACGGCGACCGTGGCGGAGTCCGCCGCTCAGAGAGTTTCCCATACATTTAATTTGTCCGCGACGCCTGGGAAGAAATTAAATGTAAGGGAAACTCTCTGAGCGGCGGCCACCGCCACGGTCGCCGTGCCATTCTGTTTCTACCTTAATGGAGGAAATAGGAAACCTCTCTGAAGGGAAAAGTGGACACTTTCCTGAAATGGAACATCTTTCCTTTTATTTGTCTATAGTAAAAGAAAAGAGAAATAAAAATAATAGCTTATTGGGGAAACCACTTTAAAAAAACTCGCCAATTACTCTACCCCTGCGGTGGTGTGGAAAGGAGTATTTTTTTTAACAAAATACTAGTATTAGAGGGACACCGAAACTTTCCCGCCCGTTTACGAATAAAACGGTTTCGATATAATTGCGCCAAGTTAAAATTTACCCCAATAGAAGAAAACTTTCCAGGATGTCAGTAGAACATCATAATAAAGATAAAAAAAATTCAAGTTATTTGGATATTTTTTTATAGGGCCATTAGATAGAATTCTTATATTGGCTGCACTATTAAGTGAGAATGTCCTTAAATAGCCATAAAGAAATAATTTCCACTTTTCATATTTCTAAATTTATTCATAATTTGATATTTTACATTTTCAAATCCTTGTAAAACGCAATAATTTGCTTGTGAACCTTTGACCAAAATAAAACTTTTCCAAATCTGCAAAATAAACACATTGCGGAAATGATTGTTATAAATCAAAACGAAATCAAAATTCGCACAAAAATCACTATTTTACTAACTTTTGCAAAGTAGAAACTGAAAAGTCGGACCTGAAAAAATAAAATCGTAACTTCTAAAAATATGTAATTGATTTTTGTCATTTAAACAAAAAATCAAACAAACAGCTTCCTTCTTATTTTCATTTATTTCCACCAACAAATCCCTTTAATGAAGTTTACCTAGAATACAATATACACATTCGTAAATATGCCATTCATAAATGAGAAAACCTGTAAAAAAAGAAGCGCAAACGCGAATAGCTCTGAAAGAACCCTGCTCCCATGCATCGCCGACGTTTTTCTTTCCATTTACTCTCTTCAGATAAGATTTACTCAAATATCTGGACAGTGCCACCGAAAATAAAGATTTAGCAGGGGCAACTTTCGCTTGGAGGAAGCTTAAATGGAGGAAATAGGAAAGCTCTCTCAACAAGAACTTGCACACTTTTCTTGTATGAAATGGAATATCTTTCCTTTTATTTGTCTATGCTATTAGGAAGTGGTTCTGGATGAGGCAATTTAGCTTTCCTTTAGCCAGCTTCTTATTAAAATGACAGGCAACAGTAGGAAACAAGTATCATGCTACATGTTGTACAGTGTTGCTTCAATGGAATCGCGCCTTTAGAAAGCTTAGAGTCTCTTCTTTAAAATGCTTTTTTTATTTTTATTTTTGCGCACATTTTAAGCAAAAATACCTTAGTTTTTCCCCGAACGCCTCGCTAGAATATTTAAATTCAGTTTTTTGGCGCGCTAGGATTTTTCGAATTTGCTCTTATTACACGATTGCCCCAAAAAAAGGAGTGTAATGTGTTTAGGTTTGTTGTGTGCATGTATGTTGCTTTCTACCACCATAACTTCTAAACACCTGAACGGATTTAGATGACTGGGGTACCGTTAGAATCGTTTAATGAGTCTGAGTAACATAGGCTAGGTTAATTTAAAAAAAAACAATATGGCGGCCGTCAGACGCAATTTACATCACGCCCAATTTAATTTTTTTTTCTGATTGGGTCAATATGGGTATCAAACGAAAAGTAAAATTGAGACGATTTCAAATATATATAACACTTAATAGATATGTGTTAAATAATCGCGAATTTTAAACTTAAATAAAATTAAATTACTCGAAACGTCTTTTATTACGCCATCACCATGAATGAACACTTAATAGTTAGGCCTAGTATGCTGTTGAGGCGAAATTAAAATTCCCTATACAAACGCTATGTAACACGACTGCCCCAAAAAGGAGTGTAATGTTTTCAGGTTTCATGTATGTATGTTTGTATGTTTCTTTGTTCCACCACAACTTCTAAACGCCTGAACGGATTTAGATTGCTTGGGTACCGTTAGAATCGTTTAGTGAGCCCGAGTAACAAAGGCTCGGTTAATTTTTAAAAAAACCATATGGCGGCCGTCAGACCCAACTTACGTCGCACCCGATTTATTTTTTTTCTTCTGATCGTTTCAATATGGGTATCAAATGGCAGGTCTCATTGAGACGATTTCTGGCTAATCTATCAGCGTGTCTAAATTTAGATAGAATAAATCAAACTTCGATAACTTTACTTTTGCATTATAAGTGTATCTCAATAGTTGTAAGTGCTATAATAATAAGAAGTAAAATAAAATCACTTAATAAAAACTACATTGGTTTACGAATTATAATCACTAAAATATCATAAAATAAAAAACAAAATAATTAAAAAATTAAAAAACACGACGCCGAATTAAAAAATGAACTAAAAAGTCAAAAAGAAGTTTTAAGTATTAATGTAAGACAGAAACAAGGTAGAAGATATTTTATTTATTTTGTTAAGTATCACACAACTATCGTATATGTATAATCTGTATTTTTGCAGTCGGGGTACAAAATGTTACGAGACTAAGTATAATTAAAACTGTACCCCGACTGAAAAAAATACAGATTATACATATACGATAGTTGTGTGATACTTAACAAAATAAATAAAATATCTTCTACCTTGTTTCTGTCTTACATTAGTACCTACTTAAAACTTGTTTTTGACTTTTTAGTTCATTTTTTAATTCGGCGTCGTGTTTTTTATTTTTTTAATTATTTTTTTTAATATTTTTTTATAATAATAAAAAAAATTTTTTAAAATAAGTTATAATATAAATTTTAGTAAAATTTTCCGCTCTTTCACGTGGCGCTGTTAGTTTTTCGAAATTTTTTTATTTTTCGATATATAAAGCAAAAACCAAATTTTCGAATTTGTTTTCGATTTTGTGAACTTAGCATACGCTTTAGAGCAGCAAAGATTTTTTTATCGTTTTGTACATCCAAAAAAGTACCCAAGTCCCAATTTTCAGCCAGATCACATTTTGTGCGAGCTTTCGGTCTAAATTTGTCTCTGACGACTGGGCTACACCAAATAAGGCCAATTTTAACACCAAACTTGCTAATAACTCCAAAAATAAAAGCCGTATCATAAAAATTGTCGAAACATTATTGATAGGAATTTGTCCAAGCTTAGCAATTTTGCAAAAAAAATATTAGTTAACTAGGTATTTTATGGAGAAAAAGGTGGTTTTAGTTGAAATTTTAGTTAAAAAAAACCAAAATTTTGATTTTGATGACTCATTACTCCGGAAGTTGATAGGTTGGAACCTTGATTTTTACAGTTTTAGGTAGGTGGAAGTCAGTGGCGTGGCGTGCTTTAAATAGTAGGGGATGCAATCTGGCAAAATTTGTGTGGAAAAACTCCGTTCCGCGGATGCCAATTATATATTGAAAAGGAGTATTAAGATTATCTATATTATAATGAAAGATAAAGTCTTCCATTGAAATTCCAGAGAGTGTGAGCTATTTTTGGAAGTTTTCGCTTTAAAAACAAGTCGGGGACAGCGGTTCGTTTAGTTGAGTGACTAAAGAAATTTGAGAAACCTGTGATTGACTGAAAGAAGATTCGGCACTCACGAATCTTATCACATGATTTCGATAAAACAATATTTAAGCGATGAGCAAAGCAGTACACAAAAAGAGCATTTGGACATTTCTTTAACCCGAGTTTGAAGACAGCTAACTTCACCCACCATAGCAATTGTAACTTGGAACCACATGCGAAATTCTCCATAACATGAACTATATGTTCATGCAAACGAACTGCTCTTCTATCATCGGAAATATTTTTAAAACTAATGAATGTTCCTTTCGTGTTGCCAGAAGAAGGAATGTATCTCAGAGTGGTTGGCAACATAGATCGACAGGAAATATCCGTGGGTTTCGTCACAAATAATTGCGACAAACTCAGAATTGTGGGTTTCAGAAGTAACTTTAATTTTTAGTAAGAGTGCAGGAAATAACCATTATTAAATCATTTGGCAAACAACAGCAGTGGCAGTGGCAAACAACATCTATAGAAATTTTAATAATTTTCCGGTTCTTTTTAACTAACTCATTGTTCTCATAATTGAGGATTTATAATGAGTGTCTACTCGATTTTCAATCCTTTGGACTGTACCGAATTTAGAAAGAGCTAAAACCGATTTTAAATGTTCGGCCGATTTTAGACCATGCCTATCAACAAAAATTATTTAAATCATTAAGTCCCGAAGACCGCCAAACGCTCTTTTCAGATGAAAATAAAATACAAGGCCAACAAAAATTTTAGCTTATTTTGACAACAGGTAAGCCAATTCGCGCTATTGTATAATTTAATAGAAAAATGCCTAGTGCATGTTTTATTTTCACTTAAAATATGTAATATTGGTTTCGGTCTACCATTTCCAGTTATGGATTTCTTTTCCGTAAATGACCCCGAGCCAAAGGATTGCTGCAAAAAATGGTCCATTATGCAAAAATGCTTACCATCAACATTACCCATTCTATTTAATAAAGCAAAAACAAACTAAAAAAGCTAACATAAATAATATAAATATTTTTCAATTTCTTCAATTTTATTTTCAAACTTACTTTTTAAAACTATTTGCACTATTTTTAACTCGCAAAACAAATAGTACCAACTAAATCGCAGGCAAAATATTTTTTTATTTATTTTAATTTATTAATTAATTACTCCAAAAATTCTGCTTTTTACTATTCTCTACAATTAAGTCATTAATTTCAAACCACATTGTACAAATTCATTTCCAATTAGATTGCTCATAGAAATGAATTCCCTCCAATCTTATTAGAAAACTTCGTATGGATTCAAAATCTGTATTGCTTCCCTTATCGCTGGTCACAAGAACAAACGTTCGTTGTTTCTCCCCATCTCCACTTCCCTCTTCTAAGTTCACACCGAAGTGCATTCCAACGGACAGTCAAGGGAAGCAATTCAAATTCTGCTTCTCAAAGTCCGCTGGCATGTTTCTTTGCGTATATAGAATTGTTTTCGTATGCGAACTCAGAGAGAAGGAGAGGAGAACATAAAATATTGCTTGAAGCAATTCGCTTTCGCTCCCATTTAATTTTTCATTCTCAAAAGAATGAATGAATGAATTTCTAGCTAACAGTGGAGGCTAGAAAAATGGCAAGGAATAATTAAAAGTTAAGCTCAGAATGTAAAAATAAAAAACAAATTTTTGTAAAAGCAAAGAATAGTTATTGATAATTTATGAATTTTTATTTTTATTTCTTAAAAAATTGTAAGGGATGCTATGCATCCCTTGCTTCCAAAGACGACACGCCACTGGTGGAATTATTCTGAAAGATCTTGTAAAATTTGATTTCGGTAGGACGATTTGATGCTTAGCGTCGAAGTTTAATTGGGCATTGTTCAACCGGCTGCCTACGCGAATTAATCCATTATTGTGCATAAATGGATTTAAACTCTTTAATGAACTATTAGCTTTTGAGGACTAATTAGAATTTAAGGCACAATAATCTTCGGCAATATAATGTTTTTGAGTTAGTCGCACTATAGAAACTAACGAGCGCTCGAATTCTTCGGCACTGATGGGTCCATGGACACGATCTGCTAAATTCTTTGTCTTGATTCTAGAATTCAAATAAAAATGATAAATATATGCAAAAGTGTTTACCAAACGAATAAAGGAATTTCCGAATTTCGACGAGTCTACTAAGTTTTTGGTGGGCGTGACCACGAGAGCCGATACAGTTTTGCGTCCTTCAGGTAGTTCCTGTTCATTCTGATAGACCATTTTGGGCCACGAATTTTAGCCGCGCGTAGGTGCAGGCGCCGAAGGTCGATAGGCTTGCATCTGCAAAACCATGAATGTCTGTATAAGTAGATGATGCCCAAAACATAACGAGGAATGATTATTTGGTCCACTAGAGATAATTGGTCGTAGAATGATAGCCAGCTTGAAGGCAGCTCTTGGGGCAAAGATTCTTTTTATTTATTTATTTATTTGTTGCCAAGCAAGACACTTAATTACTAATTACAATTAAATACAAAAATTAATTAATGTAAAGGAACATCAGTGAGTATTTAACATCGTATTAAACTAAGGTCTAGGTCTATCATGTTAGTACAATCAGGAGGACAGCAGGGAAGTTAGTTTTCTTTTGTAGGTCAATTTGTTAATTGAGGGAGAGAAACAGGCCGCGTAGGTATTGAAGGTAAAACAGCACCTGCTAACGGGTTCGTTTCTAGCATATTCAGTGCGATGCGGGTACTCTTTAAGTAATTTGGAATGTCTTGTTTCTCGAGTATCTATGATATGTCTACGCTTTCATTTTAAAATTTACATTAAAAAACCAAAACAAACAAATTTGAAGGTGCTATGTCCCCTTAAGGTATAAGCTCACCTTATGTTCACTTATAAGAAGAAAGTGTACTAATAGCGTTTACCGCTTACAAATATACCTGATCCACTGAATGAGCAATTATGCACAACATATGTATATGTATTCACTATATCCAATCAGTGTCCAGCCAATCCAAAATTTCAATGTTATCCCTGCTAAATTACAGATGCTTTGGTGTTCAAGAATAATAACTCTCGCGTTGCGCAACTTATTCCTTGACTAATTAATCCTCAAACACCTTTGAGTCACGATGTGCCGAATGCAATTACACTAAATTCTCCAAATAATAATAAATTATTCCAAAATGCTTGTCCTTGCTCGGGCGCTAATGTTAATCTTGAGCTCTTTCAAGTAATTCCAAAAAACATTTTTGATGTGAAACATCTTTGCGCCCGTTGAGAGTAATTTTTCAAGGCTGTTGCAAGGTACAATTTCGTCTCGCGAAACGTATGGAAGATCTGTATTGGAAAAGAGAGAATAAGATGGAAATATTACAAAAAAAGTGAAATCTAAGAATCGCACATTCGGAGAATGGACGAATTGGTTGAGTGTTGACGTTCTAAAAAAACCCGGGTTCAATTCTTGATCTCAACACTTTCATTTTTATTTATTATATTATATTTCAAAGCTTTTATTTCCATTTGCTTCCAAAAAGGTAAAGGAGTGCATACGAGTTTAAAAGCAAGTAAAAGGTCTTTTACTATTAAATGTAAATTGCACAAAATATTACTGAGACAGTCAATTTCTAGAATAATTTACAAAAATTTAGATGGAGCATTCGGATTTCTGAGAATTTTGTGTGTAGAAGGGAAGAATGGCAGGAAGTTACAACTGATTAATGAAAATGATTATTTAACTTAATTTACTTGATTTTCTATAAAAATGGTTAGTAGGCTTAAATTAGCTAAAAATTTGAGTTATGGAATTAGGCATGCATGCATATCTTTTATATTTCAAAGCTTCAAACGAACAAAAATTAGTTGCGTATTATTGTGCTACAAAATAAAGACATTTGTTAATGCAATAAACAATAAAAACTTTTTAAAATTTTAATTTATTCATACAAATATATTTAGTTCACGCTTACAAAGGCTTATAAATTCAAGCAGAAGACTATAACTACCGGTTTCGTCTATCGCACCCCAAAGGCGTTGATAGCGCAATGAGAAAAATATAGGGTCATCGAAAAAAGGGGCCGTGAGTTCGACTCGCAACGGCGGCGCTTAAACTTTTTTTATAAATATTTGACAGATTACAGATTTGACAGAAGGGGTAAATAATGGGTTTGTACTTTTTTGTTGGGATCATTGAAATCGACTTCCAAAAATATACTAACCTTGAAAATGTCAATCAATGAACCAAATTACACGGCGTATCATTTCTTTCATCAACACTTCCAATAAACCGGTTTTATAGGCAAGGGGTGTAGGGAAGTTCCTGACTTGTGCATCCCAAAATAATTTCGACTGCAGCGATCATCACACTAACCCAACCATAACTTCGTTCTCTGGGGCTGCGCAAACTATGAAAATGTTTGTTACTTTGTACACAGCTACATAGACAAAAAATGCAGAACAGTCAGTTTATCGTGTAATTCTTATAACATACACAAACTGGTTTGTTCAGAGGAAAAGTGTTAGCCCGTGAAATTAGACTCTATTGTTGTAAGCATATAGCGTCAGCTAAAAATTGAAAATACATGAATATATGTATTTGTTTTGAAATTCCAATATTTGCAGGGAATTTCAAGAAATATTTCCTGAAAATCTGGCTACGGCTTACAATTTAAATTGCATCGGATTTTTTTTAAATATTTGCAATAAAAATGGCATATAAAATATTTTTATAGGACCTACATGAATATTTTTATAGCACCTCCATTATAGCAACGAATGAAAATTAGTTGTGATAACTAAAAATTTTCAATTTTTAGCTGACGCTATATGCTTACACCAATAGAGCCTAATTACACGGGCTAACACTTTTTCTCTTAACAATCCAGTTTGTGTATGTTATAAGAATTACACGATAAACGGACTGTTCTGCATTTTTTCGTGTAACGATGGGTATCTTCAAAAACGCATCACTGCAGAATTCAGCAATTGGAAGTCTGTTGCTGAATTCTGCAGTGATGCGGGAGTGATGAGTTTTTGAAGTGACCCGATTCTATTGTCTATGTAGCTGTGTACAAAGGAACAAAAATTATCATAGTTTGCACAGCCCCCGAGAACGAAGCTATGCTTGGGTTAGTGTGATAAGCGCTGCAGTCGAAATTTATTACAACGAAACAATAGATTGACATTTTCAAAGTTAGTAGATATTTCGAAGTCGATTTTAATGATCCCAAAAGAGTACAAATCCATTATTATTTACTTCTTCTGTTGTAATCTTTCAAATATTTATAAAAAAAAGGCTAAACGCCGCCGTTGCGCGTCGAACCCACGACCTCTTTTTGCCGCCGATCCTACATTCTGCCCATTCGGCTATCAACACCTATGGCCTACAGTGGACGAAACTGGTAGATATAATCTTCTGCTTGAATTTATAAGCCTTTGTAAGCGTGACTCCAGCGAGTTGTTTCTCATTGTCTTGATGCCAGAGTCGTGATAGAAATGGTTGGGGTTAGGTGGTTTTGGCAGTTCCTTCGTACTTCTCTCTTCCTCTTCACTATCTATCGACTAGAGCTTGCTTTTGACATTGCACTCTATACGAAGAAAATAGATTGTCGACAGTGCAAAGGGCCTTCCCTGTTTTGTTTTATTAAGGCTTGATTTTACTGCCCATCTATTTTTCATACCGTGCTCTATATATAAACGATTCTTGAGGAGTAAACTCCAAAAATATTAGTTAACTAGGTATTTTATGGAGAAGAAGGTGGTTTTAGTTGAAATTTTAGTTTAAAAAACCCGAAAATTTGACTTTGATGACTCATTCCTCTGGGAGGATAGGGTAGAACCACAGACTTATGGTGAGTTTACACGAATGACACACGTATCATTTTTTCTCTCATAATTTGTCATTATCGTTTACACGGTCATAATTTGTGTCATTATTTCTGTCATAAAAAATGGCAAAAAATTATTGTCATAAAAGTTGTCAGAAATAATGACACAAATTATGACCGTGTTAACGATAATGACGATTAATGACAAGTTATGACAAGTCGCCGTAAAAGAATGAACTTGCTCATTCCTTTATGACAGATTGTCATAATTTAAATCCTGTTGTGCAATGAAATACACTTTTTTCAATATTTATTTGCGAAGGTGGTTGATTAATACCTGTGACACACAATACTTTCATTATGATGGTAACTTTCATTATGATGGTCAAGGAAATGATGGAGTGACACATTACACTTTACTTTCATTTGCATCTGCCATATCAAGTGAGAGTATAAACCTGCGTGTTTTTTGCTTTAATTTTAAGCTGTTTTAATTTGGAATATTTAAAAAAATAATTTTTAAAGTAGTAAAGAAAATATCCTTGCAAATTGTTGCTTAACTAACGTGAAATCAAATTTAGCCCAGTCAATCGGTGCAAAAATCTCATGGTTTCGTAACATAATTGCGGAAGTTTTTTTCTCAACGGTTCTATATGTTTTTTGGGGTGCTGAATCCGAATTTCAAATTTGCTGCCTTGTACGAGGTCAGCTTCACAACGAAAGACGCAAAAAACCACAAAATTTTCCCACTTTTTTTCAGTATTTTGCTTATATCTCGAAAACTATGCGTTTTCCGAAGATGACTACTATACAAAATTAAACAAGACGAAATTTCCTACAAAATGCACTAGATAACTTTGATTTTCTGATGAGCAGTTTCGGCGTCAAGCGCTCTGAAAAACAGTGATTTTTCTTTCTTTCTGCGAAAACATAAAAAACGCCAACTTCCTCCCCCCACAACTCGAAAAATATACGCCGTATGGACAAAAACTCTTATACCACATGAAAGTACATTAAATTTCTTACAAGACAAGCCTCTAATGTTCAATTTTCTCATAAGGGGGCGGGAGCAAGGCGAAAATTACGAAAAATTCCTTGTGCGCCCAAATGAACTCTTCCACCATACCCCCTTCTCAGGCGCCTTTACATAGTTTTCGTTTTGCCTTTTCCACCTTCAAGGTTCCCCCTCGTCTTGCGGCCGATCTGCTCTTATGTTGTAGTGAGTTAGTCAGCTTCGAATAATCAAGGCGTGGTGGTCGAATCGCTCATTCAAGCTACTATATTTTCCAGCTTTTCAGTGCCTTTATAAGTTGAAGGGGGGCTAAGCAGACCGCGTAGGTTCAGCGCGGGCATCTTGGCGAGATGGACGCTGGGAATGAGTTCACTCCAACATGTCTCAAACGCGATTGAGGGTTTCTGCGGTGTAAACTTTGGAACAGTCGTGGCGTGGGAACAGTCGTGACACAAGAGTAAATCTTGACAATTGTACGAAAAAGATTTTGGAATAGTTTCATCAACACCCGCCATTCTCCGACACCTCAGAGCTAATATCAATCAGTCATAGCGTTGTGGGAGGACATGAAATCAATTGCTACTTGTCCAGGGAGGTGGGTATCAAAGGTATCAAAGGAATTGTTGGCAATGACTTTAAAGCAGTCAAATTTAAAAGGACCGACAGAGTGTAGCCCCTCGCAACCATCAGCTCATTCATCCTCAGCCGAGTTCCTTTTCTGATCTTTTTTACTCGTATTTACTTGGAACTACTCCTGCTCTCACAGAGAATTCATAGGTTTTACTCATATCAACAAATTTTGCGTTCCTTTAATTTTTTACTCAGGAGTAAAGGATGGTTGTCACCAAACAATCAGAAGATTAACTAGAGGCAAGGTTGCCAGATGAAACTTCGTTAAAACCTTTCGTCAAGCTTTCGAGAGAGAGGGAAAAATCCGTAAAAATCCGTTCTCTTCTTTTGAAGAGCCATCTGTATGGCTATTTTGGAAACTAGTAAGAATCTGAGCGCGATTTTAAATTCAATAGAAAGAATTACTATAACGCTTAAGAAATAACACATTTCATTATATTATTGAATATTATAGTGTATTTAAAAAAAAATATTCGGTATTGTAAACACATCAATTAACACGTCTTGAACTCACTGCAAATCTCAGCTTTTGAAAGTGTTTTATTTCAAAACGTTTAAAACGTTTTATGAAGTGTCGACAATGTTAATCAAATGGGTGACGTCAAAATAAAACGTTTTAAGCGTTTTGAAATAAAAACCTTTTAAAAGCTCAGATTTGCAGTGCAGGGATTGTAAACCATTATCAGTTTATTCGTGACATTTATTTATTTATATACAAAATTTTTACGAATGTTTATGTATTTGATGACAGGTTGGCCAGATAAAAATTAGCTGTTGCGATTTTGAGGATGGTTGGTGGTATTAGCCTGAAACATTGCCAATATTATTGAGAAATAATGTGTATAATCTTCACACTGCATCTACACTTATGTTTCAAAAACAATTCTTTCCAGGGATCTGAGGTAGCAATATTTTGTCTCTGGCGCACTTCGAACTAGTCATAAATTAATCCTTCTCTTTTGCTACTTTTTCTGACCAACCTGAGAATCCCGGTTCTTAATCGGAGGGTAAAATAGAAAGTTTACCTAATTTTCAATTTAGAAATGAAAAATTGTTATTTATTGCTGTGTTAATGGTGCTGAATATCCTTTCTGTTGAAGTAAATTCTAGGTACTAGATTAAAAGGTCAAAATGTATTAGTTTAGCTGTATTATATTTTTGTTGAGCTGACAACACTTTTTTTCTTGCTTACTGTCAGTGCTTAATTTGTAATAAAATAAGAAGCGTGTTTTTCTTTTCAAGTGTATTAATTTTGTTTATAAAAATAATAAAGGTAAAATTAGAATCCTAATAGTATTACTTTAATAGGTTATGTGCCCAGCTACGTTATCGATTTGTAAGCAGGAAAAGTGATATGAAAAAAAATGGATCTGATAAAATCTTTAAAACCACTGTCAGGCGAAAAAGAATGGCCGCTATGGAAAAGAAAAATTCGCGATTTGGTCGATTACCACGAAGGAGCATTAGATGTTATCGATGGAAAACTGGTCAAACCAGAACAGCCAGCAGAAGATGCAACTCCTGAACAATTGAAAACATACAAGCAGAAAAATGATTCATTCAGAAAAGCAAATAGCTACGCTAAGTCGATGATTACGTCATCTGTAACAGATTCAGTCTATCAGAAAATAATGGACAAAGAAACAGCTCATGAAGCATGGGAAGCGCTTAAACAAAATTATGAAGCAAGCGCTAAGGATCAGCTATTTAAAATATGCACTGATTTTTTCGCTTTTGAGTGGTCCAGTAATGATGATGTATCAACACATGTTGCCAAATTAAAAAGCGTGTTTAATGAATTAAATGCCGGACTGAAAGAAATAAAAGAAAATACAATACCACAAATGTTGTTAATATGTAAAATTCTTCAGATTCTTCCAGACAAGTTTGAAGCATTTAAATCTGGATGGATGCTATTGTCCCAGGATGAAAATAAGTCTTTTGATGAACTAAGTTCAAAGCTGTGTATGTATGAAAGAAGTTTTACACGCACCACCGATCAAAATGTAGTTCAAGAAGCATTAATGATAAAGCAAGGACAAAAATACTTTAACAAAAAGAATTCGTTCTGCAAATATTGTAAAAAGAGAGGTCATTGGATTTCGGAATGCAGAAAACGAATGGCAGATGAAAAGGAGCAGAAATATAAAAGAGAAGTTCCAGAACATATTAGAAATGATGCAGCCGTCGTCGAGTTCAACTCAGCAAATGCTGATATACTGTTTGCAGGTAGTAACAATGATAAAACTAATGCATGGTGGATTGACAATGGAGCTACGAAGCATGTAACGAATAATCGTGAATTCTTTGCAAAATATGAAGAATTCGAAAAAGCATTTGCAGTCAATTGTGCAAGTGGTGAAAATCTAAAAGCTGTTGGCAAGGGCGAAGTGCATTTAAAAACAAAAGTTGGAAAAATAAATAAAAAACTTATTCTGATGGATGTGTGGCATGTCCCAAAGATTTCGAAAAATCTTTTTTCAGTTTTAGCTGCCCAAGATCGGAACTTAAATAGTATTTTTGAATCTACAGCAACAAAATGTTCTTTGAAAACCAACGATAACATTCTCTTAAATGGAACTCGTTTTAGATATGGAACATTATATAAAGCTGATGCCACAGTGATTCGTACTACAAATAATGAAGTCAATCTAACTACTGCAGATAACTCATCAATATTACAACTATATCATGAAAGATGGGGACATCAAGACAAAAGACGAATTAAAAGAAAATTAAAAAAGGAACTAAATATCATTGTAAAGTCTAATAACGAAATATGCGAGCCATGTGTTTATGGGAAGGCACACAGGTTACCGTTTGGAACCAGAGAAAGTTCTACGAAACCTGGTGAGTTAATATCAGGTGACATTTGTGGTCCTTTTCCAGAATCATTTGGTAAGCGCAAGTATCTTGTAGTATTCAAAGACAGCTACACGAAATTTAGATACGGATTTGTCGTTAAGGAAAAGTCACAGGTAAAAGAAGTCTTAAAACGATTAATAGCCTTTACAGAAAAACAAGGTCATGTAATCAAAGAATTTCTCAGTGATAATGGCGGAGAATTTGACAACGATGAAGTAAAAACAATACTAAGTGACAAAGGAATTATTCAAAGATTCACAGCTCCCTATACGCCACAACAAAATGGCATAGTCGAAAGAGATAAT
Source organism: Thereva nobilitata (assembly GCA_963855945.1). Taxonomy (NCBI): domain Eukaryota; kingdom Metazoa; phylum Arthropoda; class Insecta; order Diptera; family Therevidae; genus Thereva; species Thereva nobilitata. Next base: position 72,724,906 of record OY979695.1, read on the forward strand.
CGGACAATTGTAGAAATGGCGCGAACTTTTAAATATAGTACAGAAAAAATTGAATTTCCTGATGCAATGTGGGCAGAATTAGTGGCCACTGCAGTATACATCTTAAATAGGACAGGAAGGTCATCAATAGAAGATAAAAGCCCGTATGAATTGTGGGTAAGGAAAAAGCCTAGAATCAAACATATGAGAATAATAAGAAGTGTTTGTTATGTACATGTGCCACAACAAAAACGGAAGAAAATGGACAAGAAAGCGTTCAAAGGTTATCTCTTAGGATATGATGGAGATGATCGTTATCGAATTTGGGTAAAAGAGCAGAACCAAGTCATCGTATCAAGGGACGTTCTGTTTGATGAAACACCTGTCGATTGTGAAATGACAGTTAAATTGCCTTTTAATAATGGAGAAAATATTTTAGAAGAAAATGGAAAAAGTGAAGACGAAGAAAATGAAAAAAGTGAAGACGAAGAATGGGAAACTAGCAGTGAAACTGAAGCGAATGACAATACAAGGACTTCATCAGTAAACCGTAGTCTTCGAAATAGGTCTAAAATAAAAATACCGTCTAAATTTGACGATTTTGTTATGAATGCAGAGCATTTTATGTTAGAAAGTAATGATCCCAACACATTTAAAGAAGCTATTGATAGTGAAAATCATTTAGAATGTAAGAAAGCAGTGGATTGTGAAGTAAGATCCTTGCTAGATAATAATACTTGGGAATTAACAGAATTGCCAAAGGGTGAAAAGGCATTACCATGTAAATGGGTGTATCGTATCAAATAAAATCCAGATGGTACCATTGAAAAATACAAAGCGAGATTAGTTATAAAAGGCTTCAGCCAACGTGAAGGTATTGATTATAATCAAACATTTAGTCCTGTCGCTAGGCTGAGTACAGTTCGATCTATATTGAGCATTGCTGCAAGTGAATCAATGAAACTTATTCAATTCGATGTGTCAACTGCATTTTTATATGGTACATTAGAAGAAAGAATTTTTATGAAGCAGCCAGAAGGGTATGAGGATGAAACGAAGTTGGTGTGTAGATTGAATAGAAGTCTTTACGGTCTTAAACAAGCTCCCAGATGTTGGAACAAAAGATTTGGAAAATTTTTATCGGACTTAAATTTTATTCAAAGCAAAGCTGACTCGTGTTTGTTTATTAAGGAATGTGATGATAGAAAAGTCTATATTGCTCTTTACGTAGATGATGGTCTCGTTGCCGCTACTCATGAAAAAGATTTACATGAATTAACGAAGAAACTAAAATCAGAATTCAAAGTTACGGTAAAAGAAGCTACATTTTTCTTGGGTCTTCAGATTGCACAAAATAATAGCTCAGTTAAAATTTGCCAGGAAGTTTACGCTAAAAAGATGCTGGAAAGGTTTAATTTCACTTTGTGTAAATCAGTATCTACTCCTATGTTAAAGCCTTCTGAAGTACAACAACAAGAGAAAGAGGTGGAATGTTCTACATTTCCATACAGACAGGCTGTCGGAGCATTAATGTATCTAATGGTAGGCACAAGGCCAGATTTGGCTTTTAGCGTAGGATATCTCTCCAGATCTTTGGAAAATCCTACAAGTGAGGACATACTAAGAGTTAAGAGAATGTTTCGTTATATCTCTGGAACTACAAATATGGGAATAACGTATTCTCAAGGAAAAGGTAACGACGTTTTGAGATGTTTTAGTGATGCTGATTTTGCAGGTTGTACATCCACTGGACGATCGACATCTGGCATAGTTACTCTATATGCTGGAGGTGCAATATCTTGGATGAGCAGAAGACAAACTATAGTAGCGACGTCAACAACTGAAGCAGAAGTTATTGCTGCGAGCGAAGCCACCAAAGAAGCTTTGTGGTTATCCAGGTTATTTAAGGAGACTATCGGACTGAAACAATCTCCTCTGCTTTTTATTGACAATGCTGCTGCCGTCAAACTTTCGTATAATCCCGAGTTCCATAAGAGGACAAAACACATCAGGGTGAAGCACTTCTTTGTAAGGGAAATTGCTGTAAACGGAGAAATAGATGTCAGAAAGGTGTCAACAGAAAATCAACTAGCAGATTTGATGACTAAGCCACTTGCCAAGCCGACATTGGAATTTTTGCGATCAGAAATTGGTCTGTCATAGATTTGTTTTGTTTTGATTTTAAACTAGTAAGAGAAAGTGTTGAAGTAAATTCTAGGTACTAGATTAAAAGGTCAAAATGTATTAGTTTAGCTGTATTATATTTTTGTTGAGCTGACAACACTTTTTTTCTTGCTTACTGTCAGTGCTTAATTTGTAATAAAATAAGAAGCGTGTTTTTCTTTTCAAGTGGATTAATTTTGTTTATAAAAATAATAAAGGTAAAATTAGAATCCTAATAGTATTACTTTAATACTTTCTACATTTGCGGATGCATGTGGGAAAACGGTGATGCGATCGAAGATTTGGATCATTAAAGGAAAACGCAAAGAACCATCTGAATTTTAATGTCCACCAACTTTCTTCCAAAATCGATCTTTATCAATCTCGAGATCACTCTTGAAAGTACCTTTGAAACTCCTAAATTTCAGATGGGCTTCCTCTACATCGAAACCAAAGAAATCAGCGACTACAGCGATATCCCTTGTGTTATTTAGTTCTGCTGATTCGATGAACTTCAGCTCGTAGAGCTTTTTCGTACTCTTTTCCTTAAATGGAAAGCGCTTGTTGATTTCTGCCGCTAGCGTGACGAGACATTGACGGCATTTGTCTATTTCAGCAGTTTCGATTGTGGCCGGCAAATTGGAGAGGCTAACCTTCATCTTGGGACCATCAGTTTGGAGCAATGGTTCCCAATATTGCACAGCATCTTTGATCGTCTCCTGATAAATTAAATGTTCAGGCTCGATTCTGACGATGTAGTCTTCTTTCATATAGCACCCAATTACTCCTTTTAAAAGGTTTTCCATTCTAGAAACGTATGGATTTTTGGTGCCTCCGATTAGAATTCCACATTTCTTTGCGTGACCCACGTCAAAGCGTAATTAAGGAATTGCAAATAGAGCAAAGTCCACCGACTTCTCAAAAATCCAAGAATTCGCTGCGCCTCCCGGTTTTTTGCATCTTTGTTCTCAATCTCGAAGTACATGAAAAGAGGGTCGTACTATATCTTTTCACAGCAGCCTGGAGTGACAGGCACCTGATTTTAAGTACTTTCAACATTGAATACTCGGGTATTTCTAACATACATAACGCTCCTTTAATCCCTCATGGGACATAGGGCGGAAAAAGTTGCCCTCCAACGGACTCTGTTTTGCGCGACAGCTCTTAGCTCTGACCAGGATCTCCCGGTTGTTGCGGCCTCTGCTAATAGGGTTCTCCTCCACGTTGTTCTAGGTCTTCCGACTCGACGGTTTCCTTGCGGATTCTAGTCGAGGGCCTGTTTGGCTAGATTCCCGCTTTCGCGTCGCAAGGTGGGGCCAATCCAATTCCATTTCCTTCGCCTGATTTGTTCGTCTAACCTTTCTTGGCCGGCACGGCGCCATAGCTCTTCATTTGAAATTCTATCTTGCCAGCGGATTTTTAGGATACGACGAATTTCTAACAACTTTTCCAATTCCCCCAAAGCATAACGCCGCATAACGTCGCTGACTAGAGTATTTCAAATAGCAATAAATATCAGACATCAACGGCTTAGTTAGAAAGAGACAAAACTTCTCCGTATTTGCATCGGTGCAGCCACTCCAAAACGTTAAACATTTATCGATATTCTGTCGCTTTCAGGAAATGTCTGTCAGTGTGACAAAAACATGAGGCACCGGGCTTCAACATTTGTAGTGAGCAGTATAATTTAATCTCTAAATACATACAATTCAAAATTTCATTCAAAATTTTAAAAATCTGTCAAAAATCCGTTTTTGCACTAAATACGTCTGAAAATCCGTATTTTTTGTGTTCTCAGTAAAAATCCGTTCCAATACTGAGAAATCCGTTCATCTGGCAACGCTGACTAGAGGGTTTCTTAATGTACGAATTGGCTCCTATCCGCTAGCATTGTTCGATGAGGGCGGAATGCGAAAAGGCACAAAATCTGCTTTTAAACCTCTTCCAGACACCATACTGTTGGACAGCAGGACAGTGTATATGATTGATCTGGGCTTTTTATTGCATAAAGTCGTACGGTCGAGCGGGCTTACCATTGGACAAATTTGCGACTCGTACATTCATTATGTACGAAGGAAGTACGATCAAAGTGCGACTATTCTGTTCGATGGGTACGCGGACGGACAGAAGAGTACAAAGTCCATGGAGCGCTTGAGGTCGACCAAAAAGCAGTCCGTGGAGATACAATTTAGGAGCACCATGACATCAACAGTTTCCCAAGAAAATTTCTTATCGAATGCAAAACACAAAGATAGACTGATCACCATGCTGGCGACAAAATGTAGTGAGAGTAGAATCGCGTAGAAGCAGGCAGCTGATGATGCAGACACGCTGATAGTGCGACGGTAGAGTCTCTGGCTTCGGCTCACAAGAGTTGATCTTCTGGCAATAATGATGGATCTCCAAACTCCCCTATTTCCTCAAGCCAGGGGGGGTGAAGCCCCTCAGCTCCTCACCATCCGGGAAGTGCAGTAGAAAAGAATGCTGCCAACCAAATTCTCTTCCTCCATGCAATAAGTGGTTGCGACTCTACGTCCGCGTTATTCAACCAAGGCAAGGTCAAATTTCTAAAGACCCTCTCTAAAAATCGGGATCTCAAATCTTACCTAACTAAATTTACTGATCCTTCAGCCCATCCAAAGGAACTAACAGTTCCTGCTGAGAAATTTTTGATTGCCCTTTATGATGGTAACCACTCAAGAGCAACACTCAACAAGCAGAGGTATAATCAATATGTAAGATCAGCCTACAGGGCATCAGCAATCACGGCTTCCATACCGCCCAGTGAAGCGGCAACTCAACAACCCGCCTTCAGAGTTTACCATCAGGTGCAGCAGTGGATCGGAAATAACTTGGATCCAGAGCAGTGGGGTTGTGTGGTTGACAAAAAATGGGTTGGTTCCCATTACCACACTGAAACCACCGGCTCGCGACAGGCTTCTTCAGCTCATATCTCGCAAATGCAAGACAGATTGTCGAGGTCGGTGTGGGTGTAGGCAAGCAGGACTGCTCTGCACGAAACTGTGTCAGCATGTGTCATGCTTTAACATTGACGATAATTGCGATATAGAAGAGGAAGACGACCTGGACGACCTCTTTGCAGAATCACTGTCTGAAGCAGCTGAGGCGACAGAAGGTATTAATGAATGTAATATTTTGCTGCATATTTACTAACCAACTGATTCCCTGCTGCCAGACCGATGTAAGATTCTCACCACTCCCATGTAAAAAAAGGTACCTTGTACGAAACTCTTTTATTTCGCTTTGTAAAAATAGAATGTAGGTTGATCAAGGCACATAAACCTAGACCTTTATAGTTTAGTGCAAAGGCTCTTATACCAGTACACTTGAAATTATTTTACGACGTATAAAACAACTTGATTGCTTGAAGATTTAAAAACAACTTAACTTTATTTCCTAAAAATCGCTTTTTATACAAAAAATGTTATAATCCGAATTATCCCTAAAACTGAAAATTCCCGTGGGAAGAGTTTTCCCAAAGAAGCATAAATTCATTCTTTCTCATATCGTAAATTGCAGTCGCAGCAATTTACGCCAGTTGCATTTAAAAATTAGAATCATATTACGTCTGGCAATTTGCGCCAGTTACATTAAAATTGAATCTCAGATTACGTCTGGGTGATAACAATAAAATTCTTCCGTGAGAAAGAATGAATTTATGATTTGATTTGTTTTTTTTTGTTTTAGATTAATTAATTAATTGAAAGATTATTGATTGATTCCTAAACATCCTCCCCCCGTTGAATGATGTATTCAACAGGATCTTGAATCAAAGTTGGCGGTGAAGTCCCTGGTTCTGGTTGGAGTGTTGTAGTGGTTGTCGTCAGGTTGCGTCGACTCGATTATCTCCTTGACATTAGTGCTGCCGGAACATAAAGATCTTCTATGTTTCCATATGAGGAATGCGCTTAAAATTATGATGAGGAATAGACTGATGTAAGCTATAGAATATTGATGAATGTCATGATGTTCGAGCGTTGCTGGGAGTTCACTATGTACCTCCAAGATTTTCTTCTTGATTTCGGCCAGCTCTTCAAAATGAGGCGAATAATCGTGTGTCTGAAGTACTATTGGTTGAAGCTGTTTGCTTGTTAAATTGTCAGTTAGATTCTGTGATGGAGTGAATGAGAATCGAACCGTCGTTGGATACAATTTGTGTCCCTGTATCGTTACCAGTTGCTGTTTAATAACGCAATCGGCCATGACCTTCAACAGTCCTGATTTTTCTATGTAGAATCTCGTGTTATCACCGCACACTACATTCAGCGCTGTCCTCTCCTTCAAGGAGTATATCCATTGGTTCGTTGCTCGTAGTTGTATCCAATGTGCCCTGTTTTCGGTCTTGATGACATGACATAACGGCGATTGTTGGTCTTGATTGAGGAAGTTCATTTCACAGGCACTAACATTGGAGCCTCTTCTGTACATCGGATGATTCTGCTTGCAGAGATATCTTTCTCTGTTGAAGAAAATACATGAAAGAAGCTCTTGATCCGTCATCGGGTAATATTTGTCCCTGTAGAGATTCATTAGTAGGTACGGGAATGATGGTTGGATTGCTACGAACGTGTCGTTTATTTGTACTGGAACTGGTACTACATGTAAGAGTTCTAGATTTTCCGATGCCAGCAGTGGTAGCGAAATTTTGAAGACAATGTGATTTGGTTCTGCCTTTCCTGTGACAGTGATGAGGCTGTAGAAGCTCAATATATTCTCGGGTATTGCTGGCAGTTTCAATGACGTTGGAAGGTGGATTTTGATTTTGTTGATCTCCTCGCGAAGTTGAGATGGTGTTACTAATAGAGGGCTTATTCTCCCATGGTGCGTATCGACGAGTACATCCAAAATAGTGGTTTGAATGCGACGAAAGTTGGAAGTGAGTAGCATGGTTTGAATTGCTACTGCTGTGAAGAATTGTGAGAGCTGCTCTTGTTGTACTTCCTGTTGGATGTCCGTTAGTCCTGCAGTTAGTTGGTTGATGTGATCATCTACTGATAGTAATTGTGCTCTAATAGACTCCTGGTCGTTTCTCATCACATTTATTGTGGCATCTATTAGCGAGGTTTGATTCTTCACTAATTCTGAGAGATGCAGTTCGTTTCTTTCGACCTTTCTAATGGTCATGGACATTTCCTTAGCGTATTCAGAGTCTAAAACTCCGAACAGCGCGTTGGCCATGTTCCCAACGAAGTTTAGTGCGCCTCTCCGTTTGCGTTTGCGGTCAGGCTGATTGACGAGTAACTCGTTGTTTTTTGACAATTCTCCCATAAGCTGTTGAAACTGTGTCATCGTTTGAAGGCAAAGCTCATGTTGTTGTAGTTGGCCGCATAGTTCTTGTAACTTGCTGATAAATTGTTGAAGCGTGTAAAGCTCTTGCCAAAATGGCTCCATGTTGTAGAAAGCGATTAGATTCCACTCACTGGAGATGATGTTTGATGGTCCCAAATTTTCAAAATAGATTCCCGGTTGATTTTTGAATGGTGTTATTTCAACGGGGTTAGCCCAGGTTGTAGGAAGAATTAAACAGGTGAGAAGTAATGTCATGATGGCTGATCCCAATGAGCTTCTTATTTTCTTCCTTGGCGGTGACTCTGTTGTGTGCTTTTCGTTAGGCCTGTTTTCTCCAGCAGAGATTGTAGACTGGGGTCCAAGGAGGTCCGATGGCTGGTGCAACCTTGAGGATTCTTCCTTTGCGTTGGACTCTTCCTCGCTACCTGCTTCAGAACTCTCTATTGGTAGAGGTGCTAGTTTGTGGATGGGGCGGCGTAGCACCCCTGTAGATGTTTTAACATCAGCAACACGGACTAGGCCGTCATTTCCAGCGTGCGTTTGTAGTATTCGTCCTAGTAGCCAGCGTAAAGGAGGAACATTGTCTTCCTTGATTATGACCATGTCGCCTTGTTTGATGTTCTGCGACCGTTGCCTCCACTTGGCACGATATTGAAGTTCGTTTAAGTATTCCTTCTGCCATCTGCGCCAGAATTCATTTTTAAGATGTGTGACAAGTTTCCACCGTGTGAGGAGATTTACGTTCAGAGGTTTGGCGTGAGAGTCCACGGTTGACGTTAGAGGCTCCCCAATTAAAAAATGCCCTGGAGTGAGCGCCATCAAATCATTGGGATTTGTAGACATTGGGGTAAGAGGTCTTGAATTTAGAATGGCCTCCACCTCTGTTACAACTGTCTCTATCTCCTCGTAGGTAAGCGAGGCGGCAACTAACGTTGATTGAAGTAAGTGCTTCGCTGACTTAACGGCAGCTTCCCACAGGCCACCAAAATGTGGAGCTCGCGGGGGTATCATGTGAAAATCAGTACCCCTGGAGCTGCATGTTGTTACGATTCTGTTAACTGAGTCTTCAGATTGAATAAGCTGTTGTAGTTCGGTCAGCTGATTTCTTGCACCCACGAAATTGGTGCCATTGTCGCAGTAAATGTGGCGGCAGTGTCCTCTTCTTGCTGTGAACCTTTTTAATGCGCCAATGAAACCCTCTGTAGTCATATCACTGACAATTTCTAGATGTACGGCTTTCGTTGAAAAACAGCAGAAAACTGCGATGTAAGCTTTGACAGGACGTTTTCCTCGAATCTTAAAGTGTGTCCAAATAGGACCGCAGAAGTCAACTCCAGAATTGATGAAGGGTCTCGCGGGCTGTACTCGTGCTGGCGGAAGATTTCCCATGAGTTGTTGCAGTAGTTTCGGCTTAGCTTTAGCACAGTGAACACAATGTTGCACGACCGACCTTACTAATGTCTTGCCCTTTATTGGCCAGAACTGCTGTCGTGTGATACCCAGCAAACCTTGTGGACCAATATGGAGATTATCTACATGAATCTCATTCAGGATTGTCTTTGTAACTGAGTGGCTATAAGGTAGCAAAATTGGGTGTTTTGAATCATATGGAAGATCAGCGGCCTCCAGTCTTCCGCCAACCCTTATGACACCCTCATGATCAATGAATGGGGTGAGACCGGCCAAGGAGCTACTCTTTGACACTTCTCCATATTTTCTTAGATGATTTATATCACTTTTGAACTCTGATTCCTGTATCGCCTTCATGATTGTGTATTTAGCATTTTCCATCTCTTCTGCTGTGATTTGAAGGCTCCGTGGTTGGTCCTTCCTCAAGCCTTTGGCGAACCGTACCACGTAAGCTACTATTCTCTGAAGCCTTTTGAATGAATTTCTATGATCAATAATGTCGATGAAATGTGTGTCTGTGATCTGGAGCGCTGACGTTACTACACCTTTTCTTAGTTCCAATAATTCTTGCCTCCCCTTTTCGTATGGTGGAGGCCAACTTGATTCTGCGCCGTGAATAAAGATGGGACCGTAGAACCATAAATTGTCTGAGATCAGTTTCTGTGGTGTGGTGCCTCGGGATAATACATCTGCTGGGTTTTGCTTGGAGGTTACGTGACGCCACTGCTGTGCTCTGGTAAGCATCTGTATGGCTGCCACTCTGTTTGCCACAAATGTTTGAAGTTTGGCTGAGCTTGTGTTGATCCAAGCTAACGTGATTTCGGAGTCTGTCCAAAAGAATATCGATTCTCCCTTGAAATTAAGGTCTGCTCTAATTCGGTTACCCAACTCGGCACCTAGTTTAGCTGCACAAAGTTCTAAGCGGGGTAATGTATGCTGCTTTAATGGTGCAACTCTAGATTTTGCACACAGTAGCCGTACGGTAATGATGTTGTCCTTATTGATGGACCGAATGTAAGCAACTGCCCCAAATGCCTTTTCTGAGGCGTCGGTGAATATGTGGATTTGTAATGACTTTGGACTTCTCTGGGCAAAGACATGTCTAGGACATGAGACGTCGTTTAATACAGCCAAGTCTTCTTTGAACCTAGCCCAGTAAGAATGATGCTCCTGTGGTAGGGCAGCGTCCCAGTCTATCTTAAGTGCCCATAATCGTTGGGAGAACAGTTTTGCAACGACCACTATCGGGGCCACTATGCCCAACGGGTCAAAAAGATGTGCTATGTCTGATACCACTGTGCGTTTAGTGATTCGATGATGTGGGGTGCCATTGAATCTGACGCGGAACATATCTGTTTTTGGAGACCATGTCAATCCCATAGTTTTCACATGCTCTTCTGTCATACTGCTGAAGTCTAACTGTAGTTCCTGGTCTTCTGGCCTAATTCCTTGTAGAAGCTGTGGGTGATTGGCACACCACTTCCTTAATTTGAAACCACCTTGATGTAGCAGCCCTTGTAGTTGTGATTTCTTTTCTACTGCCTCCATCAGGCTATCAGATCCTGCTAGTACATCGTCTACATAGAAATTTTGTTTGATGCTCTGTAGCGCTAATGGGTAGCTGGGCGCTTCTTCCTCGGCCAGTTTCTGGAGACATCGTATCGCTAGATATGGTGCGCAGGCAGTGCCGTATGTTACTGTAGTCAATTGAAAGCACCGAATCTTGTCTTGCGGATGGCTGCGCCACCATATCAGTTGATACCTTTGTTGTTCCTCGGCTATTCTTATTTGCCTATACATCTTTTCGATGTCAGCGGTAAATACATATCGTGGAAGACGGAAGCGTAATAATATGGTATACACGTCCTCTTGGATTGTTGGCCCTATGTGGAGAATATCGTTTAGCGAAATCCCTGATGTCGTCTTTGCTGAAGCGTCAAACACGACTCGTAGTTTAGTGGTGGAACTTTCGGGCTTTATGACTGCATGATGCGGCAAAAAATAATAAGGTTTGCTTAATGTGTTGAAATCAATTTCTCGCATGTGTCCTAATTGTTCATACTCGCGCATGAACGCGCAGTATTGTTTCTTTAGCTCTGGATTCAAAGTTAGTTTCCGTTCAACTGCTAAAAATCTTCGATAGGCTATCTCCTTGGACTCCCCAAGAGTCTGTGGATCCTTTCGCATAGGCAGGTTCACTGTGAATCGTCCTGTGTTATCTCTTGTGCATGTTTCATTGAAGTTAACTTCGCATTGGTGATCTATGACCGAGAGCGAACGATCTGTGTTGTCAACGTCCTCCAGCTGCCAGAACCTTTCAATTTGTTCGCTTAATCGTTCGTCTTCAGAGCAAATACCACAAGTCGCTTGTTGAGAAACGGCATCATGTATTTTGCCGCCAACGACCCACCCGAACACGGTATTCTGCAAAATCGGCAAGGTGTCACTTAGCTTAATCTGTCCTACTGCAAGGAGAGAATGGTATAATTCGGCGCCTATTAGAAGGTCAATCTCCCCTGGTTCGTTGAAGTCTGGATCAGCGAGAGCTATATTATGAGGTATTGACCAAGTAGAAATGTCAATCAATTGGGTTGGTTGTGGAGAAATAATGCTGGGTATGATCTGGACTTCGATGGAAGCGTTGAAGCCATTGATTCTGGAGTGTAAATAGATAGTTGCTCGTCGATGTGTCTTTTGGCTTTGCCGGCCAATCATTTCGATGTTGGTCTGCGTGGACTCCATCCTTAACTTTAATCTCTTGGCTGATTCTTCAGTTAGGAAACTCAGCTGAGACCCGGAGTCAAGAAGGGCTCGGCATTGAATGCTCTTGCCTACCTTATTGCTAACATTCAGAAGAGCTGAGCCTAATAAAACGTATCCCTTGGTGGGTTGGACTGCATTCGCTGTCAGGGAAGCTGAATGTCCTCCCCCCGAAGCTTGCTGAGCTGTCGAGTTTTTGTTATTTTTTTGTGCTGTGGGTTCGTTTGGGACGTTCATATTGGTATCCTTATTGAATGATGTTGAGTCTTCCAGATGCAAGAGGGTGTTATGTCTTCGTGAACATTTGGTACAAGCTCTAGATGTGCAATTGTAGTAGCTGTGTCCTGATTTCAGGCAATTGATGCAGAGTTTGTTTGCCCTTACTGTTTTTAAGCGATCGACTGGTGTTGACTGAAGAAATTTGTTACACGCATATAGTGCGTGTTGTCCCTTGCATGATGGACAACCATGACTTGTTGTCACCATGGAGGAAAACGTCTTTGATGTTGTTTGCTGTCTTGGCCTTTCTTCTATAGACTTGGGTTTGCCTCCCAGTGCCTCTAGCGACTGAAACCGGATTTCTAAAAACTTGAGAAAATCTGTGAGTGATGGTAATGCTCTCGGATTTGTTAATGACTGCTCCCATAACGTGAGTGTAATCCTGTCCATCTTCTTTTGTAAGATATGTAGGAGCAATGGATCCCAATGCGAAGTGTCAAGTTGTAGATTTTGAAGTCCTAATAAGCATTCCCATGTTGTGTCGTGCATCGACTTAATGGCTGTTGCACTTTCATTTGATTGGCTAGGTTGCGACAGAAGTCTGCTTATTAATGCTGTCGCCAATAACCTGGTGTTCTCGTATCGATCATTGATGACCTTCCAGGCTGACATGTAGTTGGCATCGGAGGTTGTATAGTGTCTGATAAGTTTTTCTGCTTCTCCCATTAGGCTTGTCTTGAGATACCACATCTTGTGGCACTCTGCTATGTTTTGGTTGTGAACCAGTTCCGTAAATAAGTCTCGGAACTGGCGCCACTTCAGGTAATCACCGTCGAACTTTGGTAAAGTTACCTTAGGAAGCTTGACGGCTGAAGAGTTATTAATTCTTGACTGTACTGTTGTGTCGCAAGCCTTCAGTTGACCATAAAGCTGTAGGAGTTCTGCTTGAACCTCATCTTCCAGACTAAAATACTCCTCGATGTCGTAATGTTCCAGCGATGATTCACTAAGCTGACCCCAAATTGCTGTATGAAGCGTTGAGATCTCGTTCCAGTGACTTTCAATTCTCTTGATTTGCAGCTTGCAGTAATGTTCTGGCAAAACGATGCTGGCATCACTAGTAGCTTTGAGTAATTTCCGCATTGCCGTACTTAGAATCGTGAGTTTCCTAATATTGATTGTTAAGTCAGCTCGATGTTCTTTCTTGGTTTCAAAATGATGGTGCTTTGGAATAGCTCCAGCTGCTTTCTTCATAGGAGACGTCGTCTTCTGAGCTACTTCTTCATCGCCTTGTTCTTCGATGTCTTCTGCAGGTTGGTTTGCGGCTTGATCGAAGGTCTCCAGCGCTTCAAGACGCTGCTTGATGTCATACATATTCTTATCATAGCCTTTTCGTATTTGTTTATAATATTCCTGAGTAAAGTAGGGATGATCTACTTTATCCTCGTGATTTGTCCGGATCTCGATGTCGGTCGCCTCGAACATCGCCCATAAGTCCCCTAGCTCTCGTTGCTTGTTGCGCAGAAGCGTTGAAGTTCTCCGGGCGTGGGGGGTCTTTGTATAACTATTGGAAACTCGCTCTATCTCGCCTCCAGTCTCCTTTTGCATTTGAGCCAATTGCTCCATATTCATGATGATTTCTTGTGCACGTGAACTTTCCTTGGTAGAAGTCACGGTCTGATAATGACGCCTGCTGTATTAATGGCTCTTGTATTGCAGATGGTTATGTCGATACCGATGATGACAATGTGTTGAATGCTGCTTAAATAAGCTTTGCTCAATTCGGATTCACCACAATGTTGCCCACTTGTCGGCGTCAAAAAAAAATTTGCGAAATTCTTTCCGAATTGTCGGGGTCACCAAAATGTGCGAAACTCTTTTATTTCGCTTTGTAAAAATAGAATGTAGGTTGATCAAGGCACATAAACCTAGACCTTTATAGTTTAGTGCAAAGGCTCTTATACCAGTACACTTGAAATTATTTTACGACGTATAAAACAACTTGATTGCTTGAAGATTTAAAAACAACTTAACTTTATTTCCTAAAAATCGCTTTTTATACAAAAAATGTTATAATCCGAATTATCCCTAAAACTGAAAATTCCCGTGGGAAGAGTTTTCCCAAAGAAGCATAAATTCATTCTTTCTCATATCGTAAATTGCAGTCGCAGCAATTTACGCCAGTTGCATTTAAAAATTAGAATCATATTACGTCTGGCAATTTGCGCCAGTTACATTAAAATTGAATCTCAGATTACGTCTGGGTGATAACAATAAAATTCTTCCGTGAGAAAGAATGAATTTATGATTTGATTTGTTTTTTTTTGTTTTAGATTAATTAATTAATTGAAAGATTATTGATTGATTCCTAAACATACCTAATATGTATGTTTTAATTATATTTTGTTATTGTTTTCATCAAACATACTTTGCCGATAAATTCATTCAAAGTAATCTCTTTTAAGCGCAATACATCGAAGGTTTAGCGCCGATGAGAGATACACAGGTGGGCGAGCAGTCGTTTAATGTAATTTGGCCTTCCGCACACTTGTCCATAACATCAAAACAAAAACCGGTTTTATAGGCAAGGGGTCGCAGCGAAGACAGTTTTTCTTCCATAATTTTCCATCATTTGTTCACCCAAACATTTTCTGGTTTCACCGTCCATTACACTAACACAAGCATGTTTTCGTTCTCGGCAAAGCTGCTTCGCTGTGCTTGCACCGCACACTACTTCATAGGCATTACAATCGTTACACGAAAATGATGGAGAAAAGTGAGTTCCGGGTGTACTATTGAACTCATATTAAAACCGGTTTGAAATTATGGACAAGTCTGCGAAGGGCCTTTCACCTGGTATATGGGTTTTTGTCCATCATGTGTATATTTTTCGAGTTGTAGGGGGTGGAAGTGGGCGTTTTTTACGTTTTCGCAGAAAGGCTAAAAAATCACTGTTTTTCAGCGCGCCTGTCGCCGAAACTGCTCATCACAAAATCAAAGTTGACTACTGCATTTTGTAGGAAATTTTGTCTTGTTTAATTTTGTATATAATAGTCATCTTCGAAAAAAGCATAGTTTTCGAGATATAAGCGAAATACTGAAAAAAATGGGAAAATTTTGTGGTTTTTTGCGCTTTTCGTTGTGAAGCTGACCTGCCACAAGGCAGCAAACTTCAAATTCGGATTCAGCACCCCAAAAAAACATATAGAACCGTTGAGAAAAAAACTTCCGCAGTTATGTTACGTCAAAACTACCATTTGACTGGACTAATTATTTTATTTTAAAATGTAGTTTCCAATTTTCCAACAGATGTCACTTAACCGAAATTACAGTCCAAATGAAAGTAAAATACTTTCATTTTGGACTTTCTTATACCTGTGACACACTATACTTTCATTATGATGGTAACTTTCATTATGATGGTCAAGGAAATGATGGGGTGACACATTGCACTTTACTTTCATTTGCATCTGGCATATCAAGTGAGGATATAAACCTGCGTGTTTTTTGCTTTAATTTTAAGCTGTTTTAATATGGAATACTTAAAGAAATATTTTTTAAAGTAGTAAAGAAAATATCCTTGCAAATTGTTGCTTAACTAACGTGAAATCAATTTATTTTATTTTAAAATGTAGTTTCCAATTTTCCAACAGATGTCACTTAACCGAAATTACAGTCCAAATGAAAGTAAAATACTTTCATTTTGGACTTTCATTATGGTGGGTTTTTGCCACGATAATGAAGGTTACTTTCATTATGATGGTATATGTGTCACAGGTATTATACCAAATCAAGCCAAATTTTATCATAAGGGATAATCCTAATGGGTTAAAACCCTCAAAAATTACTGAAAAACCGCTTTTTGCGGTGTAATAAGTAGTGTGATGTACCAAACGCGAAGGACCAAGTTTGCTCGTTGACTCCAAGTTGAATAACAGTTTTCGCACCTTAAAACCCAGGGTTAGGGCTATCGGCTCGTTGCTCTAGAATCCGATTGCTATTCAAGCACCTATTAAACTTTCACTTTACTTCACTTTACTTCGATTGTTATAAAAGAAAGAGATCGAATTTTATCGTAACTTTTATTGACCTTTTCACTATGGTAGTTGATACAAGAGTGATTTGATTTTAACAGAAACTTCCTGATAACTCGATATCAGTGCAAAAAAAGAATACAATTTTACAGTAACTTCATTAACAATAAGGTGTTCATGTATTAAACATTGAATTAGATTGAATACAGGCAAGATTTTTAAGTATGTATAAATGTGAAAATTACAGAAAATGGAAATGAAAGTTAAAATGTATAAGTGTGAATTGATATAAAGATCAAAAAGTTGAGTGACTCCGTTTAGAAAATATGTAGGTTTAAAGTTAGGTGCTAAATGCTGAAAAACGAATAATATTGGGATTTTGCTCACACTTTAAACCTGCATATCTTCTAAACGGAGTCACTCTATTAAAGAATACACATTTACCTAAAAGATGAGCCTAATTTTGTTGCTTTACGATAATTAGTCTAGGAGTAATTGAGGTTTAAGTAAATTTTAAAAACATTAAATTTTTTTTCGTAAACACCCTGTATTTTAGTGGATAGTGGGGATAGCCCACCTCTCTAGAACAATTTTTTTCTCCAAATACATCCAGGAATCACCCCTGAAAATATTAGCCACTTAGTCCAACAAAAGATTTATTGAGCGTCTGATGACCTTATACTCGTCGCGAATGAGTATTTTAAAACTGCGATATCTCATGAATGGCAAATCATACGAGAAAATGTGTTATATCTTTTTTTGTAGTTAATCGCATAATCTACAAACTTTGTAAATACTATTTTATGATAAAACTTACTGTTTAAGAGGTTTTAGTCAAAAACGGAATTTTTTATTAGGGGGTGGTTTTTTGGGGGGCCAAAAATCGAAAAGAGGCGCTTACATGATTTTAATTTTGACTCAAAATGTCTTCTTTTAGGTCAAAGAACATCATAGTCCAAAAGAAAAACCAGGGTTACCTTTCGAGCTCATAAAAACTTACTTCAAGCTCACCGTGTATAAGATTACAAAAATACAGGGTTATACAGGGTGTATTGCATAAAGGTACAAAACGGCCGGCTGTGGATAGGTTTTGAATAGACGAACAAAAAATCGTATCGGAGGGGGGTTGAAATCGTAACGGTTTAGCCACTAGGGCGTTTTGAAGTTTTTTGTTCAGAGTTTTACATATCAACCTGTATTTTTGTAACCCTATGACCTATTTTCATGAATAAGATATTAGTGTACGCAGAATACTCGCACCTATCTAAAACTGCAAAACTCAAGGTTCTACTCTACATAAACTTCCAGAGAAATGAGTCATCAAAGTCAAAATTTCCGTTTTTTTAACTAAAATTTCAACTAAAACCGCCTTTTTCTCCATAAAATACCTAGTTAACTAATTTTTTTTTTGCAAAATTGGAAAGCTTGAATAATTCCCTATGAATAATGTCTGGACAATTTTTATCCTAGGGCTTTTATTTTTGGAGTTATAAGCAATTTGAATACTAAAATTGGCTCTATTTCGAACTTTTTCACCTAAGCTTTGCCAAAATGTACCAAATAAGGCCAATTTTAAGATCAAAGTTTCTAATTACTTCAAAAGTAAAGGTAATTGTACCGACATTATTCATAGGAAATTGTCCAAGCTTTATAATTTTGCAAATAAAAATTAGTTAACTAGGTTTTTTATGGAGAAAAAGGTGCTTTTAGTTGAAATTTTAGTTAAAAAAACAAAATTTTGACTTTGATGACTCATTTACGATGTTTATAAGCGGAGTTTCCCTCCGGATGGAAGTTTCGATCCGGAGTGAAACACCGCTTATAAACGGTGAGTGAAAATCCAGAACTTGGACTTTCGCTCCCGAAGAAAAAGCCGGAGTGAAACTTTGCTCCTGGCTTATGGTATGCTTATAAACGTTGACTGGGAGTGAGATGACCGGAGTATAATTTTTAATTTTATTTCAGAAGGAAAAAACTTAATGAAGAAGCTTTATTTTGCTACATAAGTTCTTTTCTTTACTTATAGATTTTTTTAAACCCACTAAATTAAACATTGGGTTTATATTTGTGTTTGTTGCCATTTTAAATTTGAGCTCGGAGCTGTCATCTCAAACCAGAAAGTATTTTGGATTTTCGCTCCCATTGCTCATAAACGCATCGGGAGTTTCACTTCGGATTGAAGTTACGGAAGTGAAACTTCGCTTATAAACGTAGTAATTGTTTGGGAAATTGACGTAGTGGAACCTGGATTTTTACAGTTTTAGATAGGTGTGAGTATTTTGCGTACGTTTTGAGCAAAACGAATGAAGTACCTTACCAAAAACCGTCAGTTGACCATTTTTTTGACGATTTTGCCTGGACTAATTGCCATTTTCAATATTAAAAAACCTGCGAAGAATCCGAAACCTGCTTAGATTTGTAAATAGTAAAGTAAATTGCTAACAGCTTCTTCTCTATAATTGGCTTGTTCATTTCAGCTTTGTTTAATGTTCTGCTTGCATAGGATATTGGTAGATCTTTGTCAATTTCTCCTTGCGAGAGTACCGCGCCTAAAGGTGAAACCCCAATGTAGGCTTGGCTTGCTTGAACTTGGTGAGCTTTTCAGGTACCACGTGCCAAAGCAAAACAAGCCCAACAAGCCAGAGCAAAACAAACCCAAATACACGCTTTGCTTTAGTTACTTTATAGTTTGCTTTTCATGAGCACAGGAAATAGAAATAGTACACGAAAGAGGTAAGAGGTATGAATTTTGTGGAATTTTTCCTTTGGAATGGACATTATTGTTTCATAAAGAGAACAAAGGATCGAATGTAAATATCTATTGTTGTGTAGAGTGATAAAGAAGCACAAATGGTTTATGGCATTAACTGTTCAAACATTTACGAGAAATTTCTTAAAATGGGATATAGAAATAGTTATCTCAGATTAATTTTGAACTCTTAAATATTTATAGTTAATGTTATTCTCAAAAAAAAATTTCTTTATGAAATAAATTTTCTCAAACCTCTACATACATTTATTTCTCTAAGCAAAATAAATATTAAACGAACGCGAAAGCATACAAAGCATCAAAAAATTGAACATTGGTCATTTCGAGCTTTGCTTTGCTTTGCTTTGGCTTTGCTTTGACTTTGCCGCTTTGTCATTTGGTTTTTTCCCATAACAAAGCACTAGTTTATTTGATATGCCAAAGCAAAGCAAAGCACTAAAGCAAGCCAAGCCTACATTGGGGTTTCACCTTAAGGCAGTGTTAGAAGCGCTGTAGTTAAAATAAACTTTTTATCAAAATCTGGGTATTGTAGTACAGGCGGGGATATTTATATCCCTTTCAGTCTTCCAAATTCCTTCTGACACTCTTGTGTCCAAATGAATGGAGTATTTTTCTTCATCTGCGCATTCAGTGGTTTTGCTACTTCCGCAAAGTTTTCTATAAATCTTCTATAATAATTACAAAATGTTGTGAACCTTCTAGTTTCATCTGCATTTTTAAGAATTGGGTAATTTCTTATCGCGTCCAATTGTTTGGGTCAGTTTTCACTTTTCACACCATCCTTTGTTATTAAATGCCCAAGGTAAGCTACTTCTGTTTGCAGAAAATTACATTTCTGTGGGTTGAGTTTTAAATTATACTCTTAATCTGTCAAACGTTCTCAAAAGGTACACTGTACAAAATTTCTGTCGTAATTTTACAAAAAAAAATACTGGAAGTTTTATTCACAAGCAGTTTTGTAAATTTACAATATATATTATTAGGAATATTCCAATTCTACTTTACGTATTTTTACCAACTTTGTAGTAAATATACATTATTTGTAGGATACATAAAACATAAATAGCATTTTGCTCACCATGCAAGGACCGATGCGCAATGAAAGCTTCAAGCTGCAAGCATCATGGCGCGTTTCCAATACAGCGTGGAGCTTCAAGTTATTTTGTATCTCTACGCTTCGCACGACAGAATCGTATTTTTTTCTCTTTCAAAATTTCACATTGACGCTGGGCGCCAGCGCGAAAGTTGGTTCTAGTTCTACTTTCGCGTTGGCAACTGCGAAAGCTTTCGAAATTTTAGCTGCATCTATTTGACACAAGATGGTGCAAAGGCGCAATGTACTTGTTGAGTGAAGAAATTAAGGCGCGTTTCCAATACAGCTTTCAGCGCAACGTCAGCGTAGCCCGGTTTCAAATAGCAGCGTCAAGTTGGTTCGAACAAGTCAGCTGTTTCGAAATTACATTCCAAATAATTTAATTGTCAAATGGCATGTTCTTATGTACTTTTCGTTTACTTAGTTTTTGCGAAATTTGTTAATTTTTTTGTAATAATAATTAATAATGTAATGGAAAGGGATATTTCAGTTGCTGTTTTAGTAACTCACTACATAAATATAATGAGCACGGTTGTACTAGCCGAGGAAGAAAATAAAAAAATACCTAGAAGATGGTGGGTCAGACATTTTCAAGAATAGGAAATATTTCGGTGATTCCAACACTTTAATTAATGAAATGTTATGTGATCATGAAAGTTTTTGTTTCGGTTGTCCATGCACGTTACATTCCACAAGAGCTCTTCACCGTCGTGCCAGAGCTCAATAAAATGAAAATATTGGTCACGATTTAACAAAGCCATAGTTTGTCTCGATACTTTCCAATAAGCAGTTTGACAGTTCAAAAATAATTCGAAAATACACAATACAACATTTTCGAAAATACAAGTTTCAGTAATAAATTATAGCTGAAATAATGGCAACTTTCCCAAAATTATATTTTCTTTTTACAAATTATCAAAAACAGAATTGAATAACATCAGTTGAAATTAGTTTTTTTGCTAATTTCTTCACTCAACAAGTTCATTGCGCCTTTGCACCATCTTGTGTCAAATAGGTGCAGCTAAAATTTAGAAAGCTTTCGCAGTTGCCAACGCGAGAGTAGAACTAGAATCAACTTTCGCGCTGGCGTCCAGCGTCAATGTGAAATTTTGAAAGAGAAAAAAAATATGATTCTGTCGTGTGAAACGTGGAGATACCAAATAACTTGAAGCTCCATTGTTACGGTGCGTAACATGCACAACTAAATAAATCAAAATATAAAAAGACTCAAAACGTATAATTAAAACTACTCAACAATAAAAACACTAAAACAAAAAAAAAGAAAAGAAAATACATTTTGTTTCAAATATTCGTGTCAGGTGGAGGAATTCTACGTAGAATTAGCCCGTAGAAGTTAAGAATTTTAGATAGTTGGCCGGGTCTCACCGTCAACTCTTGTGTTAGAGTATTTAAATAAAACATAAAAGTTTTGTTATTATTTATGTTGGTGGAGGAACAAATATAAAATTGACAGGGTTTCACCGTCAAGTCCGGGTGACTTAATTAATAACAAGGTGTTTTTATTTCGTGGTGTCAGGTTGTTATTTCTTGGAAATCCAATAGAGTGGCTGCATGTCGGCACTTTATTCCAATTTCAAGAAATAATTCTGCATTTAATAAAGGACTAATACCAAAACACGTTACAGTTGAAAACGGCTGGAGTTCGGCGTTTTTAACTGCTAACATACCAAGTTAACCACAAAATAGCGGTCAATTTTAGGTCACGGTAAAAACGGCTGTAATTTCGGCGTTTTTAAACGTGCACATACATAAATAAGAATAGCACTGTGCCAAATTTCGACTGAAGTCGCAATTTCGACTTTAGGTCAATAATCCCACCATATTAGTTAGGGCACGCGAAGGTTTTGAACATGGGTGAACGGTAAAATCACACAAGTTCACCTTCGATATATGAGTATAAAAGCTTTGAGAAATTAGAATTAAGGTCAACTGAACGGCAATTCGCAAATTGGGGCAAAGCTCCAAGTAATTTAAAGAAGACAAAACACTGATAGATCAAGAGATCTAGCAAACGGATTTTTGCAAAGATAAGCAAAGCGTTTGTCTCAGTGTTAGTGATTGCAAGGGCGCACCAGTCTTGTTAACGTAGCCGAGTCAGACAAATATATTTCCGATATATCAAGGGAAATTTATAAACAGAAGTTTGTCAAAGCTTTTATAGTCATTCAAGTAATTAATTTGCTTAACTTCATTTCAGGTCCAATACGTGGATTCAACGGACTGAAGGATTAATTATAAGATAGTGATAAAACCAAACTAGTAGTAAGAAAATTTGAATTTGAAAATTAAAAGAATTTTGAATTATTTCAGAAGTTTTTTTTTGAATTTAACACATTTCGGCTTCTGCGCCGAAACATGGTCCTTCGAGCCGGATAGGTCGTGGTCAAATAGATATAGTTCAATAATTTTAGCATTTCATAAAAAGAAAAATATTTTTGATTATTGGTTTGAGTAGTAAATTTAAGTATTAGTTCATTACTAGTTTGGTTATTATCGTTCAAGTATTCTGTCTGTCTATCTATCTAACTAAAATTTCCAAGATGAAAGGCATTTTACAGCAGCAAAATGTACTCAAACAGGAATTTGATCAGGCGTTATCAAATTATAACAAAACACCCAAACATAGGCGAACGCCGGGCTATATTCAAGGAAAAATGAAGACCATCAATTCCGCATGGAATAAGTTTAATGAGAATCATTTAGAATTAGCCACGGAAGACCTAGATGAGATCAAAGACGTCAAGGTGCGAGCTGCTGTTGTTGCCTACCTAAGCGGGGATCAGTATCAAGTATTCGAACAAGTGTATTCGGAATTCTTGGGAGATATGCAGGATGCGTTGGACGCTCGCACTTCTCAAACTACTGATCCTTCGGAAACTACCGCAACGGTCACGTTAAAACTTCCGACAATAGATATACCGAAGTTTGACGGCCAATACACGTCATGGAGGATGTTCCATGACAGATTTGTATCATTGATACATAATGCGGATCGGTTAACTTCAGTCGATAAACTGCACTATCTGAAGAGCTGTCTCACGGGAGAAGCCCGTAGAGACTTAGATGCCTTCGATATGACTGCAGCGAATTATTCCGCAGCATGGAAGTTGCTATGCGATCGCTACAATAAGGAAAGACTGCTGATATACGCCCAATTAAAGCTGCTATTTAGCCAGCCTAAAATTAGGACAGAGTCTTTCAAAGAAATCAGAGCGACGTTAGATGAATTACAGCGTGTGCAACACGCACTAAAAACCCTAGAAGTGGATATCACTAATTGGGATCCCATATTTGTTTACGTGACAGCGCAAAAATTGCCTGATAAATCACGCAATCTGTGGGAACAACTTATTGCTAAATCAGATGAGCTGCCATCGTTGAAAGATTTAAGCAAGTTTATGGAGGAAAGATATCGGAGCTTGGAAGCAACCAAGGATATCAACCTCCAGAAGCCAAAAGAATTTGGTAAGGCTGGAAAGGAACAAAGTAGAGTAAAGAACTACTATACCACCCAGCATAACAGGTTCGCAGGCAAGGACAATCAAGTTTCCTGCCACCATATCGAGCAACAGAGAAGATTTCGTTGCATTGAAGAAAATGCGAACCAAGACAGAAATGGAGAAGCAGGTAACACAAGCTACAATAGAGCTAGTAAACCACGAATCCACTGTCCTATGTGCAAACACAAGCATTTCCTGTCTCAGTGTGGGACATTCAAAGGAATGAATATAAACGCTAGAAGAAGATGGCTCACTGAACGCGATTTATGCGTTAATTGTTTGAGGGGGCATAGAGATAAGGCATGCGCTAGTAGTAACACATGTCCCAAATGTGGAGGCACTCATCATATGCTGTTACATGATGACTCCGTGACACAAGAGAAGACCAGGGATCAGAACTCGACAAAAGCCAACACCGTGGAGGAGTTGGGCGTCACAACCTGCAACTATAGCAGGAACGTAACAAAGTCGATGTTGGCCACAGCCCTGGTCAAGGTAAAAGGCCGGCAAGGTGATGAGCTAACGTTACGGGCACTGATAGACCCAGGGTCTCAGAGCTCATTCATCACGGAAACGGCCTACCAATCAATGAAAGCAGATACAGTTCCGATAACATTAGAAGTGGAAGGACTCGGAGCTGAACTAGTAGCCACCTCAAACAAATTGGCACGGTTTACGTTGTTCTCAACAACAACCTCGAAATATCAGACAACCATCGAAGCATTTGTTATAAAGAAGATAACAAATCCATTCCCACCGAGGAGACTGCGCGGGCAAAATTGGCCACACATCACTGGCCTAAAATTGGCCGATCCAAATTTTGCAGAACCAGGACGCATAGATCTTCTCTTGGGGGTAAAAGAGTATGCAGACATTGTGGAAAACGGTCTGCGAAAGGGAGCCAAGCAGCTGCCAGTGGCTCAAAAGACTGCATTAGGTTGGATTTTGTTTGGCGAACTATCCACAGCGGTCAAACAAGATAGCAAGGTAAACCTTTCCGCATTTACAACACAGGCAAGGGACACGTTGCAGGAACTAAACCTTCAGGTAAAAAGGTTTTGGGAATGGGAAGAGATACCCATGGAAAGAGTACTGACCAGCGAAGAAAAGCAATGCGAAGAGTTTTTCGATAGAACCACGCAACGCCAGTCCAATGGGCAATACCTGGTCCGGATACCTTTCAAAGATAATAAGCCTCCAAGCTTAGGTGAATCAAGGGGGCAGGCATTATCCAGGCTGCTACAAGTAGAGAAAAAATTAGCTCAAAAGCCGGAATTACAACAAGCATATTCCACATGCCTACGGGAGTATGTCGATCTGCAACACATGCAGAAAGTGGCAAAGGGTGAACCACACCGGTATTACATGCCACATCACGCAGTAATAAAGGAAAGTACAACAACCAAGGTCCGAGTAGTGTTCGACGCATCTGCCAAAACGGCGAACGGGAAGAGCTTGAACGAACAAATGTTAACAGGGCCGACACTTCAACCCAAACTGTTCGCCACGCTTTTAAATTGGAGAAAGTACCAATATGCCATGACGGCAGATGTGGAGAAAATGTACAGGATGATCCTTGTTGACCCAGCAGACAGAAAATACCAAACCATCCTGTGGAGAGAAAAGGCCGATGGACCTATAGAGGAATATGAAATGAAGACAGTGACATTTGGAACAACATCGGCACCTTACTTGGCGATTAAGACGTTACAAAGGTTAGCGGTTGATGATAAAAAATATTACCCGAAGGCAGCAGAAGTAGCGACTACAGACTTCTACGTAGACGATATACTCACAGGAGCAGACACTCTACCAGAAGCAATCAAGCTACAAGAAGACTTGAGAAGTTTACTAAAAGGTGGTGGATTTCATCTGCGGAAGTGGGCCGCTAACCATGAGGCATTGTTAAAATCAATACCACCTGAAGATCGTGAACTCCAGTTACCATTGCAGGTAAAAGAGGACAATCAAGTCAAGGCTTTAGGTATTTATTGGCACCCAGTAGAAGATTACTTCTCATACGCCATAAAGTTCAGTGAATTTCAAAAACCGGCAACCACCAAAAGAAGTATCTTGTCGGAGGTAGCTAAGCTATACGATCCACTCGGGTGGATCGCTCCATGCGTAATCTTAGCAAAGATAACAATGCAAAGACTATGGATGGCAGGGTATGATTGGGATGAGACAGTCGATGAAGAAATTCACTCAGACTGGGCACAGTTCAAGGAACAACTGCCCGCGATACAAAACATAAAAATACCGCGGTGGGTGAAACTACACAACAGGATCAAAAATTGTCAACTCATGGGTTTCTCCGATGCCTCTATCCGCGCGTATGCAGCAGTAGTGTACATCAGGACTATACACGAAGATGAAAGCATTGACACCAGATTACTCATGGCTAGAACCCGAGTAGCCCCAATAAAACCCATGTCACTGCCACGATTGGAATTGTGCGGGGCGGTGTTGTTAAGCAAGCTGATTCAGCAAATTAAGGTAGATATGAAGCTGGGAAATATCTACAGTCAATGTTGGACCGACTCGAAGGTGGTCCTTGCCTGGTTAAGAGGACTGCCAAACAGGTGGAAAACCTTCGTGGGCAACCGAACGGTGGAGATACACGAAAACGCGGTGAATACATCGTGGCATTATATCTCCACCAAAGAAAACCCAGCGGACATAGCGTCCAGGGGTACAATGCCAGCAAAGTTACAGGCAACTCCTGCATGGTGGCAAGGGCCGCAATGGTTAAGAGAGCCAGAAGAAAAGTGGCCACGGGAACCAGTAAAGGAGTTCAGAACCGAACTGGAAGCTAAAACCATAACAAAAAATTTGATGACAGTCCAACCAACTGAAATCGATTGGTGGACGAAATACTCCTCATATATGAAGACGGTAAGGATAATAGCGTATTGTCGTCGGTTCATATACAACAGCAGGAATAAACAGAGCAGGCGTACCTCACAACTACTGGCGAAGGAAATTGAAGACGCTAAAAAGGACCTCATCAGGATGGTGCAGAAGCAAGCATTCGCCGAAGAATATAGCCAATTAAAAGATGCAAAGACAATAAAAAAACAGAGTCAGCTGGCCAAACTTCATCCCTTTTTAGCGCCAGACGGCACTATAAGAGTTGGAGGCAGGCTCCATCACTCAATGCTACCGTATGACACAAAACATCCAGCGATCCTGCCAAAACGCCACCACGTCACGGACATCATTATAGATCACTATCATAAAAGTACAATGCATGGTGGAGCTCAAATGGTCTTGACCGCTCTAAGAAGCCAGCACTGGATAATAAACGGTATGTCAGCCGTTAAAGAGAGGATTTATAAATGCACAAGGTGTATCAGGTACCGAGCAGCGGCACCAACGCAAATAATGGGCGATTTGCCAAGCGCAAGAGTTACACGAACGAACCCGTTCGAAAACGTTGGGATTGACTACGCGGGGCCCATTGATCTCAAAATGTCTAAACATAAGGGTTCTAAGGTCTATAAAGGATACTTTTGCATATTCATATGCATGACCACAAAGGCAATACACATTGAAGTGGCATCCGATATGACCACGGAAGCCTTCATGGCCGCCCTACGACGATTTATTGGACGTCGAGGCTTATGTAGAAACATATACTCAGACAATGGGACCAACTTTGTAGGGGCAAACCGGCAGCTACAAAAACTATTAAGGCAAACCACAAATGAAGCTGCAAACTTCGCAGCAAGAGAATTAGCAAATGATAATGTACAGTGGCACTTTAATCCACCAACAGCCCCACACTTTGGAGGCCTGTGGGAGGCAGGGGTCAAGAGTATAAAACACCACCTAAAACTGAATACAGCTCTGATCCAAATCGAATCCTGCTTGAATTCACGACCATTGTGCCCATTATCTGCTGATCCAGGGAAATTAGACATACTAACTTCTGGACATTTCCTGATAGGCAGGAATCTGAAAACCTTGCCGGAACCAGACCTGATAAGCAATAAGGCCACATACTTGGACCGATGGAAGTATGTTCAACAAATAGTCCAACTGTTCTGGAAACAATGGTTGAGCGAGTACCTAGTACAGCTCCAACAGAGAAACAAATGGCTACTAAAACAACCGGACTTAAAAATCGGACAGGTAGTTATAATAATGGATAGTAATCGCCCACCGGCACAGTGGCCCATGGGCGTAATTACAGAAATTTTCCCAGGATCCGATGGAAGGATTAGGGTAGTATCGGTGAAGACACAAAATACATGTGTACAACGACCGATTACCAAACTATGTCCATTGGCTGCATGAAACAAACAACGTTAATGTTCATCAATGTTTGTATGTCCGGGTACGGCGCAAAACAACAAGATGGAAGAATTTAATGTAAATGAAGATTCGCTAAGCGAATTCCTGAAGCAGTGGCCAATAGACGAGGGAGAGATGCAGGATATCTCTCTAGACGAAGATTGGTATTTAAATCCACCTTCAACTCCAGGGAAAAACCTTCCTATAGAGGACGAAGAGCCAGAGGCTCCAGTACCTCAGATCCCAGAACCTCCAGCACTAGAGACAGAGGTAGATCCACCACCAACACCGGGGAAAAACCTCACAATAGAGGAGAAAGAGCCAGAAGCACCTCTAGTAGTTAATAGTCGAGCACCTCCAGCACTAGACGTGAAGGTGGATGCACCCTTAACTTCTGGGAAAGAGCGACCACAACCGACGACCGAAACAGCGACGTCCCCCAACAAACAAACACCGTCATGTTTAGACGACAAGTTGTATTACAAGACAACTCTCGATGGAAAGATGTTTGCTATCAGTCATAAACAACTGAGACAAATACCCTACGCTAGCATACGGGCAGGACAACGAAAAAGATATACCGTATTTCTTGGCGACAACCGAAAGGTACGGTTGAAACTGCAGGCCGATAACACTTTTGCCTGGCATGGTTACTCCGACAAGAGTATGAGGTAGATTAGATATACTAACCCTTAGCCATAAGAAACATGAAGTACAACTGAAGTTTACTAACCAAGAATAACATAAAATAAGATTACTAATAATTAGTTGTAAGAAATTGAAAAAAAAAAAAATATAAAAAAAATGATCTCAATGAATGAAATATAAATGAAGTATATTGAATCTTTGTCGCATTATCTATTTTTGTCTTGATGCAATGCATCAACGGGGGGCAGTATGTTACGGTGCGTAACATGCACAACTAAATAAATCAAAATATAAAAAGACTCAAAACGTATAATTAAAACTACTCAACAATAAAAACACTAAAACAAAAAAAAAAAACTTAATTAAAATTAGAAACTAATTAAAATAAACAAGCAAGACGTAGCACCTGAAAATAAAAAGAATATATATGACAATATAAACAAATACAAATTAATACTTACCTGGTGAAACAAATAAGAACCAATGTGTTCCGTATAACTAGGAAAGTCCGCGGTGCCAATTCCCCAGCGGCAACTTCTTATTGTACAAAAGAAAATCTAAAAAAAGAAATATTAATAAAATTCAAAATATAACAAACAACATAAATAAAAATACTTACCACGACATCTGTCAATCAGATCAGCTGATTAAGAAAAAGCTTTTAATTTCGAAAAGAAAAGCAAAAGCTCAGCCGATCGTGATTAACTTCACCACATGGGGAAGGCGATTTCCCCCAACTACGAGCCAGCCAGCGGAAAGAAGTCCCTGGCTATATAATCCACAGCAGCTGGAAATCCAGCTGACTGATTAAAACTTGGACCGATTCGGCAAGTACACATCAATTGTTAGGATCTACGTGGAATTAGCCGGTAGAATTTAGGGAATTAGATAGTTGGCCGGGTTTTACCGTCAACTCCTTGATAGGTTAGATAGAGAAAAAAAAAACAGAAAAGAAAATACATTTTGTTTCAAATATTCGTGTCAGGTGGAGGAATTCTACGTAGAATTAGCCCGTAGAAGTTAAGAATTTTAGATAGTTGGCCGGGTCTCACCGTCAACTCTTGTGTTAGAGTATTTAAATAAAACATAAAAGTTTTGTTATTATTTATGTTGGTGGAGGAACAAATATAAAATTGACAGGGTTTCACCGTCAAGTCCGGGTGACTTAATTAATAACAAGGTGTTTTTATTTCGTGGTGTCAGGTTGTTATTTCTTGGAAATCCAATAGAGTGGCTGCATGTCGGCACTTTATTCCAATTTCAAGAAATAATTCTGCATTTAATAAAGGACTAATACCAAAACACGTTACAGTTGAAAACGGCTGGAGTTCGGCGTTTTTAACTGCTAACATACCAAGTTAACCACAAAATAGCGGTCAATTTTAGGTCACGGTAAAAACGGCTGTAATTGCGGCGTTTTTAAACGTGCACATACATAAATAAGAATAGCACAAGTATAAAACTGTGCCAAATTTCGACTGAAGTCGCAATTTCGACTTTAGGTCAATAATCCCACCATATTAGTTAGGGCACGCGAAGGTTTTGAACATGGGTGAACGGTAAAATCACACAAGTTCACCTTCGATATATGAGTATAAAAGCTTTGAGAAATTAGAATTAAGGTCAACTGAACGGCAATTCGCAAATTGGGGCAAAGCTCCAAGTAATTTAAAGAAGACAAAACACTGATAGATCAAGAGATCTAGCAAACGGATTTTTGCAAAGATAAGCAAAGCGTTTGTCTCAGTGTTAGTGATTGCAAGGGCACACCAGTCTTGTTAACGTAGCCGAGTCAGACAAATATATTTCCGATATATCAAGGGAAATTTATAAACAGAAGTTTGTCAAAGCTTTTATAGTCATTCAAGTAATTAATTTGCTTAACTTCATTTCAGGTCCAATACGTGGATTCAACGGACTGAAGGATTAATTATAAGATAGTGATAAAACCAAACTAGTAGTAAGAAAATTTGAATTTGAAAATTAAAAGAATTTTGAATTTATTAAAAGAGTAAAGTAGAGTTTAATTTTAACGTAGAATTAATTAGAATTGTTAAATTTTAGGGAAATATATCTATTTTAAACCTACACCTAATCTTTGATTCAGCGACCTATCCAGCATTTTTATTTCAGAAGTTTTTTTTTGAATTTAACACATTTCGGCTTCTGCGCCGAAACATCCACGCTGATTGGAAACGCGCCTTTAGCAAGAAAAACTATTTTCAACTGATTTTATTCAGTTCTGTTTCATAATTTGTTAAAAGAAAATATAATTTAGGCAAAGTTGCCATTATTTCAGCTAAAAATTATTATTGAAACTTGTATTTTCGAAAAACTTGTGTTGCGCATTTTCAAATTATTTTTGAATTATTTTTCTGTCAAACTGTCCAATAACCGGAAAGTATCGATACAATAATGGTACATTTGACAATTAAATTATGTGGAAAATAATGTAATTTCGAAACAGCCGATTTGTTCGAACCAACTTGACGCTGTTATTTGAAACAGGGCTACGCTGACGTTGCGCTGAAAGCTGTATTGGAAACGTGCCTTCAAGCTTCAAACTACAAGCTTCAGCTGAGTTTTGCTTTATTTGAGCACTGCAGCTTAAAGCTATGAATGTAAATCATTATACAAATCCTTTTATCCTAATTTTTGAAGATTGAAGCTTGCAGCTTGAAGCTTTCATTGTGTAGCGGCCCTGAGCATGTACGTGAGGCAATGTCTATCAAAAATTTCTTGGCTGTTACAATAAATGCCCAGACCCTGATCAAAGTCAAAGGCCTGGCCTTAACTTAAAAACAATTGGGTATATATGCTTATTATTTCATTGTTGCCTGTGAATTATATCCGTGAGAGGAAAAATTTAAACCTTACAATTCAATAACTATATTTTTAATCAATCCTATTTAATTAATTGAATTTTAAATCTCTGTCCCCCTCTGATTGTCTCTTTTTTTTGTCTCTTTACTGTTTTATTTTTCTTGATTTTATATAACGTATTTGTAATCTTCTATGTACAATGCCGATTGGCGTAAAAAAATAAATAAATAAATTTGTAATTTTACTAAAAATTTATGTTCTAAAATTACGCATTTTACTGTAAAATTACATTACAAAGTACTAGGATTTTTTTAGTACATAACATTGAGAAATATTGTAATTTTCCTACATAAACGATTTAGAAAAATATACAACATTGTGTAAAATATAGGTCACATTCATGTAATCAACATTTACGTCATGCAGTATTGGAGATTCTCAATTTCATTAGTGAAATTACAAAATTTATAGTAAAATTACAATAATTGGTAAATTAGTATTTCATACCGCGATTTGTAATTTTACTACACATTTAGACTGCGAATTTACATATTTTTTTACAGTGTAGGCTGCAGTCTGCAGCATACAAAGATTATTATATCGTCTACATACAGAAAACTGTCTGCATCCAATTCTGCAAGTGGTATTGATAGCATACGCTGAAAACTGTTCGTAGAAATCTTTAAACCAAATGGTAACCTTCTAAAGTGGTAATGCCCTTTGTTTATTGAAAATGCTGTTAAATGCTTGATTGTTTTTTTAACTCAATTTGGTGGATTGAGCTTTTTTTTATGTAGGAATATCAAGCTTAGGAATCACCCTTTGTACTACTAGTCCGTGATGTCATTCAAGTCATGGTGCAATGTCTAGTAGTAAGCTTGATTTGAAGGATAGAGGAGAAGGGATAGGTTAGGGGTCTGGAGAGTGCGTGAGGAGATGTCGATGAACCTTGCGTTTGAACTCTGTGATGTTATATGAGTTCGGAAATACCGACTGCGGAAGACAGTTCCACAAGCGAGTTGTTCTGTTTATAAACGAATTTCCAAACCGTAATGTGCGGGAAGAGGAGGGCTGTAGTGTGTGGGGGTGAGCCGAGTTGGCTAGTCTTGTGTTGCGGGGAAAAAGTTGCCGTGTAGGCAGGAGGTTTCTAATTTCAATGGAGCAGTCGCTATGGTAATAGCAGTAGAATTTAGAAACGGCTGCTACATTCCTACGGTGGCTTAAGGATTCTATGAAGGAGCAAAGGGTGCTATCGCCAATTAGTTTGATGGCGCGATTTTGCACCTTGTCCAGCCAAGCCAAGGTGGGGTTTGGAGCGCCAGCCCAGATATAACAATTGTATTCAAGCGCGGCCGAATATAGGACTTGTATATTAAAGCCAGGGCAGCCGGCTGGAGAAGGAATTTGCATCTCTTCAGGAATCCCAGGTATTGGTATGCTTGCTTGGCGATTTGGGATAAGTGATTATTGCATCGCAGATCTGCAGCTATAGTTACGCCTACGATGTTAAGAGATGAGTCAGGCATTAGGTTATCTGTCCCCACTGAAATAGAGGGAAGGACAGTGCAGCTTTTAGTGGAGATAAGACAGTATTTTGTTTTAGTGGCGTTGAATTCGACACGATTCTTGCGGCCCCAATCAAGAATGAGTTTAAGCTTCAATGGGGCTACGTAGACCAGTCGTGATTACTATGTAGGAAAACCGATTTTTAAGAAGAGGGGATGAAGGGGCGGGGTGAGTATGGAGTAAAATCAGTCTTACTCATGTTGAAGCATGACTAGTCTACGTAGCCCCATTCTCATCCGCGAATTATTGTACAGATTTGTTTGTATTTTTTTAATGAACTGGCTGGGTCTTCGCCATATAATACCTGTGACACACTATACTTTCATTATGATGGTAACTTTCATTATGATGGTCAAGGAAATGATGGGGTGACACATTACACTTTACTTTCATTTGCAGCTGGCATATCAAGTGAGGATATAAACCTGCGTGTTTTTTGCTTTAATTTTAAGCTGTTTTTATATGGAATATTTAAAGAAATATTTTTTAAAGTAGTAAAGAAAATATCCTTGCAAATTGTTGCTTAACTAACGTGAAATCAATTTATTTTATTTTAACATGTAGTTTCCAATTTTCCAACAGATGTCACTTAACCGAAATTACAGTCCAAATGAAAGTAAAATACTTTCATTTTGGACTTTCATTATGGTGGGTTTTTGCCACGATAATGAAGGTTACTTTCATTATGATGGTATATGTGTCACAGGTATAAATCTAAAAACCCAAGTTTTATCGGGGTTACTGGGAAATTTTAAAATTTCCCTGCTTTCACGAATGCGGCCAACTTCAAGCCGGAGGACAAATGTCATTTAAGTTTTGTAAATGGGTGAAATAAAAGTGAGTTTGAGTTATTAAAGACAAAAAATTGTAAGTATTAGGATGACTAAGTTTTATAAAAACTAATTTAATATATTTTATAGAAAGGGAAGAACTGAAGGAGCTTACTAAACAATATCATAAGTCAGAGAATGATTTAAAATCACTACAAAGTGTTGGACAAATTGTGGAAGAAATTTTAAAGCAGTTAACTAAAGATAAATGTTTGTTGCTTTATTATTAACCATTGTGTATCAACTTGTCTCATTTTAATTTCTTTTATTTTAGTTCTTGTAAAAGCTGCCAATGGACCACGCCGGATGGTGGATGCCGCAGGCAGCTGGATATAACTAAATTGACGTCGGGAACAAGAGGAGCTTTAGATATGACTACACTTACGATTATGCGTTATCAGCCAAGAGAAGTTCATACTCTCGTTTATAATATGCCATATGAGATCCAGGCGAAGTGAAATAATCTGCCATTGGTGGCTTATAAATGCCTTATATAAAGAATTTCTCTAGGTGGTCGCAGGTCCTCTGAAGTTACATCTGTAAGATCGTGAAATTCAGCGAACACTCATGAAATTACTCAATCAAATGGACGGATTTGATTCATTAGAACAAGTTAAAATGATAATGGTACAAATCGCCCAGACAGACTGGATCCTGCCCTTTTACGACCTGGAAGACGACAGGAAAATTGAAATTCCTTTACCAAATGAACAAGCTCGGTAATTATCTGCTTATTATTTTTATATGTTTATTAAATTAATAAAAAAAATTTCTTCAGGCTAGAAATTTTAAAAATTCATGCTGCTCCCATGAAGAAATAGAATATGAAGCCATTGTTATCTGACAATTTTACCGGGCAGATTTACGAAATGTTTGCACAGAAGCTGATCTGTTAAAAGGACTTGTAATTGCATTAGTTAATCTATTGAATTTTGGGAATGATTCATTTAAAACGTTGCTTTCTTGTTCTGTTGCGACAATTTTCTAGTAACTCGATTCTTTATCGCTGCAGTAATCCATTTAAGGTAAAACCTGAAGAAGTTGATTTGAAGAAAATCGTTCATGCAATTGAAAATGGTGTTTTATTTCCAGCCAATTCGGACCATCAGGCCCGTGCAGTAATAATATCATGTATTCGACAAGGAGAAGAGGTGCTGCAAAATCTAGAAGTGTTGAAAGATTAAGAGATTACTGAAAGCCAACCTGAAATGAAGAAATGAATTTTAGATGAAAGACAAACTTGTTTCAGTTCTCTCGAAAAGGTGGATGCGATGTTAACAGAAGGAATTCTCTCTATATGCGAACCACACAACGTCTCAACAGTTTTTCTAGAAATGAGTGGTAAGGTCAGAGGCCTGGAGGCAATGTTATTCGCTCATGAATTATGTGAAATGTATTGCAACTCTATAGAGCATATGGGCTGGGATTAGGAAATTGTGCATTGTGATCATGGTTCTTTGGGTGGAATGCGGCATGCCACGTTAATTGTATCTGGACAAAATGTATATAGAATGTTACGCTAGGAGGCTGGAGTGCATCGCGTTCAAAGAGTGCCAACAACTGAAGAACACGGACGTATGCATACCAGTACTGTATCGGTTTCATTGATACCAAAGCCAAAAAACATTGAAACACTTATAAATGAAAAGGATATTCGTATTGAAACAAAAAGAGCTAGTGGACCGGAAGGTCAGATAGTGCTGTGCGTAGAATACACATACCAACTGGAATATCTACAGAATGCCAATCTGAGCGGTCACCGTTAAAAAATAACGAATTGGCAATGAAAAAACTGCAATACATGCTGTATCAGCAGCAAAGCGAAGCACAAGAAGCTGAGAAACAAGCAACCAAGAAATTTCAAGGTGGGACATGCCAGCGTAATGAGAAAATTAAGACATACAATTTTACACAGGATAGGATTACAGATCATCGAATAAAAAATGGAACAATACATAATATTAAGGCCTTCTTAGAAGGTGGTGACCAGTTGGAACATTTTATTATTTCAATAATGTTAGAAAAATTTAACGAGGAAATATTGACGCAGATATCGGACTATTCAGAACGGTCCAAACTATCTGCGTAGAGAAAAGATATAAGGTATATACAATCGTACACAATTTCTTCAATAACTTTTTTTCATTTTAGAGCGGAAAGAGATTCTGGTTTCATGAAAGCCGTAAGAAAAGTTGCAGATAATAAGAAATTGGAAAGTAAACTCGATTATAAGCCAGTATAAATTAAAATATATATTTTACCAATTTTTTTTATCATCATATACATTAAATTGATTTAAATAATAACAAATAAACTGACACTGCGTTTTTCTCTTCTATCCGCCCTTTTTTCTTTCAAGGTATTCAGAGACGTTAATTTGTTCTTAAACTATAGGCCGCTTGTTGACGGCAAGGGCAACGGTCCGTTTTTTATAACGGACAGTTGTCCGTTGCACAGTGTTCTTTGGATAGGTATGAATTTGTGTTCGCGCACCGGATATCCACCCGTCGACGAGTGAATGTCCGGTGTGTGAACAGACATTCATACTTCTCCAAAGAACACTGAGCGACGGACAACGGTCCGTCTTTGATTCTTTAACTACATAATTACCATTTTCTTGCGCAATCACTTCGATGTCCAATCTATGATTTCGCATTACTGTGACCTGCAAATTCTTGGAATTGCAGAATCCAAACTTGAACTCAAAACTACCGGCGACTGGAACTCAATGCTCTCATCCGATTGATAAACCGGCAAGCTAATGGCAAACATTTTCAGATAAATTCCGAATTGAAAATCTCATTCCCGGGACGGGAACTTCAAATTCATACACTGTAATCAGTGGATTCTAAAGGTAAAAGGCTATTCCAAACTTTGTAGTGAAAATCACAAATGCCGACGGCGACAGTTGACGTTTCAGCTATTTTATGATAAATACCTTAGACTACAAAACTACAGGAAGGGCCCTCGGAGAATTTTAGCGTAGTGAAATTCAAACTGCACACTTCATTGCTCTTTTTTTCACTGAAAATTCACTCGTAACAACTTCTAATCGACAAAAATAAATTCTTTAAACTTTCTTTCTTCTTTTTAATTAGTTTCGCGAAAAACTGTAAATACATTTTATAGAAAAACTCGTTTTAAAGAAAGTGCCGCGGGAAAATTTGACAGTTAACTAACAAGAAATTGTACCAATTTGACAGTTGTCTGATAGCGATTTCACTACGCTCCCATACACGGATTTTATACCCGAGGGCCTTTCCTGTAGTTCTCTATTCTAAGATAAATACCCTGAAGATATATTCAGTTGAGGTTTTGCAAAATTTCCCTTGCCGTTCTTTTAATGGGCCTATTCACACAGTGCACATTCATGGCGCCTAAAACCGGTTTTATAGATGAGAGAGGGAAGGGAGCGGAAGAACTTAACGAAACATTTTTCACGCAAAAGCAAACGCGTGAAAACTGGCACACATATAAAAAAGTTACTTCTATCTCTTGCATTCTTTAGCTCTGTTTTTCTCTAACAAGTAAATTTCATCTGCAATACATTTAAATGTTCCTGTATAGCATTCAAATTTACTACACTCATTTACGCCCCGTCTGAGTTACTAGGAGTTGAATAAAACCGGTTTTACTCACCACAATTATGGCAGCGTGTGAATATGCCCATTGAACTCAAAACCCAGTTCATTAAAAAAACACGGCTACTGGCATGCTCTGGCTAAGTTGGTTTGGACCTTCACTATTCAGTATTGGTTTAAATCACTGACATATAGAAAAGGACTGCTGACTGACAATTTTCAATGGCACCATTTTTCTCCAGAAGTAGAAAACCTTTTTTATGTAAACAAAAAATGTTTCTTCGAATTTAAGATAACTAATAAGATGTCTGTTATAATTGATACAAATAATTTTCCATCATTTTTTTTATTTAGTAGCAGTTTTTTTATTAAATAAATGTATTTTTTTTAAATATCTGAGGGTTGTTTCCCCCTGTTTAACGAACTTTTAAAAATAACGCAAGAGAGAGAAAGAAGAAAAACTCTATACCTGTCTATTTTTTTCTAATTATGTTGACATGCACTGAACTGTTTTTTTTATTTTAAAATCGCGTAAAGTTCATAGGAATTTAACGTGGGAGGGCGACAACACAGTTTTTGTTGCCATTTTTTGTATGGGATTGTTATGGTCTTAAAATTCATAGGGCGGTATATTTTCTTTGCTGATTAATTGCCCATTCCCTTAATCCATTTTTGCGTTGTGGTGTTCCTAAAAAGAAAACAGAAGTAACCCTATATAGGAGCCTAATTTCTAAGTTACCTATCTGTGTATGTGCCGTCCGCAGTAGGATGATACTGCTAATGGATTTTCTTCTTTTCCCTCTAGATGCTGGCAATGGATGCGATGACACCTGAGATTACGTTCGGCGTGGAAGAAACAATGGGGAAGCGCGAACGAACAGCCAGGAGCCACATAGGACCTAGGACCTACAAAGAAGAGGAATAGGGAACGAACGGCCCAACAAAGGACAAATTGCTGATTAAAATTAGGGCATATGTATATGTAATCAATTGTAATATAGTAATATGGGGCCTTCCACCACGGTCCCAATCCTAACCCCTCCAACCAGAGATAGTCGAGATCACCTGGAAGCTCAATTGTAAACATAGAGATCATAGGGGAGAGAAGTCGCCAGGGAGTGCTCTGAAGATTATAACCAAAAGGAAAATGCCAGCTATCCTGGGAGATCCGGCCGCATAACCTGACATGTCACAATCAGGCTTTCTTCGCCAGTTGCGAGATTATGCCTGGCCGTGGAATTTCCCAGGAGTAGTATTATCACGCCCATAAACAAAGGTTTAATTCCCCACATAAATATGGTTAATATTAGTTTAACCGCTTTTAACTGGTCTAACCGATTTCACCCGGTAAGGTAGGAACGGTTGGAAGACGGTCAAGAATAATGGGAATCCTAGGAATAGGGGGCATTTCCTAATAAATAGCTGGGCCCTTGGTGAAATTCTTTCTTTTACAATTCGCATACAAGAGACAAGAAATATTTTATACCAAATACAAAATTAGATTTAATTCTAATTTTGTATCTCGTATTAGCGTTTTTATTGCCCTAAACACAATGCACATACGGGAGACAAAATACATGATACAAGAGATGTCAAAATTTTTAAAACACATGAACGTAAGTGCAATCGCTCACAATTCGCATACAAGAGACAAGAAATATTTTATACCAAATACAAAATTAGATTTAATTCTATTTTTGTATCTCGTATTCGCGTTTTTACATGGTTGACATGCGGGAAAAATTGGTTTTGTTTAGTTTATAGGAGTAAGGGTTTGTAATGCGCTTTTCAGAGTTTTGAAAAAAGTTACTAATAAACTATAAAAGCATTATCGAGTAGAATAAGTAATTTTTAAGGTCAAATTTAACAAATTATTACTATTTGTTGACTTTTTTAAATTTTTATAAAAGATGGGTTTTGCATTTCTCGCATAATTAACGCAATTAATGCAATTTTAGCTACTTTTGTTAGATTTTTTAATTCCATCTGGTCCATCATACCAAACTTTGTATCCCGTCTTGGATCTTCTTATTGTGAGCAGGTCAGCGACATGTCTGCCGTGGTGGGATATTTAGACATTTAATTTTTGTATTTAGTGAGATGTATTTTGTTTCACGTATGTGCATTGTGTTTAGGGCATTAATGGTTAACATACGGAAAAAATTCGTTTTGTTTAATTTATAGGTGTCAAGTGTTTGTGATGCGCTTTCAGAGATTTTGAAAAAAGTTACTAATAAACTATATAAGTATATAAGCCTTATCGAGTAGAATAAGCAATTTTTAAGGTCAAATTTAACAAATTATTACTTTTTGTTGACTTTTTGAAATTTTTATAAATTACGGGTTTTGCATTTTCTCGCATAATTAACGCAATTAATGCAATTTTAGCTACTTTTGTTAGGTTTTTTATTTCCATCCCCATCATAACAAACTTTGTATCCCGTCTTGGATCTTCGTCAGCGACATGTTTGCAGTGGTGGGATATTTAGACATTTAATTTTTGTATTTACTGAGATGTATTTTGTCTCACGTATGTGCATTGTGTTTAGGCAAGGCCCTCGTAAGTACAGGCCTGGAAGCAGACTTTTTGGTTGTGTCTGTGCGCGGCCAAAATCGTCTGACAGTTGTGGAATTAACATGGCCGAAGCCGTACGAAGCAATTTTTTAACTTTGGTTTTGTAATAAAAAGTGGTAAAATATTGTATTTTATCACTTTTTAGTGCACACGGATTATCAGTGATAAGTTATTTAGTGATCTGAGTCCATAAATTAAAAAAAAATTAGTGGTTAAGTGTATTTTAAGAGTGTTAATTGATTAGGTGACCATTTTTGTTTACAATCGCGGTGGTTTTATCGTGTTAATTTAGGGAAAAGGTGTTGAATTTGTGTAGTAATGGAATTAAAAGTGAATTTAAAGTAGTTAAAAATTATTATAGAAGAGTTATTAAAAACATAAGTGCAAGTACTACCACACAACATGAATAACAATAACTTTTTCACTTTTCCTTCACATTTTTCTGCACTTATGTTTTTAATAACTATCCTATAATAATCTTTAATCACTTAAAAAGCACTTTTTATTATGTTACTACACAAATTCAACATTTTTTCCCTAAATTAACACGAAAAAACCACCGCGATTGTAAACAAAAATGGTCACCTAATCAATTAACACTCTTAAAATACACTTAACCACTCACTTCATTTTAATTTTTTTTATTAAGGGCCTGTTTCACCGGTTGCTGATAAAGTTTCAGATAGTTATCTGCCTTATAACAGTATCTAACAGATAAAGGTTGCTGATATGTTTTTTCAGTTTCACCATCAAACTCCCTGATAAACTAACTGGCAGATAAATATATCTGCCACTTAATTTAGCAGGGTCACTCAATCTTTGCTTAATACGGGAGCCATTAAAAATAGTTTGTTTATGACATCATCAAGGCAATCTGGCAACTATGTCCACGATTTAATTTGGAGTCCCAGTTAAAAAATATCGGAGTTATAAGCAATCGTTGCATAGGTGGGATTGCAAAGTTACTGAAAATCAAATCACTGCAAGACATTTTTAGTTACCACAACCAAAATATTACTAAAATTTTTTAGTTAAATACGGCATCAAATAAATATATTTAGTTGTCGTTATTAAAAAAAAATGCTTCTCATGACCAGAAAAAATTGTTGGAGTAACAAATATTTCCACTATAGTCGTAGAGTAATAGTTCGCGAGAGCCCAGGCCCGCCAAACCCACGTCATTTTCTTAAAGCTGATATTTCGTATATACATAGTATGATACGCAGTTAAAAACGTATGCACACTCGCTAGCCCGTAGAATGGACCCTTTTGTAGATAGAGGGGTTGGGGGGGGGGGGTAAAAAGGGGTTAAAATTGAAAAAAAATTCTGTCGTTGCGTATATAGGTTCTACCAATAATCTAATAACCGTTAAATACTATTGGCAGAAATTTTTGAAAATTTGCACCCTCCCCAAGCTAACCATAGCTGAATTTGCCATTTCGAAAACACACCCCCAAATTGGTTAGCCGGAATCAAAACCTAAAATCGAGTGATTCAAAATAATTAAAATAAATTACTCGGTTCCTACGAGGTCGCGTAATATGTTCGTAATATTCATCAAATTCGTCTTCTAAGAATTCAACTAAATCCGTCTGGAACCCTTTTGTGACCGCAGTCTACGATTTTTAACGTAAAAATGCTTAAAGAGGAGTATTATTATACCAAAAAATGCTCTAAAAATCCCCCTACTTGCAACATTTTTTTACTATCTTCCAGATAAAACTTTTAACAGCCACTAGAATCGGCTGATAAGTTACCAGCAACTTTATCTGCAAGATATTTCTATCCAAGACCTGTGAAACCAAAATTTGTAGTTTATCTTGCAGATAAGTTCTGAATAGGCTATCAGGAGCTTAATCAGCAAGTGGTGAAACAGGCCCTAAATCACTAAAGCACTAATCACTGATAATCCATGTGCACCAAAAAGTGAAAATATACAATATTTTACCACTTTTTAGTGCAAAAACAAACTTAAAAAATTGCTTCTTATGGCTTCGGCCATGTTAATTCCACAACTGTCAGAAATTTTTGGCCACTTTTCAGCTATGTTAGTATTAGTTGGCCTGTCTGCTTCCAGGCCTGTACTTACGAGGGTTTTGGTTTAGGGCATTAAGTGATCAGTGGTGATGAAGTTTTTTTGAAGACAGGCGTTAGAGTTTTTTTTTGAAAGGAGGAGCACGAGGTATAGGATTGGAACCGTAAGGAGGATCAAGTTAAGTTGAGTTTTCTCTTATTTCTTTTATTGTAATTTTGTTTTATATTGATTACGCAGTGGAGTTTTCTTTTATTTTATCTTATATTTTATATTTTATTTTCCTTTTTTTTATATATTAAGTATCTAGTGGAGTTTTCTTTTATTTTTTTTCTCTTCCATTAATTATATGATTTATCTAATATATTTAATAATTATTCAAATTTAACTTTGGAGAAATTATTGAATTGCGTTTGTTTTAAGTGGAACCAACGGAAGTGTTTCATAATAAAGAAAACCAGATTTAAATTGAATTAAGTGTTCTTTTTTTTATTGTGCGTATCGCGGGTTCAAGCCCCACGTTTTTGTCAATAAAGTTTGTATATGTTCGTAGACATGAAAACTACGTGGCGCCCATTTTGAGATATATTTGATTTTCCTCGGTAATTTCTTTTTCATTGGACCAGACCCTACGCTGAGCGCGGCCGAGTCTTGCGTGCAAAAATTGGCACGTAATAAATGGCGCCAACGTGAGAAAAATTATAGTAAATATTACCGGTGGGGAATTAAATCAAGGTTAATTTATATTTTATTCAGGGAACAGTGTTTCAAAATAGTGCAAAATTAAATTGAAAAGAAAAACCCAGTGGTGGTTATAGGGAGGATCCTGACGACGAATCATTTGAGGCGGCCGCCGAGTTATCGCTCCCCGCAGCGGTGATGACGACCAACCGAGCTCAGGCCCAAATACATAAGTGGGGTATAAAATTCACTGGGAAACAAGGGCAATCGGTAAGTTCCTTCCTCGAAAGGGTTAATGATATGGCGGAAGCGAAGGGATAAACCGATGCCAGCTATACCGCTCAGCACTGGATTTATTTGGCGGACGCGCGTTAATTTGGTACTGGGCCAATAAGGGTTCCTTGCACCCATGGAATGGCAGGAACTCTTTCCTCAACTCCTTCACTAAGTCATTCCATTTAGTGAAGGAGTTGAGGAAAGAGTTCCTGCCACCGGACTACGATGAGCGACTATTGGACGAGATACGGAGAAGGGCGCAGGGAAAGGACGAATCCATGGGAATATATGTGGCCATTATGAAAAATATGTTCGCGCGGTTGAACGAGCCCCTTTCGGAGAAGGAGCAACTGAGAATCCTTAGGAGGACAGTCCACCCTTTCTACCAGACGCAGCTGGGGTTGCACGAAATACAATCAATAACCGAAATGGTGG
Organism: Thereva nobilitata; assembly: GCA_963855945.1. Classification (NCBI taxonomy): domain Eukaryota; kingdom Metazoa; phylum Arthropoda; class Insecta; order Diptera; family Therevidae; genus Thereva; species Thereva nobilitata. The sequence goes on from OY979695.1 coordinate 72,767,909, forward strand.
AACTGGGTCGGAAGCTCGAGACAATAAGGGTATCTGCTGAGGCTTCCATTCCTCCCCCGTCGCGAGGAAACCATTCGTTGCTGGAACCAGACCTGGCTTATAATGGCAACCAACCTCAAGTGATAGCTGCGGTGGATAACGCCAACCAGCAGAGGGCGAGTACAACAGGGAATGCGATGAGGTGCTTCCGATGTTCGCCAGAAATTGTAGGGCTTTGCGATGTTTTGGCAGTGTACCAGATGTAACGAAAGGCCATCAAGTTCCGGTCCAAGAGAATCACAACAGGCATATGGTTAACATACGGAAAAAATTCGTTTTGTTTAATTTATAGGTGTCAAGTGTTTGTGATGGGCTTTCAGAGATTTTGAAAAAAGTTACTAATAAACTATATAAGTATATAAGCCTTATCGAGTAGAACAAGTAATTTTTAAGGTCAAATTTAACAAATTATTACTTTTTGTCGACTTTTTGAAATTTTTATAAATGACGGGTTTTGCATTTTCTCGCATAATTAACGCAATTAATGCAATTTTAGCTACTTTTGTTAGGTTTTTTATTTCCATCCCCATCATAACAAACTTTGTATCCCGTCTTGGATCTTCGTCAGCGACATGTTTGCAGTGGTGGGATATTTAGACATTTAATTTTTGTATTTACTGAGATGTATTTTGTCTCACGTATGTGCATTGTGTTTAGGGCATTAAGTGATCAGTGGTGGTGAAGTTTTTTTGAAGACAGGCGTTAGAGTTATTTTGAAAGGAGGAGCACGAGGTATAGGATTGGAACCGTAAGGAGGATCAAGTTAAGTTGAGTTTTCTCTTATTTCTTTTATTGTAATTTTGTTTTATATTGATTACGCAGTGGAGTTTTCTTTTATTTTATTTTATCTTATATTTTATATTTTATTTTCCTTTTTTTTATATATTAAGTATCTAGTGGAGTTTTCTTTTATTTTTTTCTCTTCCATTAATTATATGAATTATCTAATATATTTAATAATTATTCAAATTTAACTTTGGAGAAATTATTGAATTGCGTTTGTTTTAAGTGGAACCAACGGAAGTGTTTTATAATAAAGAAAACCAGATTTAAATTGAATTAAGTGTTCTTTTTTTTATTGTGCGTATCGCGGGTTCAAGCCCCACGTTTTTGTCAATAAAGTTTGTATATGTTCGTAGACATGAAAACTACGTGGCGCCCATTTTGAGATATATTTGATTTTCCTCGGTAATTTCTTTTTCATTGGACCACACCCTACGCTGAGCGCGGCCGAGTCTTGCGTGCAAAAATTGGCACGTAATAAATGGCGCCAACGTGAGAAAAATTATAGTAAATATTACCGGTGGGGAATTAAATCAGGGTTAATTTATATTTTATTCAGGGAACAGTGTTTCAAAATAGTGCAAAATAAAATTGAAAAGAAAAACCCAGTGGTGGTTATAGGGAGGATCCTGACGACGAATCATTTGAGGCGGCCGCCGAGTTATCGCTCCCTGCAGCGGTGATGACGACCAACCGAGCTCAGGCCCAAATACATAAGTGGGGTATAAAATTCACTGGGAAACAAGGGCAATCGGTAAGTTCCTTCCTCGAAAGGGTTAATGATATGGCGGAAGTGAGGGGATAAACCGATGCCAGCTATACCGCTCAGCACTGGATTTATTTGGCGGACGCGCGTTAATTTGGTACTGGGCCAATAAGGGTTCCTTGCACCCATGGAATGGCAGGAACTCTTTCCTCAACTCCTTCACTAAGTCATTCCATTTAGTGAAGGAGTTGAGGAAAGAGTTCCTGCCACCGGACTACGATGAGCGACTATTGGACGAGATACGGAGAAGGACGCAGGGAAAGGACGAATCCATGGGAATATATGTGGGCATTATGAAAAATATGTTCGCGCGGTTGAACGAGCCACTTTCGGAGAAGGAGCAACTGAGAATCCTTAGGAGGACAGTCCACCCTTTCTACCAGACGCAGCTGGGGTTGCACGAAATACAATCAATAACCGAAATGGTGGAACTGGGTCGGAAGCTCGAGACAATAAGGGTATCTGCTGAGGCTTTCATTCCTCCCCCGTCGCGACGAAACCATTCGTTGCTGGAACCAGACCTGGCTTATATTGGCAGCGAACCTCAAGTGATAGCTGCGGTGGATAACGCCAACCAGCAGAGGGCGAGTACAACAGGGAATGCGATGAGGTGCTTCCGATGTTCGCCAGAAATTGTAGGGCTTTGCGATGTTTTGGTTGTGGAGCTCCAGGGACGGTCCGCTGGCAGTGTACCAGATGTAACGAAAGGCCATCAAGTTCCGGTCCAAGAGAATCACAACAGGCACAAGGATCGGGAAACGATCAGGGAGCCCGAGCCTAGACGGCAAGCCGGGTAGTCCACAGAGAGCCGTAACCAGCGAAGTGCAGGTAATAGAGGTAGCACAGCACGAAAGACTGGATTATGTTTTCTGGGGTCAGGAAAACGATGTGCGACCTTATCTTGCAGTGGAAATCCTGGGTGTAGAATTTCGTGGATAACTCGACTCGCGGGCAACAACGACCGTCATCGGTGGGCCCGGTTGGGAGCTGTTGGAGAAAATTAAGTTAAGGACACGCACAGCGAGGAAGCTGGTTAGTCTAGCCAATGGAGGGACGATTGGGGTGTTGGGAAAAGTGGATATACCGATCGCCGTAGAAGGAAAGGTCAAGATAATGGAAGTCCTAATAATTCCGAAGTTGCCGCACACGATAATTTTTGCGATAGATTTTTGGAGAAGTATGAACATTGTGGCCAGTTTTAGGGACAACAAGTGGCAGTTTGGAGGAGAGGAGACAGAGGTCCGAGTACACTCCTTGGACGCGAACGTGGATTATGTTCTCTACAGGCAAGAAAACGACGTGCGACCTCACCTGTCGGTGGAGGTTCTTGGGGTAAAATTTTGCGGTTTACTTGACATGGGGCAACAACAACTGTCATCGGTGGGCCAGGTTGGGAGCTGTTGAAAAAAACTAAGTGGAAGATTAGCAACACGACTTGCTGGGGCAAGTAGATCTACCGATTGCTGTGGAAGGAAAGATTAAGGTTTCGGAAGCCCCGATAATTCCTGAGCTACCTCACACAATAATTTTAGGGATCGACTTTTGGAGGAACATATATTGTCGCGGACTTTAGAGACAACAGCTGGCGGTTTGGGGAAGAGGAGGCCGAGGCCCGAATCTATGCGCTGGAAAGTAAGTCAAAACTCTCGGAACAACAACAGGGAGAGTTGGAAGAGATTATTGAGGAAGCAAAGAGGAACATGGGAACGGAGCTGGGATGCACAAATATTGTGGAGCATGTGATTGAAGCGGAATCACCACCCATCAAGCAACGGTATTACCCCATGTCTCCAGCAATACAGAAGGTTGTAAGCGATCAATTGGAAGAGATGTTGCGAGCTGGAGTGGTAGAACCTTCCAATAGCGCATGGGCCTCGCCGGTGGTGCTGGTAAAGAAGAAGGACGGGAAGTATCGTTTTTGCGTCGACTTCAGGAAACTGAATAAGATAACTAAGGACGCGTATCCTTTGCCATTCGTCTCGGCTACTTTAGATAAGCTACGGGACGCCAAGTACCTATCGTCATTGAGCATTAAGTCTGCCTTTTGGCAAGTTCCGATGGAGGAGAAGTCCAAGCAATTTACCGCCTTCACCATCCCGGGCCGGGGATTGTTTCATTTCAATAGGATGCCCTTTGGACTAACCAATTCACCTGCAACATGGCAACGTCTGATTGACCGAGTGCTGTCCGGAACACTAGATGACAAAATATTTGTGTACCTGGACGACGTCATTATTGTAACTCAGTCATTCGAGGAACACAAGAAGGCGCTAAAGGAAGTCTTGGACAAAATTTGCGAAGCAGGCCTTGTCATCAACTTTGAAAAATGCGAATTCTGTAGGGCAGAATTAAAATATCTGGGATACGTGGTAGGAGAGAATGGACTACAGGTTGATCCAGAAAAGGTACAGGGGATACTTGCTATCACAGCCCCTTGGTCAGTTTCCGAAGTAAAGAAATTCATAGGTACAATATCTTGGTATAGACGATTCGTCCCTAACTTCGCCACCTTAATTGCCCCGATCACGGCGTTGCTGAAAAAGAAGACTAAGTTCGTATGCTCACCCCAGTATGAAGAAGCCTTTCGGAAGGCAAAGGACCATTTAGTTAGTGCACCCATCCTCACTTGCCCAAACTTCGAATACCCTTTTGTGATACATACCGATGCCTCTGGGTATGGGTTAGGCGCAGTCCTCACACAGCAAATTGAGGAACAGGAGGAGGTAATCGCTTACCTAAGCAGGTCGTTGAATCGAGCAGAGCGGAATTATTCAACTACGGAGCGCGAGTGTCTTGCAGTACTATGGGTGATAGAAAAGTTACGGCCGTATATTGAGGGAACGAGCTTCACTGTCGTTACAGACCACGCGTCCTTAGTCTGGCTCCACAACTTAAAGGATCCCACGGGGCGTCTAGCCCGATGGGCCATCAGGCTGCAACAATACGATTTTAATATCGTGCACCGGAAGGGTAAAGGGCACCTACTGCCAGATTTGTTATCTAGATCAGTTCCAGTAGTAGACTGCCTTGACGGCGACACATCACTCAAGGAGTCCTGGCACGAACGTATGATGGAACAGGTAAAGAAGCACCCCGAACGTTTCCCTGATTGGAAGATTAGCCTCGGTAGTCTCTGGAGGCACGTGCGACCAAAGTACGCAGAGCTAGCACTCGAGGACTTTGACTGGAAAAGAGTATTACGGAAGGCAGAAAGGAAGGAAGCCTCCTCCCGCAGGACACGGAGACGTTAAGAAGACGTACGACCGACTGGATCAGCGATTCTACTGGCCGCAAATGAAGAGCGACGTTGCATCGTATGTAAGGCGATGTAGGACGTGACAGACGACTAAGCCGGAGCGGAAAAAGCCAGCAGGCTTGATGTCTTCCCGTACAGTCAGCAGTTATCCATGGGAGTGCGTGTGTATTGATTTGATAGGGCCCTTACCTCGTTCTACACGCGGATATAAGTGTATATTGACGGTAGTTGACTATTTCAGAAAATTCGCTCTGCTTTTCCCTTTGCGCTCCGCGACTGCTCCACCTATCTGCCGTATCTTGGAAGAGTCGGTGTTCATGATCTTTCGAGTGCCTAAAACTTTAGTCTGCGATAGTGGGCAGCAATTTAAATCTAAAGAGTTCAAGGCACTCAGTGCGGAATATGGCACGACAATCAGTTATACCGCATCTTATCATCCCCAAGCTAACCCGACGGAGACAATGAACCAGAATGTCAAGACAATGTTACGCGCTTATGTAGCTGACAACCACCGGACGTGGGATTCTTACTTGGCAAAGATTGGTTGTGCTATCCGAACCGCTACGCACGAAGGAACAAAGTTAACACCGTACTTTATAAACTTTGGTAAGGAAATGATATTGTATGGTCGCGAGGCGCAAGGCGACAGTCAGGGAGAAGACCAGCCCGAGGCGCGGGTAAGGGCGTTGCAAGAGGTGCGAAGAGACGTCAAGGCCAGGTTGATGAAAGTGACAGAAGCGACCAGACACACCTACAACCTAAGAAGAAGGGACCAAAGGTTTTACGCTAATGATTCGGTTTTGCGCAAAAACTACTTTTTGTCCAACGCCGCGCAATACTTCAGCGCGAAGTTAGCCGCAAAGTACGTCGGCCCATTTACAATAGTAAAAGTATTGTCGCCGTGGACGTACCAGTTGAAGGATAGCACCGGTAAAGATGCTGGTGTATGGCCCGCGAAAGGTTTGAAGATGGCTGAGAACGGCAGCCTATCGGCTTGAGGGTAAGACAAGGCAAAGAGGGAGCGACGTAATTATCTGAGTTGAATCATTTGAGTTAAATTATCTGAGTTGAGCTATTTGAGTCGAATTATCTGAGTTGAATTATCTGAGTAAAGAATTATGAATTAGTTAAAATAAGGGGAAGTTATTAGTAGCAGTAGTTGGATTATCTGAGTACAAGGTTAGCATTAAAGTATAACAACTAAATAATATTCATATCTCTAGAGATTTCTTCGAAATCTCTCGAAGGAAGGGGAGGTATGTTATGGTCTTAAAATTCATAGGGCGGTATATTTTCTTTGCTGATTAATTGCCCATTCCCTTAATCCATTTTTGCGTTGTGGTGTTCCTAAAAAGAAAACAGAAGTAACCCTATATAGGAGCCTAATTTCTAAGTTACCTATCTGTGTATGTGCCGTCCGCAGTAGGATGATACTGCTAATGGATTTTCTTCTTTTCCCTCTAGATGCTGGCAATGGATGCGATGACACCTGAGATTACGTTCGGCGTGGAAGAAACAATGGGGAAGCGCGAACGAACAGCCAGGAGCCACATAGGACCTAGGACCTACAAAGAAGAGGAATAGGGAACGAACGGCCCAACAAAGGACAAATTGCTGATTAAAATTAGGGCATATGTATATGTAATCAATTGTAATATAGTAATATGGGGCCTTCCACCACGGTCCAATCCTAACCCCTCCAACCAGAGATAGTCGAGATCACCTGGAAGCTCAATTGTAAACATAGAGATCATAGGGGAGAGAAGTCGCCAGGGAGTGCTCTGAAGATTATAATCAAAAGGAAAATGCCAGCTATCCTGGGAGATCCGGCCGCATAACCTGACATGTCACAATCAGGCTTTCTTCGCCAGTTGCGAGATTATGCCTGGCCGCGGAATTTCCCAGGAGTAGTATTATCACGCCCATAAACAAAGGTTTAATTCCCCACATAAATATGGTTAATAATAGTTGAACCGCTTTTAACTGGTCTAACCGATTTCACCCGCTAAGGTAGGAACGGTTGGAAGACGGTCAAGAATAATGGGAATCCTAGGAATAGGGGGCATTTCCTAATAAATAGCTGGGCCCTTGGTGAAATTCTCTCTCTTTTAAGTGATCAGTGGTGGTGAAGTTTTTTTTGAAAGGAGGAGCACGAGGTATAGGATTGGAACCGTAAGGAGGATCAAGTTAAGTTGAGTTTTCTCTTATTTCTTTTATTGTAATTTTGTTTTATATTGATTACCCAGTTTCTTTTATTTTATTTTATCTTATATTTTATTTTCCTTTTCTTTTATATATCAAGTATCTAGTGGAGTTTTATTTTATTTCTTTTCTCTTCCATTAATTATATGAATTATCTAATATATTAAATAATTATTCAAATTTAACTTTGGAGAAATTATTGAATTTGCTTATTTAGCAGTCCAGTCCACTGACATGGAGGTTTAAACAGTCTAAAGCAGCGGTCGGCAACCTTTTTCAAGACCGGGTAAATTACAATATTTTCGATTTTCTACTGGGTTTCTGGGGTAAAAAATTAACTCATATATTTTAATAATAATTAATTCATATTTTGTATTATTTTATTATTAATTTATGATAGAACATTTTCAAACATGTTTAATTAATGGCTTCCTTGTTGCTGAACATTTTTGGGCAGTTTCTCTAAATTAGGTTGTTGTTTTCAACCTGACACAATCATCTGAAGTTTCCAGCTTTAATCTGTTTCTCATTGGATTTAAAATGAATTTCATTTGTGAAAATATTATATTATATAGCTGGAACCAAAAGCCGAAAGCAAAGCAAACCCAACTTTTTTAAACACGAAAATCTTGGTGGAATTGACGACCAACAAGTTCCTATTAAATTGAGGTTATTTGCTTCAGCTTGCTCAAGTTCTCTTAATTCTTTGAATTTCTCTTGCCATATACTTGAGCTTCTAAAATCAATTAATTCAAGTGAAAATTGTGTAAGGGAGAACCGTAGTGATCGAAGCGGAATTTTTGTCAATATATTTACTTTTTGAATTGAATGGCACAGAAAAAAATGAAATCTTTCATGCCATACTAATCCAAGCACATAAATAACATCCCATTAATAAATTTTATGTGCTTGGATTAGTATGGCACGAAAGATTTTATATTTTTCTGTGCATTCAATTCAAAAATTTTATATTTCCAACATGTATGCTTGGATCACTATGGTCTCCCTTACACCATTCATCTATATCAAGAAATTTAAAATAATTCAGATCTATATCTTTTCCATCCGGACATGAAATAAATGAAAACATTGATCCGTATTTTTTTAGTTTATTAAATCTAGATGCAAAATCACCTTTTATGTTACGAATAATTAATGAGCATTTCTAAATTTGAATTATCCATTTATTTACTAATTAATTTGGTCATAGGAAAGTATTGGAATGTTGAAGTTTGTAAGTATATCACTTTCAAATATGTAGTTGTAACTTAAATCCAAAACTCTTCCATTCCTCAAACAACTTGAGAATTGTGTGTTGATTTCCTTGGAGACGCATATTAAGCTCATTAAAATGGTTTTTAATGTCCGTCAAAAACCTTAACTTCAACAGCCAGAGTATGTTATCGAGTTTTCTCCTATTTCATTAAAGAAAATTTGGATGGCATCAATCAGAAAAAGGAATCTTTTCCCCTACTAAGACAGCTACCACACTCATAATTTCAGTCAATTTTTTAGCAGATGCTTTTGCCCATAAACTCTCTTAATGAATGATGCAATAAAATGATAAAAGTGGATGGTCAAGCCAGTTTTCATATAATTTTACCAAACCAACATTCTTTCACATAGGTGCAAGTTCGCAAAGTTCCTCATGTTTCTCTGAAGAATTAATGAATCCGTATTGGGCAACTATTGCCAGCCTAGCAATATTATTAATATCTGTACTTTCATCAATGGCGAAACTAGTAACGTCACAATTTAACAGATGATCTTTAACTTGCATATCGATATCATTCGACATACCCTAGAATAAGTCATTGAACAATCCTAACTGAAAAAAAGGATTTCATTTATAGGTTTAAGTATATCTTTTTTGTTTTTGAAGTCATCAAAAAGTGAATCTGCACTTTTGCATTTTTTAAATACTCGCCATCTATAAATGGCTTTCCGTACTTGGCTATTTTCAGGGATACAATAAAACTCGGCTTCGTACTTGGCTCATGTTTAACTACGAACTGTTGGATTGAACTCTTTGTTGACCATATTGGATTACATGTTTTTGATGTGAAACATCTTTGCGCGCGTTGAGAGTAATTTTTCAAGCTTGCAAAGCTTGGCTTAATGCAATTGTTGTTGTGATTTGCAACAATTCTAAAACAATAACAAATCAAGAATCCTAGGATGGACGAGTTGGTTGAGTGTATGATATTTGATGTTGATATTGAAAAAGTCGCAGGTTCAATTCTCGATCTCGGTATTTAGTCCAGTCAAATTAGTAAATGAAATTGCATTTTAAGAGGTACGGAATTTTTTTTTTTGGCATTTGTTCGGGTACATCTGATAATGATAAAACCAGGTTTGTGGGGTCGCAGTGGCTTGGGAAAAGCCGCCATCTTGAAAAAGAGGAAGAGCTTGTTTATATTAAATAGCTCGTTTGCATGCAATGATAGCTGAGAATGATCAACGGCAAAGTTGTGGAGAATAAAATTATGTAAAAAATGAGCCCTCAACGAGCTCTGTAAGTTGATTTGGCTCAAAGTTATGCTCGGTCAAAGTTCAACCATGATCGTGTGGTGAGGGTTGAATGCAGTTTTTTGCAATTAACTCGCCAAATGTTAATTTTTTTGGCTTAATGCCCATTAACAAATTTAAAGGCCTAGTAATTACCTTTCAAATGAGCCCTTAGTCGTCGTTATCGCTTATGTAGTTTGCGAGCAATCCAACGCCAAAGTTCGCACTGGACTTGCCTGAAATAACTGATAACTCCACTTTTTTGGAATATTTCGTTAACGGTTGCTCATATGAAAAAGTAGTAAATGCCAGGAATATGGGAAATGGAAATATCTTTCCAACGAGGTATTGGTCGAAACGCCATGTAGTTTTATGTCCGCGATAGAGCGGGTTTAATGTCAACGGAGAGATTTACGAAGTTTTAGCTATTTAACAACTGAAAATTATAATTATGGGAAATAGTAGCTGAGAACCACCAGTTTTCACATTCTAAAAATAAAATTTTTCACGATAAAATATAATTATCAATCAGTAAAACTTTCTGACGAAAGAAAGAAGAACAATCGAAGGTTTAAGAGCCGAAATAGTGTGGGTTGAGTTTAATTGACTTGGGTTGAATTTGGTAGAGTTTAGTTGAGTTTGGTTGAGTTTAGTTGAGTTCAGTCGAGCTTGGTTGAGTTTAGTTGAGTATAGTTGATAAGAATTAGAATAATAGTTAAGTTTAGTTTACTTGAGTTGGGCTGAGTTTCGTTACTAAAAGTTGGGTTGAGTTTCATGTAAGGCTATGGCCATTATTGTTAATAGGTTTTTTTATAAACAGTTCACGTTTATAACATTCTGTTGTTCAGTGATTTACTAAAAGAAAATTCAAGGTCAGAATGTCAAAGCTGGTGATTCTCAGTTACTATTTCCCATAATTATAATTTTCCAAAGTTGTTAAATAACTAAAAATTCGTAAACCTCTCCGTTGACCTTTGACCCACTGTATCGCGGACATAAAACTACATGGAGTTTCGACCAATACCTCGTTGGAAAGATATTTTCATTGCCCGTATTCCTGCCATTTACTACTTTTTCATAGGAGCAACCGTTAACGAAATATTCAAAAAAAGTGGAGTTATTAGTTATTTCAGGTACGTCCAGTGCGAACTTTGGCGTTGGATTGCTCGCAAACTACATAAGCGATAACGACGACTAAGGGCTAAGGGAAAGGTAATTACCAGGCCTTTAAATTTGTTAATGGGCATTAAGCCAAAAAAATTAACATTTGGCGAGTTAATTGCAAAAAACCGCATTCAACCCTCACCACACGATCATGGTTGAACTTTGACCGAGCATAACTTTGACCCAAATCAACTTACAGAGCTCGTTGAGGGCTCATTTTTTAGATAATTTTATTCTCCACAACTTTGCCATTGATCATTATCAATCATCAAGATGGCGGTTTTTCCCAAGCCACTACGACCCCACAAACTTGGTTTTATCATTGTCAGATGTACCCGAACAAATGCCAAAAAAAAAAAATTCCGTACCTCTTAAAATGCAATTTCATCCTCTTTTTTCGACTAATTTGACTGGACTAATTCGAATTTTTATTTAATTTATATTTCAAAGTTTTTATTTAAAATTATTTCCAAAAAGGTATAATAAAGCAAGGAGTGCATGAGAGTTTAAAAGTAGGTAAAAGGACTCTTAATATTAAATGTAAATTGCACAACTACAGTAAATTTCTTAACTACAATAACTTACAAAAATTTAGATGGAGCATTCGGATTCTTAGAATTCTGTCTGTAGAAGGACAGAGTGCCAGGAAGTTACAACCGATTAATGAAAATGATTATTTAGCTTAATTTACTTGATTTCCTATAAAAAATTTTAATGGGCGGACTTAAATTACTTTTCATTTAAAAATTTGTGTTATGGAATTATCCACTCATTTATCTCTATTTCGCAGCAGAATAATGCACAAACGTCAATCTATTGTTTTGATTGTAAGCATATAGCGGCAGCTAAAAATTAAAACGTTTTAGTTATCACAACTAATTTCCATTCGTTGCTATAATGTAGGTGCTATAAAAATGGTGCTACATTCATGTTGGTGGTATAGAAATATTTTATATGAAATTGTACTTTCAAATATTTAAAACAAATCCGATGCTATTTAAATTGTAAGCCATAATAATTTCTTTAAATTCCCTGCAAATATTGCAATTTCAACACAAATATTCCCTATACAGAAAAAAAATTTCTTGTCAAAATTGAAAAATTACTAAATTTTTTAGGAAAATACGGCATATTAACTAAATGGATGAATGGATGGTGTTTTCTTAAATAATTGAAAATATGTTCTTAAATCCTTTGACATTTGAAGGGTACAGGGGAAAAACAACGTAAGTCCATAAAATCAAATTTCGAGAAAATTGAAATTTTGCGTTTGAAGTCTTGTTGTTTTTCCCCTGTATGCGAATTCTTTTCAATTGATTTATATGGGCTGGTCAAAATTAAATATACCAGCTGAAAGCATCTGTATTTCTTCAATAGATAGCAGCACTAACTCGATTTCGAAAAAAATGGACTTACGTTGTTTTTCCCCTGTCCTTCATTTGTATGCAACGTATTTGTCTTTCTTAAATTCAAAATTTTTAAAAAATTACGAATTTTTGACTTTTGGACAAGGGTAATATAATTTCGAAGGCGATTCCAATGATACCAAACAAGCGTCACCCAAAATTAAAATTGTTAGTGGAATGTTTTTCCCTTCTTCTGAATCTTTCAAATTTTAACAAAAGAAGCGCAGCCGTCGGGCTTCGAACCCACGACACGACTCGACCTCTGGCGACGATCTTACATTTGAACCATTCGGCTACCAAAGCTTACGTAGAGGAAGTAACGAAATCGATAATTATAGTCTTCTGGCTGGATTTATAGGCCTCATGTAAGCGATACACTAAATATGTAATATATTTGTATGAATAAATTAAAATTTTGAAAAGACAGTTTTGAACTGAAATCTTTTTGTTGTATTATCAAATGTCTGTATTTTGTAGTATAATAATAATACGCAACTAATGCAAGAACTTCGCCAGCCCCGTCTCTACAGGAATCCTTTAATTTTTGGACTACTCATCTGTAGGGTAGTCCTTTTGCTAGTTTTTATTGCTCCTTTGTTACTTACTATTCATGTTGAATATGAAATCAGAAAAATTTACTATTAGTTAGTTTGCTTGTACGACCACAGTTCACAAGTCTCAAGGAAGCACGTATTCCAAAATCATCTACAAATACGATAAGAAGCTGTCGAAATCATCATTACAAGGACTATGGCCTATTGCAAGTAGTATCCTGACCTTTCATCATGGCCGAAGGTCATCAACGGCAATGGTACATTTGCAACACAAATCGCTGACTATAAAACTTACGGCCATTTTACATCCCAAATGCAAAATGTCGGTGGGATAAAAGAGCTCCAGAGCTGCTTTTCCACTTTGCGTTTGGGATGTAAAATGGCCTTTATTCTTATAATTATTCAATTTAAAGAAAAATAAAGATCGCCAAAGATGTTCCACATCTTTCACATGCACTGGGTACACGCGCTAGTTTTTTTTATATGTTCTAATTTTTCATCTTTGTTGCTCAATGAATTTTTGTGCTTTGTTTGGAAATGACGTTCAATATTATATGTTCTTGCAGTTACAGATTTGTAACATAAGGTTCACCCAGCACTTCTACCTACTTTTGACTTTTACACACCCATATGTTTCCTCCCATGAACATGAGAGATTTTTCACCTTATTTGATTTCGGTTCCATTGCTTATAATACGGCTGTATAAATTTTAATAATTTTATATTATTTGTTATTCAGTTAATACAAATTTCAAGTTGGTACTTACTTAATTCCAAAATTAGTGAAAAAATGGCACAATGATTTTAATTTAAATGAATTACTGTAAAATCAAACAGGCGCGCAAAATTCAAATATTAATTTGTTTTGAGACTGTTCTAAAAATTAAAAAAACCTATAACTTCTTTATTTCATACAAATCAGCTTCCAATGAATTGTTGTTTTAAAAATTATAGTTCACTCGTCCGTAAATTGCGCAACACAGAAAAAACTTACAGTAAATTCAAAACAATGCGCTAGAGGCTCTGTTTTTAGGCAACACTCGCTCTTTATAATAAATTAAAAATCACGGGTTTTTTGGTATGGCGCCGCGCTCGTTACAATTAAGAATTAAGGCTCAGTGACAAGGCCGGCATACAATTTTTGCTAATTCGTAAAAAATCATAAAAATTTACAAAAAATATGCAAAAAGGGAAAAAGGATTGGGTAACTGAAAATATGGTCGCGGGTAATTGTATTACCCCCCGGGGGGGGGGGGGGTTGCGTATCACTGGTCTAATATCTTTTTAAAATCATCAAAATTTGTTGGTGATCTCTCATTACATAATCTATTTCGACCTTATCATTTATCTTTGATTTTATTACAAACTTTATCAGTTTTTCTCTGTCTGGCTTTTACACATTCAATCAGATTCAAGAAATTATTTAATTTTTTGCTGTCTCCATCAAACTCTGGGATCAGTTTTATTGCCACTGTCATGTTAAATGCCATTTTGTCACTTATTACTGGTCGTCTCTCTTGTTGTATTATTTCTGTTTCTTCTTCTATTGTTCTTAGTGCTGTTATAATACCAATACACCTTTCCTTTATTATATTATTTATTTCTTCATATATTTCTATAAACCTCCGACTCTTAAAACTACTCTCTCATTCTCTTCCAAGTTATCTAATATAGTTTGATATTTATTTTTATTTTCTATTTCAAACTTTTTCTTTTACAGGTATTCAAACGTGGGTGTTTTACCTGCGTTCCTTTTTATTGACTGAAAATTTTTATTTATTTCCTTTACTGTTTGTTCCAACAGATTCATTTGTTCTCTTTTTAAAAAAATAAAATTTTTAGATAAAGGGGCCGATTTCTTGTCTAGTTCGAGAGCCTCTTATTTAGGCAAGGTCCCATGAAGTGGATTGATCTTAGTTGTGTTGTTTCTCCGGGCTAGAATACCAGCCTTTGCATTTGCGTCTTGCGAGCGCTGTCTTTTAGTGTAACTAAAATAAATAATTTATATTGATATCTCTTTATTGAACTTTTAATAGAAAAAAATACTATTCCCGTAAGCAATAGTATCCTAAGCAGTACTCGGAGTGAGCATCAGGAAATCAATGCTCTAATACAGAATTTGTACGGCTATTTATATTCCTAACTTATCCTACTTAGCTTACAAAATCTAACTTACATAATCCTTTCTATTTGAAAACCACTTGTAGTACAGTAACTTATAAACTAGTGGGGCCACTGTTTAACCAAAAAACGTAAAATATAAACACAAAACAAAATTCTCTTCTGTAAAAATTCTCTTCCGATCAAACAAAACAGAAAATAAAAAAATTCTCTTCTGAAAAAATTCTCTTTCGATTTCTTGGAAAAATGTTTGAAAGTGGCACAACTAGAATATTCTAGACTAGAATATTATTATGGATGTTTACCACGGTATACAGAAACAAGGTAATGTAAAAGAGAAATGTCATTTGAGTGCTGACGTCACTCGGCAAGTCTTCCCCATACAAAATCGAAATGGTTGTTGTTGTTTTCTGTATTAACTTGCCGGGTGACGTCGGCTTTTTCTACGATATTCGTACGATATTCGAGCTGTCAGTCTCTTTTACACTACCTTGTTTCTGTATACCGTGGATGTTTACTATACATGAGCATAAAGGAGTGTCCACACACATCAGGGACGTGCCCGAGACGTTAGATTTTTACTCCGGCCCGGACACGGACATGTGTGAACGAGTTCATATAAAATGTACGCACCGATGTTTTTTGAACCCCTGACGGAACACTAATATGTGTGGATACCACTGACATATAGATATGGACTGCTAATTGACAACTTTCAATGGCACCATTTTTCTCCAGAAGAAGAAGACCTTTTCTATGTAAACAACAATTTTTTTTTCGAATTTAGGAGAAAATAAGTGATAAGATGTATGTTATAATTGATAGAAAAAATTTTCCATCATTATTTTTTATTTAGTAGCAGCTTTTTCTTTAAATAAATGTATTTTTTTTAAATATGTGAGGGTTTTTTCCCTCTGTTTAACGAACTTTTAAAAATAAAGAAAATAGAGAAAGAAGAAAAAACTCTATAGCTGTCTAGTTTTTTCTAATTATGTTTACATGCTGACATGCACTGAACTGTTTTTTTTATTTTAAAACCGATTAAAGTTCATAGGATTTTTGCGGGGGAGCGAGAGGTCAATAGTTTTTGGTGCCACTTTTTTGTATGGGATTTTGCTTATTTAGCAGTCCATATCTATATGTCAGTGGTGGATACTCACACATGTCCGTGTCCGGGCACGGGCTCGTTCACTCATGACAGAACACGGCCTTACATTAAAGTTTTATGGCGCATCAGTCGCAAATGTGCTAAATAAATAATAGTTATTGTACAAAGCTTGGCAGTATATGAAGTCGAATAACTAAAAAAAAGACAGAACACGGCCCTATGACGTCCCGGGTACGGCCCTATGTGGATACTCCTTAACTGTCACAATTCTATTTATATTAAAACTGACTTTTATTATTGTTTTTTTTATATTAGAATATATATCGACTCTCTCTCGGGACGTTGGACTGGACAGTCGTGAAATTTTTAGTGGTGTATTTTAGTGTGCTTTTTTGTGTAAGGAGCAGCCATCTTTTTCAAGTCAAGTTTTTAAGTTTTCATTTTTCTTTCTTGCTTTTTTTTGTCATTTTCATTTGCATTTTATTTAATATCTCATTTTATATTTATCAATCATTTCTTAAAAAAACATATAAAATAAATTATATTTGCATGACCTGAGCTAAATTACAGGATATCGGGAATTTTTTCCCTCTAGTCGTAAGGTTTCTTTTTCTTTGTTAGAATTTCGGTAAATCTTGAGCACATGTTTCCAGTCATTTACATTTTCAGGCATAAATTCGGCCATTTTGTTTCTCGATTGTTCTTTTTCTGTTTTCGGCGACTATTGAACATTTAAGTTAAACAAGTTTCTATTTTTGTCAATTATTTTGGTGATTCAAATTATGCTATATTTGAGAAGGTTTTTAGACAGACTGGTTTCTATATTATTTTTTTTGTAGCTGATGATCATTTTTATAAATATTTAATTACTAGTCATACTTTTAGGTAAAGCCAAATCTTTTACGGTCTTGTGATAATTTGTGCCTTATATTAAATCACTATTAAGGCTTTTCTAAGAAGTACAGTAAATTACATTAAATCACTTGAGTTCAATGTACATGTGCTTTCGATTTTGTCGTCATCCAGTTCAAATAAAGTAAATGTGTCCTTAATCCCTTGGGCTTTCGCCTTATTAATTAATGATTTGTTCTTTTCATAACTCTTGTTTTTTTTTGTTACATCTTTTTTTGTTTGCCTTCGTTATGCACACACATACAGTGTGATCATCTAATGTGATTTTGATCCTCAATTTTTAAGTTTTAACCGTTGATTACAATACAGTTTACTTTTGTTGTGATATAATTTAAGTTCTTAGATATTAAGTAATCCCTGTGAAACCTTCCGGTACTTAAAAGCCTGATTTTAAGTTTTATTTTGATGCTAGTAAGATCCTCAGTTATCAATTACGTTTTTTACATATTATACGTGCAGAGTTCGGAAATCTGCATACAAATCCAAAAGTACACCCGTGTCTAAATTGGTATCAATTACGGTAGTTTGTTACCGCTCGAATATTACGGGACCATCAGTCCTGAAATTACGATCTTAGACGTACAAGAAGGTTTTACCGGTTCTTTAGGTTTAAAGTATCCTTAATGTGTGAAGCTCGATGCTGTAGAGGTTTTTTTTTTTTCCAAAGATATACAGATAAGTTGTCTGTTTTTATTGTTTCCTTTTTGTTTCTATTCTCAACTGGACATCTGAGGGTTGCGGTTTGCAATACGAAATAGTTGAAATCTTACAAATTAATTTAGATACACATCGTTTTCTGGTAGCCATTAGCGACTGGCTCAGCATCTCCACTCTTGTTCTAGTTTCAGTAGATACTTTGGTCTAACTCCAACTTCTAAGACGTCGGCTGTCTCTGCGGTTTTACCTATTTCTGCATTTTCCCATTACAGGCCAACTCAACATATCTTCCCATTCCACTCAAGTATAGGATTCCAAGTAACAAGCTGTCTCCCCTAAGCTCCCCCTTTCTGCTCATAACGATTCAACCCCTAAATTTGCTTCTCCACTCAACGGACCTGAACGGCCTGTCGGAATCTGGTTATGACTTTGTGTGGTGTCGGCTCTTCTCTTCAGTTACGCTGTATTCTGGTGGCGACTTTCTTCTGTTGTTTAAGTTTTTTGTTTTCTCTTGCCTTCTCCTGGACATCTCTTGTTTTATAAACAAGTGTGTATCATGGATGCGAAAAAGAGTGGTGAGGCCGGTGATAAAAAGCGAGCTTCGACTTCCGGTATAGGGCAAAGAGTCACCACCAGGCAAGGCAGCAAAACGGCTAAAGGAACTCGTAAGGTGGCCCCAGCCAGAGATGCTGCGGTGAGAAATAAAACAAGTCAGGTCAAGATGACTAAGGTAGGAAAAAGTACACTCCCGAAAAGCCCCTCCCAGCCGGCTGTAGATATGCAGGAGACCTCAACCATTCCTGAGGAGTGTAAAGAATTGTCACAGGAAAACAACCTGAGTGAAATAAATATCTCCAAGTCGCCACACAGGAGAGAATGATAAGATAATCAGGGACAAAGTGATGAGCCGACATCGCACCAAGTTCAATGACTCTGATCCTGGCCCCTATAGGGTGATAATCATGAAAACTGAGGGAATGGACATGAAGGGAGAAAGTCTGAACACCATCACTATCGGAAAAACCCTAAAGGATACTCCGGGACTACTACAAATACATAAGGTGGCTAAAAACAAATGTAAGATCACCTTCAACTCGGCTGAAGATGCTAATAGGTTCCTGGAGAGCTCTCCTTTAGAGGCTAATTTTAGAGCCTTCATTCCCCTAAGTCAAATCGCATGCCCTGTGATCATCCATGGGGTTGGTTTAGAACTCAACGACGACGAACTTCTCACAGAACTGAGAGATGGAAACCCTGGGTGGCAAATTGAAAGAATCTTCCGAGTCAAGTGGAGACTCATCAATGAAGATAAAATAGAGTGGAAGAAAACCAAAATGATCAAGATCTTCATCAGAGGCAAAAAAGTTCCAGAAAAACTGTATTTATACTACACTCCCTTCAGAACTGGTAGATTTGTGGCCCCTCCCTCCAGATGCTACAAATGTCAGAAATTTGGGCACCTGGGGAGGGACTGCAAATCTACTTTCAGTCTCTGCTGTAAATGTGCAGAAAAAGACTGCGCTGAGGGCAAGGCTTGCAGCAAAGAAGAGCGTTGTGCCAATTGTAATGGAAAGCACGCAGCTTATGATAAAGTGTGCCCAATATGGTTAAAAGAAATTGAGATAGTCAAGATCATGAGAACGGGCTTTTCCAGATACGACGCTTGGAGAATATTCAATTCCAGGAGGAAAAAAACAACCACATCAAATCTTGCTTCGCCCATCAACTTTCAAACCAGTCCCAAGTCTAATCTAAACATAGTCAAATCCAAAAACCCCACACAATCACAAACCAACAATCAAACGCCGTATGCGGTCATAACTTCTCGGGTCAACCCTTTTAGGCAGGCCGTTCTCGGTCCAGGGAAGAAACTCAAACCTACAACCACTGAAAGTTCAAAGAGAACACCACGCTCAATTAGTGAAATGGTGAAATGCTTTGGGGATGAATCAAGAGAAATACTCAACAGGCTCTTCGATGATGAAAGCGAGAGAAGAATGCTCTCACAACACACAGATAAAGTGCTCAGAAACCTTGTAGCAACCTGGCTTCAAAAAAAGGATGGCAAAACAGTTTTAAACAAGACAGCTTCTAAACAATGATCAAAATTCTACAACTGAACGTTCAAAGTTTACAAAAGAATCTAGATTTGATTGAGCACTATTTAAATTACAAGAGCATTGACATCTTTGTTGCAGCCGAAACTTGGTTGTTGCCGTCCTCCCAAGTTAAGCTAAGCAACTACAACATCATTCGGAATGATAGACAAGATGGCTATGGAGGCACGGCCATTGCTCTTAAAAAAAACTTAGCCTTCAAAGAAGTCAAGTGTAGAGATAACTTAAACACGACTGCTGTAACAGTCACAAACCTCAAAGAGCATATCACCTTTTTCTCAACCTATGTGAGTAACAACATGAGCAATATAACTTTCAAGAACTCTGTAGCAAAACTGTGTAACGTGGCCTCAAACTTCCAAAGGTCTGTTATTATGGGAGACTTCAACGCGAGGAATGGGGTCTGGGGAGACAGTACCACCAACCGTCGAGGCCTCATTTTAGATAACCTGATCAATAGTTCAGGTTTCTGGAATTTCAACAATGGTGAACCTACCTGCATTTCCAGAACTGCCAGGCACTCTGAATCTATTATTGACTTAACTTTCATGAATTTCACTGACCACCTGATCTCCCTGAAAATGAAACATCTTTCTCTGTCCGGGAGTCCGCACATCCCGATTTTGGTCGAGATTAGTGTCGGCAAAAGTACAACCTCATCTGAAAGGGTTGCTGTCACAAGAGTAATCTCCTCCTTAAAAAAATTAGTTGTCCCAAGCTCTCAATCATCTAACATCCTTGATACAGTTAAAAATATTATTCAGCAATCCACCTTTAGATCAAACAACCCATCCTCCAAACATATCCCTAAACCGTGGTGGAACAGCGAATTGGAAAGACTTTTTCGATGCAAATCGGCAGTGTTAGCCCGATTTAACAAGTTTGGTGTTGTAGATGACCTAGTCTTGCACAACAAACTTAACGCTCATTTCAAAAGAGCCGCAAGAAGGGCAAAACGGGAGTCGTGGTCAAATTTCATTCAGGATTTGTGCCACAAAGAGGACATTAGGCGGTTCTGGTCCGTGATCAAGCGATTCAAGGGAAGTAGACACAACAATGAATTCTCCCTCAATCAAATATCCTCATTAGACTTTTTAGATGTTTTATGTAACAAAATTTCAAACCCGTCACTTATTCCTAACCTCAATCCCATAGACCAACAACACACTATTAATTGGACTGTCAGTGATCTGGAGTGCATCCTGAGGAGGAAAAAAGGGAAATCAGCTCCTGGTGTCGACAAAATCTCTTTCGAGATGATTAAGAGTATGACAAATAGTGCGAAAAATGCCTTAATGATCTTCCTTAAGGATGTCTTTATCAGTGGTAATGTACCTCAGGAATGGTACAATATCCGAATCGCTCCAATCCTGAAACAGGGGAAAAATCCGTCCTCCATTTTAAGTTACAGACCTATCTCACTCATTTGTATTCCCTTAAAATTAATCAATATGTTTATTAAAGATTTTTTCAATTACTTCATCGAATCAAAGAATCTACTTCCCTCGAATTCCTTTGCCTATCGCAAGGGCAGATCCGCCTCCATGTGCTTAAGCCTGATAAAACAATCCATTGCCAATAAGAGTAGAAGGCACAAATTTGTTGCAATGGTCACCCTTGACTTAGACAGTGCATACGACAGGGTCGATCTCGGCCTCCTTTATAAAATTTTACTCGAATATGGGCTTCCCTTGATATACATTAATTGGATCATAAAATTTTTTAGTAACAGGAACCTTGTCCTCAATGATAAAGAGCGCAAGGTCTCTGGAGGTATACCGCAAGGCAGCTCACTCAGTCCTATTCTGTTCAACTTATACTCGGCCAAGCTGCATGACGCCTCCACAGGGGAGGTTGAGCTCTTCCAATTCGCGGATGACTTCGCTTTTGTTGCATCGGGAAACTCCCTCATTTTGGTGGAGGACAGTCTTCAATCGACCCTTAACCTATTTCAAGGAATAGCCGATGAGAAAAAGTTAATAATCAATCCCAATAAATCCAACGCCCTATTCTTTAGGAGTCGTAAACCTATAACACTCTTTATAAACGCTCTCCCCATTCAATCCACAAACAACCTGAAATTCGTAGGTTGGCTCTTCACTCGCAATCAAAATAGCAGACTCCA
The DNA here is from genome assembly GCA_963855945.1 of Thereva nobilitata. NCBI lineage: Eukaryota > Metazoa > Arthropoda > Insecta > Diptera > Therevidae > Thereva > Thereva nobilitata. Next base: position 72,789,627 of record OY979695.1, read on the forward strand.
ATTAAATACCGCTATTGAAGCCATGCACAGCAACCATAGAATAATCAAAATCTTAAGTAGGAAAAAGTTTGGGGCATCTCCCGGTAGCACCCTCTTACTATACAGATCACTCATCAGATCTAAACTGGAGTACGCGAGAGCGCTCTCCTTTGATGAGTCTGCGACCCTGGAAAAAAAAATGTCTACGACCACGAATAAATTCTTGAGAATGGCGCTGGGTCTAACACACTCAACGCCAAATCATGTAATTTATGCCTTGGCTCGAGAAATTCCTTCTGATTTAAGAGCAGAGCTCATCACTACCAAAGACTTAGCCAGAATCATCCTACTAGATAACAACTTCCCCAATCTCCTTAACAAAATGACCCCAGCTACGCCCATGGAAAAAGTCTTTGTTAAGTATAAAGAGATTTTTGATCTCATCCATACCAAAAAATATGAGAGAGTAGTAAGCAACAACATCTTCTTCGACCTCTCTTTGCTTAATGGGCTGGGCAAAAAATCGGATGTCCCCTCATCAATAATTTCTACTCTCATGCATGAGAAAAGGACGACATTCCTCCCTGATGAAGTTGTTATTGCCACGGATGCGTCTATTCTGAACAACATAGTCGGAGTAGGCTTTCATCTCAGCAATGGTGCTGGAGACAATATGTACAGATCTTTTTGGGTGATGTCCATTTTATCCGCAGAGCTTACTGCGATCCTTCTGGCTCTAAACTATGCCCATGAACAAGAGATTCGTAAGGTTATCATACTTACGGACAGCTTAAACAGCTGTCAGATGCTGAATGCAAACAATAGCGAAAACCACCTACTCTCGTCTATTATGACTGCAGCTCAAAAATTTGATTCAGTGAGGCTGATTTGGGTACCCTCTCACCGAGGGATAGCAGAGAACGAACGTGCTGACTTCTTGGCGGGCAGGGCGATATCTGCTGGGGATGTATTTCAACATAGTCTGGGGTTCAAGGACCTGGTCCTAAATGTCCTTTATAAAATAAAATGTGATTGGAACAGAAGATATCAATTATCGTCTTGTGAGAAAGGAAGATTCTTTGGGTTGATTTTCCCTTCCTTACCTAAAGTACCATGGTTTGTCAAAATGAACACAAATCCTAGGATGTTTAGGATAATCAATAGAATCATTACTGGTCATGCTTATGATCAAGCAAGACTCGCTTCTTGGAAGCTTGTACCGGATGACAAATGCTCTACATGCAACATCAAAAATGATGTTGAACATATAGTGTTAAACTGCTTAAAATTTAGTGGTACAAGAAGCATGTTTCCCATGATTCAAAATGCCTCCAGACTTATTGATTTGCTAGTCCCCTTTGATGTTAAAAATATAGCCATTCTAATAGCCTTTCTCACCGCTGCTGGAATCTCCGTTTAATGGGGCGTTGGATTTGCCCTCAGCTCCTTGCTGTAACGTCTTCTCAACCACTCTAACTACTGGCAGGTTTCTGTCGCGAGTTGGTCTTCATTTAAACTTTGTGTTTTCCATACTCTACCAAATCGCAGCTTCCTTTTGATCGTTTGGCCAGCTGGGAGGAGACTCCTTTCATAAATCTGTGTAAATTTAGTGTGATATATCTACAGCATCGAGCAATTTCCATGTACAGCTCAGGTCTTTTTTAGCAGTTAGAGATAAGTAACGTAAAATTTAATCTATGTTAAGTTTTTTTTTTTGACTACACAGACACTTGACTTTTGACGATATCCCTCTACCCTGGCCTAGGTAAGGGATTAACGAACAACGAGAGAGAGTTTTTGGCCTCTGAAATCTTATGTAATATCACTTGAAGAAGCATCACAGACTTGACGAAGTCCCCTCTGCAGTGGCCTTATGCATGGGATAATCATACACCGAGAACATCTTTTTAAGGCCATTCAAGTTAAATCAGCATAGTTTCATGGTCCATATGGCTGCAAGGCCGGGACCAATATAGACCTTTTCAGGCCTACTAGCCCTGCGCTAGTGAATTTAACAAACAACAACAACAACATATATTAGAATATTATATATTCACTTATGTAGTTGAAATGGATTTATATTGTGAAACAGTTTTACAACAGCTGAAAATTATTTAAAACCGAAATCAGAGTAAGAATCATTTGGAATTTAAGAAAAACAAAAAAAGGGTTTAATGCTTGAATACTTGTTTATTAAAATATTAATACATTTTTTTAACATCAATATTTTTTAATACTACTCAACTTCATCAGTACCATCTAAGATGGCCTTAAAGGAAAATGGTTGAAAAGCATAACCGAGACCTTCATAAAATTTACTCATAAATTCAACCCTGAAAAATAAAGAAATTATATAAAAATCAGCCAATTTTGTGAAAATTAATATTAAAAAACAACAAAAACGGTAATCATAAGAATAACATTAGTTTCTCTAAGTAAAAATATAATCAATAACGTAAAAATATAATATAAAATTTCTGGCGCATATTCGTTCCGGGGCTATAAAACTTGTTTCAGGAAAAATGATAAGGACATGTTATGGATTGCCAGTATTCCCTTCAAGCAATCCCTTCGTACATAACAGATTTTAAATATTTTTTTCTGTCACTTCTAAGTTCAGGCGTTAGGTCACGTCATGGTTCAATGTCTAGTATTTAGCAAGTTTAGCTCGAACGAAAATAGTCAGGAAGGCTTAAAGCTTTGAAACAGTTAGTAAAATTTCATTAAGAAAAAGGATTATCAAGTCTAGTAAAAAGTAATGACATTTAAGTAGAGTGAGTTTTTAGAGATAACTTTGCATAAATAAATAAAGTTATCTTTTGAACGTTCAGAAAAATATAGAAAAAGTTAACTAAAATTTAAATTTTCTATTATAGCGTTTTAAATAAATATGTTGGTCATTATATATTCATGTGAATAAATGCAAAATGAATAGGGACTTTCAAAACCTATATACATTCTTGTGGAAATTGTATTACGTATAAAGGATCTATATATCTACTAGTTGGGACCCAGCGCGCCTATGCTGTTCCCATAAGCCAATAGTAGTAATCAGGTGATATGAATTTTAATATACAGTAGGAGAGTTTGAAAAAGGCAATTTTTTGGTATTTTTGATTCCAAATAACAAAATGTGAAACTATTAGGGATCTGACATTTTGATCGAGGCAATAAAAACCATCCATTGACATGGAATTTTTCGAGATATGAATTTTCATACACAGATGAAGTGTCTCAATGAACCGCTTATTTTCTGTATTTTGGATAGCTGGGACCCGGTGCGCCTCGCTGCACCCAACGTTTAAACATTTATAATCAATCCAAACCTTCAAAATTCAACTCTTCTTAACCATTAACGAAAAACCAACTATTCCTATAAAGGTTGAAGTAATTAGATTCAAAATACATTTATTTGAACTATAACCAAAATTGCCTGCGTATTCCATGAACTTTAAAAGATTTAAAATGAATGCAAATAGCAGCATCCTGCACTCGAAATTCGAGGGCCATTTTCTATAGGTTTTTTTAATTCAAATCTAGAAGTCTTCAATAACAAAATTTTGCGAGAAAATTAAACAAAATCGAAAAATGAAACAAATATTTTATAGTTGGAAAAAGCAATGCCAAAAAACCAAGTTTTATTTTCTCTTAAATTCCGAAATTGTGTTCGTCAAATTAATGCAAATATTGAAAATCAAACTATTCGCAATATCTAAGGAAAGAGCCAATACTTATTTCTGTAAAATTTGGAGACATTAGATTCAATATGCTTTCATATTAAGTGTGACCAAAATTACCTATGTAATGTATTCTTTTACAAAACTTGCTGGTCAACTATGTTTTTGGTTTTGTTTTCCGGCGCGTAAATAAGCAAAGATGATGCCTTTCCGACTCGCTGCACCCAACCTTAAGACATTCAAAATTAATCCAAATCTTCAAAATTCAACTCTTCAACAAATATTTATAACCATTAACGAAAAACCAATTACTCCTATAAAAGTTCGAGAGTTTGGATATTGGTTTGTTTGTCTAATTCTGCGAAGTATCTCTTCAGTCATGCCGTTCTTCTATTTTTCCCACAAAACCGATGGTTCTGTTGGGTATCATGTCGTCAATATAAGTGCGAACAGTTGACGAATGTTATTCGGCGTGGATGCAAATGCTGCATCAGTAAGTGTCAGATCCCAATGATTGTCGTCTTCCAGCAATTGCAACCCGCGTATGAATGAATGTTTAGTGAATCCATCAATAAATTCCTCGGCTGTGATAGTACCTTTTTTTCTGAATCATAATGAAAACTCATGTAATGTCGAAGGCGCAGATTACGCGGTATTATTTGACGAGGAAGGAATGTGTTGGCTTATGTGGTAACGTGACTCATGAGGGTTTTGAAATGACCGATTCAATTATTATTAATTGTTATTACATTTAACTTAACTACCTACTAAGCACCAAACTTGCTATTTGTAACAAAGGTAATGATCCCACCTTCGTTACCAAAAACAGAGAAGAAGTGCTGGGGCTACTATACCAGGCTTATCGCAAAAAACCTTGCTCCTAAGCCACCCTGTGTTCCCAAAAACCGGGAACAACTCTACAGCATTGTGAGCATCTTCACAGAGCAATGCTCTTACGCCATTAATAAAGCCTGTCCGAACAGACCGCATAAAGAGGCTTCCAAACCCCCATGGTGATCTCGCGAACTTGAAACACTCCGAAAAGAGTGAAGGAAGGAATTTAATTCAGCTAGACGTAGCAACAGCGCAACCTCCTGGGACTGCTATAAGTCGAAGCTGAATAGATACAAAGTGGCAATAAGGAAAGCCAAACGTACTTCCCGGGCTAACTTTTGCAGCAATATAGACCAAAGCGCCAACGATGCTTAGTTATTTACGCAACGAAAACGGCGACTGGACTGACTCAAGAAGGGAATCCCTGATACTACTTATGGACAACCACTTCCCGAGTAGTACTACCGCTGAGACAGCTTTTTACATTAAACCCTGCAGCCTCACCACAGCTGGTCAAATCTATCATAAGTAGAGCAAGAATTAAATGGGCTGTAAACACCTTCCAGCCCTATAAATCACCAGGCCCAGACCGCATAGTGCCGGCACAACTGCAGCGCACCCTTAGTTACATCATGCCCTGGTTGCAGTCCATGTTTACCAGGTGCCTTCAGAATAACCACATTCCCTCTATTTGGAAAGAGGTGAAAGTAGTTTTTATACCTAAGGCAGGAAAAGCCTCCCACGCAACACCCAAAGACTTCAGTCCAATCAGCCTATCATCCTTTCTCTTAAAGACTCTAGAAAGGCTAATCGAAATACATCTGAGGCACACCATACTAGCTTCGGAACTCTCTGGCGCACAACACGCCTACACAAAGGGCAAATCTACTGACACTGCTCTCCACTCATTGGTCTCAACCATCGAAAAATCACGCGAGGTCAAGGAATATACATTAGTGACATTTCTTGACATGGAGGGAGCGTTTAACAACGTACTCCCGGATGCCATTACCCTGGCCTTGACAGAACTAGGGATCGAGGCATCACTGGTGTCTCTCATCCATCAAATGCTTACTGGCAGGATGGTGAACGCGATCCTAGGTGACTGCTCGGTGCATAGGGCCGTAAATAGGGGCACCCCGCAAGGAGGAATACTCTCCCCGCTCCTATGGGTCGTAACTATGAACCAGCTGTTGCGACGCATGGAGGCAGAAGGCCATCACGTCCTGGCGTACGCCAGTTGTCATCATCACAAAAGAAAGTTTCCTCAGTCCTCTGTGATCTCATGGAGGCGGCGTTACAAATCCTTTCAAGCTTGGCTGCTACCCGCGGACTCAGCGTTAACCCAGTAAAAAAGGAACTGGTCCTCTTCACGAGGAGGTATAAAACCCCACCTCTAACAGCCCCACGGCTAAACAATGTCAGGCTCAAATTTAGCAATGGCGCCAAATATCTGGGAATGCAAACACAGAAGAGCGCATTAAGAAAGCGAACATAGCGCTTTTCGCTTGCAAAAAATCCATTGGAAAGAAATGGGGCTTCTCCCCTAACATAGTACGATGGATCTACACGGCGATCGTACGCCCAATACTCCTATACGGGGTCTTAGTGTGGTGGCCAACGTTGAGTAAGTCCACGGTGCTAAAAAAACTACAGAAAGTACATAGATGCGCGGAGTTATGTATAACAGGAGCACTTCGCTCCACACCTAAAGATGCCCTAAATGTTATGTTATACCTTCCTCCTTGGAATCTTGTGGCAAGGGAAAGCGGAACCATCGCAGCCCTTAGAATAAGAGAATCCGGATTTTGGACCGGAATCAGGGGAGAGCACACAAAGGTGCTAAACTATGTGATCGTTCCCACTAAAACGGACTTCTGTATACCCGAGGTTACCTTCGCGAGGAACTACGGAGTCCACATCCCTTCACGTCGTGAATGGAGTAATAGACCACACAGTTTTCAAGATGCCATAAAATTCTTCACTGATGGCTCTAAGCTCGAGGGTCGAGTAGGAGGAGGGTTTTTTTCCCCCAGAGGGTGGGATTGAAGTCTCCTTCCGACTACCCGATCACTGCAGTGTATATCAAGCGGAGGTTTTAGCCATACATGAAGCTGTTTTACTAATCAACCAGCGGGGCGACAGGAGTCGGACTGTCTACATCTTCTCAGATAGTCAGGCGGCTCTGAAAGCCCTGCGCTCTTGCACAAACAGCTCTAGAACTATCTCTGAATGTCGCAGATCTCTGAACGGAATGGCTCAGCAGTTCAAGATCCTCCTCGTATGGGTGCCTGGTCACCGAAACATAGAGGGAAATTGTAAAGCTGACGAACTGGCTAGGAAAGGGACGACCGCCACTCTCCTTCCAGGAAAGGAAAGAGTTGGTATGCCTTGGGCCACCTTTAAACTACGATGCAAACAGCACACAATGCAACAAGCAAAGAAGCATTAGAAGGATCTTAATAAATGCACCTTGGCCAAAACAACCTGGCCCTCTTATGATCTCAGGCGGACCACTTTACTACTCAGCCTCGAGAGACAAGACCTCTGAGTTATTGTGGGAGTGCCGACCGGATACTGTCTGATAGGACGCATGCGACCCGCTTAGGTCTTGAGACCTACGATTTTTGCAGAAGCTGTAAGAATCCGGACGAGGAGGAGAGTGTACCACATCTCCTCTGTCATTGCCCAACACTAAGCAGAAGGAGATTAACCACATTGGTGAACCCTTTCTAAACACGCTTGCGGAAATGTCGAAGATTGGGATCCCGCAACTCAGGAGATTTATTACTTCCTCGAAATGGTTTAGCGAAGAAACGACATTTTAACATCCGGTTTAAAGTGGGATCACTATGGCGTCGCAATGGGCCTATCTTTCTGGCCTAAGTGTATGAGCTTAAACCAGCAGCTCAGCCATATCTAATCTAACCTAACCTATTACATTAAACATCGTTTTTTCTTAAAAAAAGGTAGTGGATTTTGAGAATAGATTAGGTTAAAGCGAATTTATTTGCATTTTGCGAACATTCATTTTGATCAGCCATTCTATTATGGTACCAAAGCTGCAAATCGTCATATGCCCAAGCAATAACTGACGAACAGCTGTATATGAAGCTATGGAATCCGGCCGGACTTACATATAGCCACAAATTTGGACTTAGTTTGAGGATTTCAATATTGTAAACTTCTTAAGGAAAGTTCGACAGATTTGAGTGACTGTGAAAACAATTCCGAGCCATTTTACATTGTTCATTACAATGCCGAGGAGAACACGAGCTTGCATAAGTCAGTCAAATGCGCAACGAGCTACTTGACGTGCAAACCGCACTGATGACCACCGAGCGACGGATAATGAAAATAGTCGTATTGGCAGGTCCAAATTACGTTCGAGAGCCACTGAAAATAAACGACAAGCGAATAGATTAAGAATGCAACAAGTTCGTGCACATCATACACGACAGCGAGTACAACAAAATTAACATGACCGATTGCGCCGACTCGGTGCTTCTGTGAACCTGGAACGAGCGGCATTCTATTACGATCCGGAAATTGATTACGATCCGGAAATTGATTACGACAGATCAGTAACGATTAGAGAAATGTCAGTCGTTTGTTCGCATTTTAAGGCGTTAAAATACAACGGTGAATCTCCTGGATTGTGTTGTGTGGGTGGGCAAGTGAAATTGCCACAGGTCCCGCCACAAGAGCCATTATGTTCAATAGTTTCTGGAACGGGAAATGATTCTACATATTTCCTGGCCAACATCCAAAAATACCACATTTTTTTCCAAATGACGCATATTGGACAGAGCAATTTCTTGCCTACTTTCAAGGTAATTACAACGCAACTGTCTTTCGAATCATTCTCTGTTGTATCAGAAACAATTACATAATTTCACACACCATTACAGATTCAAAGGAAAATATATCATTTATTAGGAGCCTATTGAATCTAATGTCTCGAACTCTTACACGAATAATTGGTTTTTCGTTAGTGGTTACGAAAAGTTGTTGTAAATGTTCTGTTCGTCTATCTAAAACCTATCCATAGCCGGACATTTTCTAACTTTAGCATTCATCTATATCTATATATCTATATATCTATATATCTATATATCTATATATCTATATATCTATATATCTATATATCTATATATCTATATATCTATATATCTATATATCTATATATCTATATATCTATATATCTATATATCTATATATCTATATATCTATATATCTATATATCTATATATCTATATATCTATATATCTATATATCTATATATCTATATATCTATATATCTATATATCTATATATCTATATATCTATATATCTATATATCTATATATCTATATATCTATATATCTATATATCTATATATCTATATATCTATATATCTATATATCTATATATCTATATATCTATATATCTATATATCTATATATCTATATATCTATATATCTATATATCTATATATTTATATATCTATATATCTATATATCTATATATCTATATATCTATATATCTATATATCTATATATCTATATATCTATATATCTATATATCTATATATCTATATATCTATATATCTATATATCTATATATCTATATATCTATATATCTATATATCTATATATCTATATATCTATATATCTATATATCTATATATCTATATATCTATATAACTATATATCTATATATCTATATATCTATATATCTATATATCTATATATCTATATATCTATATATCTATATATCTATATATCTATATATCTATATATCTATATATCTATATATCTATATATCTATATATCTATATATCTATATATCTATATATCTATATATCTATATATCTATATATCTATATATCTATATATCTATATATCTATATATCTATATATCTATATATCTATATATCTATATATCTATATATCTATATATCTATATATCTATATATCTATATATCTATATATCTATATATCTATATATCTATATATCTATATATCTATATATCTATATATCTATATATCTATATATCTATATATCTATATATCTATATATCTATATATCTATATATCTATATATCTATATATCTATATATCTATATATCTATATATCTATATATCTATATATCTATATATCTATATATCTATATATCCGTGTTATTTCCTTAAGAAAAATTGGCAACAGTTCAGAAACTTTGACAGTTCCTTTTTTTCATTGCGAACATTACATAAATTGTTTTATGATTGTTTGGAATTAATGAAATTGTTTTAATTAATAAGGAATTAAAAAAGAATTAAAAAAATTAATAAAATGTTAGTTTTTGTATTGCGGAAAGTTTCTTTCAATTTCAAAAAACAGCTGACACGTCATGTACTCATGAAGCGTTAAAATTCCTTCAAGAAAAAGAAATAAATGAATCGACACTTATTTCTGGAGGAAAAACTAAAATTTTATTATAAGCGACATCTGAGTGTCGCTAAAAAACGCGATATTTCTGGTGTGAATTTCTTGACTCCAGCATACCGGTTACAGAAATCGCTCCTGAAAATATTTCTGAACGATTTCTTGACCATTTTTTTTACATAGGTTTAAGATAGGCATAGAAATTTCTTCAGCCTTGCATACCGGGCTTAAAGCGTTTCAATAACACTGGATGACATGTAAAAATCTAAACAAAAAAATGAAAGGACCAACCACAGCAGATAAACCGTTATGATTTCCAACCACCCAAAAACTACAATTTTTGGTTTGTCTGACCAAAAACTATCAACAGCCGGCCACTTTGTAAAATTAGCGTATACAACCTGTTGTACGGTCGGGACATATCAGTAATGATTGGAGAAATGTCGGTCGTTTGTTCGCATAGTAAGGCGTAAATATACAGCGGTGAATCTTCAGGATTGTGTTGTGCGGGTGGAAAAGTGAAATTGCCACAATTGGTCCCGCCACCAGAACGGGATTAGTTTCTGGAACGGGAAGTGATTCTACACATTTCCTAGCCAACATCCAAAAATAAAACAGTTGTTTCCAAATGACGTCGTTTGGCGCGACGCAATTTCGAAGCCCGATTTTCGAAATTCAAAATGGCGGCCGAAATATGACTGAAATTCAAAATTGCCGCAGAAATATGAATGAATTTGCCAATTTTATTCCGATTCCAATGAAAGTGGGTAGCTAGGGGTTTTTAGGGTCGCAAATAACGAATTTGTGGTCAAAACTTATAAATTCAAAATGACCGACGAATTTGCAAATTGTGTTCCGATTCCAATGAAAATCTGTATCTGCCCGAGTAAAAATAAAAACCGGCCTTACAAAGGGCGAACACCGGCCGCTTGGCTTTTTAAGGGGCATAAGATGGACGTAGAGTTTTTAACTATTTTTAATGGGAGCAATTGGTATATGGAAGTTTTTAAGATAGTAAATAACGAATTTATGATCAAAACTTATTCAAAATATGGCGGAAGAATTTTGCCAAATAAGTGTCATTTCCAGGTTAGCTGTATGTTGGTTGTTCAACAGTTGGAAAATCGGAAAATCTTGACATTCTAGCTACAAATGGAAAAACATTGTATTCTATATAATATATACTATATTTAGTGTATCCTGAAGCTCTCTAAGCAATCGGTTCAGAATTGATCAACAAGGTTTTTTTTGTAAGATGGTAAGGAGAAACGGAAATGTGGGATGATTCATGTATAATGGATAAGAAGAAAAGAAACCCATCACCTCCGAATCTTTAGGTATAAGTCTAGGATTCTGCAATACGGGAAGAGGCTGGCATATGGGAAAACAAATAAAACCTGAGTCAGTGACTTTGCAGATGACAACCCAGGGGCCAAGTAATTGCAGATTTATTTTAAATGTTTTAACGTTCGTGGGTTTAACAAAACACATATAGGTAATTTTGGTCACACTTCAAATAAATGCATTTTGAATCTAATGTCTCGAACGTTTATAAGAATACTTGGTTTTCCGTTATTGGTTTCATTTTTTTGAATTTAGTTTTATTGTCTCGAAAAAATTTGTTATTGCAGACTTCTAGATTTAAATTAAAAAAAGCTATAGAAAATGGCCCTCGAATTTCGAGTGCTGGATGCAGCTATTTGCATTAATTTTAAATCTTTTAACGTTCATGGTTTTAACAGAATACACAGGCAATTTTAGTCATAGTTCAAATAAATGTATTTTGCATCTAATAACTCCAACTTTCATAGGAATAGTTGGTTTTTAGTTAATGGTTAAGAAGAGTTGAATTTTGAAAGTTTGGATTGATTTTAAATGTTTAAACGTTGGGTGCAGTGAGGCGCACCGGGTCCCAGCTATCCAAAATACAGATAATAAGCGGATCATTGCGACACTTCATCTGTGTATGAAAATTCATATCTCGAAAAATGCCATGTCAATGGATGGTTTTTATTGCCTCGATCAAAATGTCAGATCCCTAATAGTTTCACATTTTGTTATTTGGAAACAAAAATACCAAAAAAATTGCCTTTTTCAAACTCTCCTACTGTATATTAAAATTCATATCACCTGATTACTACTATTGGCTTATGGGAGCATTATAGACGCACCGGGTCCCAGGCTAGTTTATATATATATAAATGAATTGATACGTGTATGACGGAGCATTACTTGAGAATGGCTCGATAGATTTTGCTGATTTTTTGTTGTGTTAGTTATTGCCAGGACAAGGTTCATATGAAAGAAAATATTTGGAAAATACACGGGAAAAGTCCGTAAATTGGATGGTATTGAATTGGAATAGGCGGTGTGAAAAAATTTTTCATTTCAATTTTGATGTATAAGAAAAACGATATTTTCAGGGTGACTTTAAAGTTTGACTAATACTATGTAGTAAGAACTATGCATTATGCACTATGTACTATCATAGACAAATAAAAGGAAAGATATTCCATTTCATACAAGAAAAGTGTACACTTTCCTGTTCAGAGAGCTTTCCTATTTCCTTCATTTAAGCTTCCTCCAAACGAAAGCTGCCCCCGCTAAATCTTTATTTTCTGTGGCACTGTCAAGATATTTGAGTAAATCTTATCTGATGAGAGTAAATGGAAGGAAAAACGATAGCGATGTATAGGAGCATGGTTCTTCGAGAGCTATTCGCGTCAATTACATATTTTTGGAAGTTACGATTTTGTTTTTTCAGGTCCGACTTTTCGGTTTCTACTACTTTGCAAAAGTTAGTAAAACCGTGAGTTTTGTGCGATTTTTCATTTCGTTTTGATTTATAACAATTATTTCCACAAAAATTCACAAAAGCAAATTATTGCGTTTTACAAGGATTTGAAGATGTAAAATATCAATCATATCATGAACAAATTCAAAAATATGAAAAGTGGAAATTATTGCTTTATGGATATTCTCCCTTAATAGTGCAGCCAATATAAGAATTCTATCTTATTATGATGCTCTACTGACATCCTGGAAAGTATCCTAGTTTCAGGAGTCACGTTTTCTTTTATAGGGGTAAATTTTAACTTGGCGCAATTATATCGAAAACCATTTTAATCGTAAAACGTGCGGAAAGTTTCGGTATCCCTCTAATACTAGAATTTTGTTAAAAATAAATACTCCTTTCTTCACCACCGCAGGGGTAAAGTATTATGCGCGTTTTTATTAAAGTGGTTTCCCCAGTAAGCCTAATCCACAAACAAATTTTCGGTACATCCCTTACAGGTATTTATTTAGTCTTCGTTGAGTAATCACACGGAATCAAGGGAGGCAGCGCGCATCGAGAGGAGTGGCGGTGGTGTGGTGTTTTGCAAGTGGACTGGCATTATTTGGTTGCCACTAATCTCCGACAAGTTTAATTTTGAAGTGGCATACCATTTCACGGCCAACTTGGGTTAATATTTTTTTTTTGGAAAACTCGTACGAGGGCATATGTAGGTCGCAATTTTTCTAGTAATTTACAAAATGTGGCCTTGTTCATAAACAAGTTTAAAGATATTTTCTTCCAGGTGTAAATCACCTTTATAAACATAATGCCCTTTTTTTGAATTTTTTTGCCACAGTGTATGCAATGCACTTTTTTCTTTATTGTTTTTTTTTTGTTAAGGTTAATAATTTGCACATATGCAACAGCATCTTCATCGTCCGACGACCACATTTTGATTGAAAATATCGATGTCGCGAAGTGGTACCTGCCACTTCGGTGGGCATAAAACCAATTCGATGCCATTCCGCCGCCATTCTTCTGGCACACCTCTTGAAACTTCATCACCGTGCCAAAGTCACTTCACCGCCACCCCACTTTAGTGCGCGCCTTAGCTTAGGATTGTATAGTTTTTTGCTTGGAGAAGTTTTTAAATGAGCTTTTATCTTTAAATTGATGTGAATGAATGATAATCTAAGATTTCTTTGTGCTGATCGTAACATTCATTTTCTTTAGCTAACCATTAGGAAAAATCAGATTTTTTACTTGTTCTATCCATACCATGTTCAATTATTTTGCTTTTTAAACCTTTTATTTCAGGCGTATTCTGAACAAATTTAGTGAAGATTTTTACAACGATTTTACAAATATTAAAAAAATAATCTGTAGGATTTTTAAGTGCATCAAAATCGGTACTTTTTGAATAATTTTTAAAATAAATAAAACTTTCCGAAGGTTTTGAATATACTTAGCAGTTTTGTTTGGGTTTCTCATAATCTTATCGCATAATAAACACTTTTTCTTTTTTGAAAATTATGAACCTACAAAATACCTTAAAGAAGTTTATTCGTCAGAAACCGAATTTTCATTTGCCCCACATTCCAACAAATCAATAGACTCGATTATGTTGTTAACTTCGTGACTCTCATTAGTGACATCACCAACCGTCCGATCCTCTACAGTAAAAATACAATGATCGTCATTATTATTTATGGTTTTGCCATCACTAAATGAGTCAATATCAATAGCTATAAATTGCTGACTATCTTCGCCACAATTCTCCCTTTGGAAAGATATAGACAAATTTTTTTTCGATATAATTTTGCAAATGATATATTAGGTACTATTGAAATTATATAAAGAAAAGATGGATTGTTGCCCCCTATTGATCGTTCTAAGGAAAATAGGTTTTCAATTGGGTCTTGGTTATATTTCGATGTCAGAACGAAATGTTAATTGGGAAACTCATTTAATATTTCATCAGTTAAAAGAATAATGGATTTTAGAGTCAAAATCAATCCCCCAATCCAAAATGTTTTGTTTTTGTTCTAAAATGAAATTGATTGGATGTAATCTAGCATTTCAGTAAGATATTTCCTTGGAGTATTTGTTTGAGTTAATCCACACTTATACCAATTTCTACTAAAAGGTTCTTTACTATTGAGACAATGGAACAAGTTATTGAGTTTTGAAAAGAAAGAAATCGGAAGTAGAAATAGTAACTGGTGTAACATTAGGGCTAAGCAAATTTAATTCCAAAGCAGTTTTAAGACCAGCACAAACTGTTTTACTTAAAACTTGAAGAGCATAAGAAACCTTCACTTTTTTCCCAAGTATTTGGCCATACAAATTTTGAAGTTAGCTTCGGCACCATTTTAGTAGAACCATTTTTTCTAAATTATAGAGTTCTTTAACACAGTTCCACTCTTCCATCTTCTCAGTGAATATCTTTTACCAATAAAGTATTACGTATTAATTTGAACAAATGCGGAACATCAAACATTGCGATTATTATAATAAAAAAATGGTCCTTTTCAATTACTCCGAGAGAACTAAAGCAACTGCGATTGTTAGAAGCCTGATCTGAGGTTGTACGTCGGATTTTTAAGCCAAGTTCAACAGTAGTCCAAATTCAACTTCACTTTTTCGGTTAATACTTGAATGTTAATGGGTTTATCGGTGGCAAAAGAACTAATAATGAACTTCCAATTAGATAAAAACAAAAACATACTTTGCTCGAGCCATAAAAACAAAAATATACTTTGCTCTTTCTTTATTTTCAAAATCACCTGTATCTACAAAATCAACTGTTACCTGATCATATATGTTAACTCTCTTCTAATATTAATTTAACCGGATATCAACACAGCTTGCTTCATTTCTATATCCCAATATTAAACAATCTTCTTAAAGTTTTCTGTAACCGTGTTATTAAAACCAGGTTGAATATTTTTAATTAGTTGCCAACGATGCAAAGACCTCAGAGATGGTAAAGGAGAATGCGCAAAATTGCCCCAGCCCCGGCGCAAAAGAAACCTATCTCAGATTTTTGTACATTTCATGTGTATTAAAAATAAATATATGTGATGTCCCCAATCACAGTCAAACAAAGAAAAAAATTGCCTTGATTATCCCCTCAGGCGCGAATTTTTTATTCGACGATATTAACAAATATCGAGTAAAATATGAAATAAAGGCTTATGAATTACGAATTTGACTTGATTATACTTTTAAGCGCATCATATCATATCATATCGGATCATATTTTCAGGGTAGTAAATAATAATAGCAAGATATGATTTTGAATGCGTTTATTCTGTAAGATCCTGGTGTCCGACGTCAGTAAATACAAGTTAGAGAAGAGTAGGCAAGAGTTGCTTTGTTTGAATTGAATCATTACAGTCATTTGACATTTGCAGTCTTGACCTCGTTAGCGTTCATTCTGCTCTGTGCTTTCTGTTATTTTTGATTGCATTTTATTTAAACTAAAACTTGGCTTATATCTCACCGGACTTGAAAACCCATGTTATCAGTATTTTGTATGATCTAGGTTGTGCCCGACACAACGAACAATTTGAAAATCCTGCTGCTTTCTTAGACAGTATATCAGTGGCGGTTCCTCTTTGGAAGCAAAGGAAGCACTGCTTCCCTTGACCAAATAGGCAACTTCATAAAAAATTAATTTAAATATATTAAGATTAATCAAAAACAAAATCTTAATATATTTCTTCATCTGGAAACACTAAGCAAGCAATGTACAGATTTTTTTATATAAAATGTACAATTGAGGAGCCGGATCAAAGAACGACATGTCATTTTTTAATCGGAATTTGTCTACCATTCAAAGCTACGTGTAATTAGTTTACACAAAAAATTTCAGATCAATTGAATAATTATTAAGAGAGTTATGACGAGTAGAAGTAAAAAAATTGATAAAAAAAAGTTTCAAAAAAAATCGGTTTTTTGTTGTTTATTTAAAAACTAATGATGCCACAAAAAAATTGTATGAAACAAAAAGATGCGCCTTTTTTTCTGAACAAATAAGTATTTTTCATTTTTTTATTTGAAGAAAATTTTTTTTCGAACTAATTTTACGTTTTTTTGGAGTCGAACGGCCGAAAGTGCGGTTCTTTGATCCGGCTCCTCAATTCATACTACTGTATACAAAGAATAAAGCCTCGGCCACGATACGAGCGGAGAGCGGTAGAGCGGCAATACTAAAGTGCCGCTCACCTCTAATCCGAGACATTAAATTTTTCTGGTACCGCTCGCCGCTCTTATCGTGGCCGAGGCTTAACATAACGTAGGGAAGCTGTAATATCTCCAGCTTCTTTGGCACCGAAAATCAACGTGAAAAGTCCAACACATTCAATTCAATTGAACTCACACTCACGCAAAGGTTTGCGTTGATACAGGTCCCTGAGAAGCTGAACTAAACCAGCGAGCAATAATAATAAGAGTGATGAGCTAGAATAAATTTTTAAAAATGTTTCAGGGACCTTGAGATCAGCTGATAACAATTTCAATGGGAGCGAAAAAGTCAAGATATCAAAGAAGTAATATCTGTGATAAACAGAGGCAGAATTACTTTCACACCACACGCAATGTTCGTGAAAGAAAGATAAAAGATGAAGGGGCAGTGACTTCATCGCCTTGCAAGATTCCCGCCTTTTTTAACGAACAATACATAGTTAAAAACCAATTCTAATATTGTGTACCAACATGAAATTTTACGCATACATACAGAAAAAGCAAATTCAATTTACACGTGCTCTGTTCCAGTGTTTCTTAAATTTGAATGTAAACATTCCAATACCGGAATCAAGGAACATGTTCTGTTTCTTTCATTCTCTTGTGTTTTTTGCATGAAATGTATGCGCATCGCGCATTTGTTAATATTTTTTTTGGCTTTTTGCCTAATGTTATTTCTAATCTGCTCTTTCATATCTTTAACTCTTTTACTTGTCCTTGAGCTCTGCCTAATCACTCTTGTTATTATTGGGCATATTCACACGCTGCCATAATTGTGGTGAGTAAAACCGGTTTTATTAAACTCCTAGCAACTCAGACGGGGCGTAAATGAGTGTAGTAAATTTGAATGCTATACAGGAACCTTTAAATGTATTGCAGATGAAATTTACTTGTTAGAGAAAAACAGAGCTAAAGAATGCAAGAGATAGAAGTAACTTTTTATATGTGTGCCATTTTTCACGCCTTTGCTTTTGCGTGAAAAATGTTTCGTTAAGTTCTTCCGCTCCCTTCCCTCTCTCATCTATAAAACCGGTTTTAGGCGCCATGAATGTGCACTGTGTGAATATGCCCATTGCTCGCTGACTAAACGCAGCTTCTTCGGAGCCGAATACCGGGATATGAGAAGTCGAACATAGACAAATTTTCTCTATCCACCATATTCTCTTGTTTTCTTGGTTTCGTTTTCTGGTATTCTGCTCTGGTTTCGCCTGCTGTGGAGTTGCTCTTGAAAATTTTGCTTCGAAATTTGTTTTGACTCTTAATATGAATTTTCGTTTGCGTCAATAAAAAAAGAGATCGATGATGGGTGAACTTTCTCTTTATTCTAATGGGGTGGCAGGAGGTGTGTATTGAAGAAGCTGAAAATTTGTAGCTTCCATTTGTTTTTACGCTTTATATTAGCTTCACCTGTATGTATGTGTGTATGTATGTATGTATGTTCTATGTAAACAAATCTTGCAACTTGATTTTGACCCACTTCTATATAACCGATCAACTTTAAATTTTGCACATATGCATAGTTCGCGTGACAATGCAATCTGACCATTTTGTAAGAAAATCAAGATGGCGGTTCCAAGATGGCGGTCGATTTTTGCTATTGTGTTCCCCGACCCCCCGACATGGGTATCAAATGAAACGGCATGACAGGTAGAATACAATTAGCTGTATGGCATCATTCCAAATTCAAAATGGCGGCAAACAAAATGGCGGACTACATTTTTCTTTACAACCCACTCGATATGGGTATCAAATGAAAGGGTGTGACAATTAGAATACTATTATCTGTGTGGCGTCATTCCAAATTCAAAATGGCGGCCAACACAAAATGGCGGATTATCTTTGTCTTTACAACCCACGCGGTATGAGTATCAAATAAAAGGATGTGATAATAGAATACTTTTCGCTGTGGGGCGTCTTTCCAAATTCACAATGGCGGCCACCACAAAATGGCGGTTTACCTTTTTCTTTACAACCCACTCGGTATGGGTATCAAATGAAAGTGTATGACGAGTATAGTATAGTAAGCTTTGTGATGTCGTTTTAAATCTAATATGGCGGTCACTACAAAATGGCCGAACACATACATATAATAGACTAAAAAATAGAAAATAAAAAATATAGTTTAAAAAAACTAAAAAATACGCTTTTATTTTAAAATGAACTAAAAAGTAAAAAATAATTTTGTCTGTAAAGTTTTTATTGCTCCAGCCAGTATAAGAAAACAACCTACCTTTCGAAATCTAAAAAAGCGTGGGGCGCTAGCTAAAAGTTCCGGTGTTAATAAAATAAGAATATAGAGAGCCCCACGCTTTTTTACATTTCGAAAGGTAGGTTGTTTTCTTATACTGGCTGGAGCAATAAAAACTTTACATTCAAAATTATTTTTTACTTTTTAGTTCATTTTAAAATAAAAGCGTATTTTTTAGTTTTTTTAAACTATATTTTTTTTTATGATTCTCTTTAATGATGATTTAAAGGGATAGAGAGAGATTATTTTTTTGAATTGTGTTATACTGGGGTGGCAGGAGGTGTGTATTGAAGAAGCTGAAAATTTGTAGCTTCCATTTGTTTTTTATGATTCTCTTTAATGATGATTTAAAGGGATAGAGAGAGATTATTTTTTTGAATTGTGTTATACAGTGGCGAACAAAAGTCAACGTACACCATATGAAATAGCGAAAATTCTTTTACTATAGCATAAAAAAATTGTGATATTACAAAATAAATAAGTACAATCCTCTGTACAAAAACATTATATTGAAATTGCATAATGAAATTGTTTCTACAAAAAATAATAATAAAAATTTTTAAGTGTACGTAGACTTTTGTTATTTGTGAATTCTGTATATTTCACTTTTTTGTTATTTTTTTGTAGAAATAATTTATTATGGAATTTCAATAAAATGTTTTGATACGTATATTGTGATATCACAATTTTTTTCAATTTATAAAAATAAAATAAAAATACGAATTTTCGCTATTTTGTATGGTGTACGTTGACTTCTGCTCGCCACTGTATGTATATCTTACTATATTATTTTTTATTATATTAAAATAAAAAGAATATAGATTGGTAGTACGGGTTTCTACTTTTGCATGGGGTTAATTACTTAATTCGTTTTCAAATTTGTTATTTTTCAGTTTTTCTAATTAAAGCCGCCGATACCTTTACTTTTATCGCTCGCGGGGTACATTAGCTTTGACGCCCTACGCATTGCTTCCCTTATCCTGAACCTTACGAACCGCCTCTGCAGTATATTAATAGACTTGGAATTATGATCTTAAAGAATAAACGGATTCAAAATCATATCTTGTTATTATTATTTACTACCCTGAAAATATGATCCGATATGATAT
The DNA here is from genome assembly GCA_963855945.1 of Thereva nobilitata. Taxonomy (NCBI): domain Eukaryota; kingdom Metazoa; phylum Arthropoda; class Insecta; order Diptera; family Therevidae; genus Thereva; species Thereva nobilitata. Next base: position 72,809,907 of record OY979695.1, read on the forward strand.
GATATGATGCGCTTAAAAGTATAATCAAGTCAAATTCCTAATATATACGTAATTCAAAAGCCATTATTTCATATTTTACTCGATATTTGTTAAGGGGTTATATCTATGTGAAAAAAAATTTTTTTCGATTTTTTTTTATTGGCTAAAAGTATGCCGAAACATCCCTAGAATTGGAATAAAAAAAGTCCAAATACTAATATACTTCAGATAATTTTTGAGAATTAATTTTCTGAAGCAACTCCAACGCTCGAAAAACGTAAAATTTGCTATTTTCAGCGGTTCTTGATTTTTTGAATTCGGCGGTCGTAAATTAAATTATTACTTATCGATCATAGATAATGGACTTCTAAATTGAAGTATAGATGTCACTGTATACTATATAGCACATATTATACACTCTTTAGGCCCCCATCCCCATGTAGGAAATAATTGAAATTTCACAGATCTACAACGTTTTAAAACTTCAAACGCGTTTTTCTCGAAACCATGTTTGTGAAATCGGCCGGACACCAAACTCCGTCAGTTTTCATCCGATTGACTTGAAATTTTAACTGTAGCTTCTTAATATGATTATCTAGTGAAGTACACACGATTTTTGCGATTGGTTAACAAGAAAAAAAATTATAAACAATTTAAATCGATTTTTTTCGTCAAAAAAACGATTTTTTTTTTAAACCGCCGCCATTTTGCGAAAAAAAATTCTAAAAATATAATCGTGGGTACTTCACTAGCAAAACTCATGAAGATAATGAAAAATTTTTTTTTATTGTTCGAGATGCTAATGGGGCTTCGTAATGTGTCCGGCCGCGGAACACCTTTTGAAAATACTACATACGTTACCATGATCTACAGCCGCCATTTTGTTTTAAATTTCGTATAAAAAATTTTTTTTGTACTCTTGAAGAGTTGCCTTATCGATTGCTATATTATTTGTAACACCTTTTTCACAAAATCAATGCAAAAAAAAATCCTGAAAAAAGCTTTGATTTTTGACCGTCACATAGATATAACCCCTTAATATCGTCGAATAAAAAATTCGCGCCTGATGGGATAATCAAGGCAATTTTTTTCTTTGTTTGACTGTGATTGGGGACATCACATATATTTATTTTTAATACACATGAAATGTACAAAAATCTGAGATATGTTCCTTTTGCGCCGGGGCTGGGGTAAATTTCTATGAAATTCGCGCATTCTGCTTTATGTTTGAATTATCTTTAAAATACCTGGAAGTTGTAGATGTGTAATGGAAATTCTTGTTAGAAGGTATCATAGTACAAAAAGTTTTAGAATTTTTAGTCACATATGGCGCGGAGGCAATTAAAGAAGTTAGCGGTCTTTTGACTATTCTACTGAGATAGTTTTTTCGACATATCCTTCTTTCTAGATTCACCTTGTTAGTTCTATTTTCTTTGCTGCAGCTCTTCAACTTTCCTATAAGTTTTTTATATTTATTTAATAAATTTTTATATTTTGAGCTGTAGAAATTTACCGATTTCGCCGATTCCCGTCTATTGTAAAAGAAAAGGGAAAGAAAAATTATAGCTTACTGGGAAAACTACTTTAACAAAAACGCGCATAATAATCTACCCCTGCGGTGGTGAAGAAAGGAGTATTTATTTTTAACAAAATTCTAGTATTAGAGGGATACCGAAACTTTCAGCACGTTTTACGATTAAAATAATAGGTTTTCGATATAATTGCGCCAAGTTAAAATTTACCCCTATAAAAGAAAACCCCTGAAACTAGGATATTTTCCAGGATGTCAGTAGAGCATCATAATAAAGGTAAAAAAAATCAAATTATTTGGATTTTTTTATAGTGCCATTAGATAGAATTCTTATATTGGCTGCACTATTAAGGGAGAATGTCCATAAAGCAATAATTTCCACTTTTCATATTTTTGAATTTGTTCATGATATGATTGATATTTTACATCTTCAAATCGTTGTAAAACGCAATAATTTGCTTTTGTGAATTTTTGACCCAAATAAAACTTTCCCAAATCTGAAAAATAAACACATTGTGGAAATAATTGTTATAAATCAAAACGGTATGAAAAATCGCACAAAACTCACGGTTTTACTAACTTTTGCAAAGTAGTAGAAACCGAAAAGTCGGACCTGAAAAAACAAAATCGTAACTTCCAAAAATATGTAATTGACGCGAACAGCTCTCTAAGAACCATGCTCCCATGCATCGCTATCGTTTTTCCTTCCATTTACTCTCATCAGATAAGATTTACTCAAATATCTTGACAGTGCCACCGAAACTAAAGATTTAGCGGGGGCAGCTTTCGTTTGGAGGAAGCTTAAATGGAGGAAATAGGAAAGCTCTCTGAACAGGAAAGTGTACACTTTTCTTGTATGAAATGGAATATCTTTCCTTTTATTTGTCTATGGTACTATGTACCATGAAGTATGTACTAGGTGCTATGTTCTATCTAGTATGTATTATGTACAATGTACTATGAACTTTACGGAAAATTAGATGGTATTTTTATATGAAAAAAAAATTCTTTAGCCTTGAGTAAAAAGTTAAATTTTATACTCGAAGTCAGTTTCGAAAACGAAATTTGTGGAGCCCGGTGCGAAATGACTCTTAGGTCTTTACGTTGGGTGCTCATTCTGAACCTAATATCTCGAACTTTTATAGGAATAATTTGTTTATCGTTCAAGGTTATAAATATTTGTTGAAGAGTTGAATTTTGAAGATTTGGATTAATTGCAAATGTTTTAAGGTTGGGTGCAGCGAGGCGTACCGGGTCCCAACTAGTGTTCTATAAAAATTTAAATGTGGTTTAAAAGAAAAAATATTTGAAAAAACAATTGTAGTAAGAGTTAAGAAAAAAATAAAACTTAATATAAAAATTAAATAGTTATAAACATACCAATGCAAACGTAAAGTATGCAGGAAAGCAGATAACCCTTCCATCATAACTAGGATTGCTAGTGTAAATAGTGCCCACACGCCAAATACGAAAAAAAGCATAACAGCTCCGACATAGCTGTCACTTTTCAGACCCATGGCCAAAACCATATTCCATAGTACTTCCGATAATTCTGTAAAAATAAAGTATAAATTATAACTCGCAAAAGTTTTGTCTCAATTTACGTGCGTGTGCAAGTGATAAAGCCCATAATCGTAGATATGAAGCCGTGTGAGACACTGTGCTTAGGACATATTCTATAGTATGAATGGTCTGATGTATAAATATCTCGCTCATTGGTTCATCTTCTTCATGATGATTTATTCCGTCACTATCCATTGCTGAGATCGGTTCTCCATCAATTGGATCCTGTGATAATTCTGCTCCAGAGTTAATATCTCCGTTATACTTCTTAACCTTTAATTAGCAATTCAAAAGCTTATAATTATTAGCATAAATTTCAATTATTACATTTTTGCTGCTATTTCGAGTTGCAATGATGTATAATGGCTTTCCCAACAACATCCATGGAACACAAAGAAGAGCAATCACTACAAAGACCATTTGCATGGTCTCTTGTCCATCAAACATGTATTCGTTACATCCATCTAGTGGTTTGGTATGCTTAAATAACATCATATTAATAAACATTATCAATACCGAAGGAGCACATCCTGGAGTGTAAATTTGTTCTGTATTTTTGGCACTATATGCAACAAATTTGAAAAACATCATAAAACACATATAAGCAAACAGAAGACAAAGAAATATCATCTGTGGTAAAAATTCTAGTACTATATTTACACTTTTACGGAAATGCAGATGGTTCGCAACACTCATGCAAACACCGAAAATCATATGTATTACTCCAAATATTATAGATAACTTCATCTTGTAGGTATTTAAAAATATAATTTTGTTGCTGGCTAGTTGCCAAACAGGATCCAACCCAATCGGATAAATCTCGTCTAACAGATCTACTGTAGGATTTAAAGTCAGTTCCTTATTAGAAATGACTGTGCTTTCGTTATAATTTGTTTGCCAGTTAGATCCAAATATGTTCATCGATTTAGAAAATAAATCATTGTACACAAATCCAGTGTACATAGAAAATAGACCCATAAGCAAGATAATGTATCGCCCCCCAAAGAAAATGTTCCAAATTTCATTAGTCGACTTTTTAGCGCCCAATTTATTCTCATATACAACCATCCAACCTCCAAATAATGTCATTATTAGACCGTGTCCCAAATCACCAAACATAATTCCAAAGAGGAACGGAAAAGTAATGATTGTATATAGAGCTGGATTCACTTCGCGATAAGAAGCTATTCCGAATGCATCAATAAGATTTTGGAAACCTCTTGTAAACTTGTTAGTACGATTAAAAGTTGGAGGAGCTTCATTTGTCTCGATAACATTCAAAAAGGATGGGATAGTACTTCCTACAGCAGCAGATCCATCCGTTAAAGCTTTTTGAACAATGTAGAGATCATTTGTGGGAACCCAGCATTCTCCTATTAAGCATTTTTTAGTAACATCCATATTGAACAAATTTAACGTGTGGTAAATTGCTTTCATTTTTTTTACCATTATGTTCCAATTGGGCAATTCTTTTGAAACACTGACCAATACTCTGCGACGATGGTCTTCAGTTTGGTTTAAAACCATTTTTAAATCTTCTAATCGAGTTCGGACGCCTTTCACCATGTCTTCCCTTTCATTGTGCGCACTAGGACATGGATAAAGAGAGGCGTGAAAACCGGAACAAACTTTTTTAATGCGATTTTTCAGTTGTTCTCCTTGAAAGAATGCTACGAAAACAGTTTTGTAGATTGGATGACCAGTATTTGGATCTTTCAATGGTTCATCTAATTCAGCTCTACGAAGGAACACATTTCCTCTTGAAATTCTCCAAAGCATTCGTTCAAAAGCGAAAATCCTTTCTCTTTGAATTACTCCGGCAACAAAGCCGAGGCGGCCTCGTGTGTGGCTTTGAGGTTCATCTTGATTTGTTCTCACTGTATCCAAATTAAGGACCTCTTGGTCAGAAAAAAATCCCTGCGTATTCTCAAGAACTTTGCGCAATTCTGTCAATTCTAAAAAATTTGATTTTAAATTAATCTCGTTCTGTGACAATTCTAAGATTTCATTCTCCGTTTTCTCAAGGTGCGCCTCAAGATCGATTATTTCCCTGGGATTGGGCGCTCTTGGAATATTATCAAGAAGGTCCGCTAATATAATACCATCTTTTTTTACTTCAGTTTCGATATATCGCAACTTTCTTTCCATTTCATCGCAACGCCTGACTTCCTGGACAAACTTCCTTTGAAATGCATTGACTCCGGAATTTAACTAAAATTGCATTATTAGTGAATTTCGTACTAAAAACATATGGCATATTACATCTCGAAATTGCACGGCTCCCGTCTCCCCCAACTCTGACACAGATGTATACGCAGCCTCAGGCTGAATGAACATCTGACAGAGCGCCATTTCCTCACTACGGAACATTGCCCCCATGATGCCTAGAAAAAAATACATAATTTAGCATTTTAAAAAATTTGATCAAATTATTGAGGAGAATAATTGAACAGTATAATTGTAATAAATAGAAGTACTTTCAAAAGTTAAATATACTCGAATAATTACACTAGTTTACAAAATCAAACTTTTTTTTTGTTGCATAAAATATTTTAATGTTTTTTTACTAATTTGAGGTCACTGATTTCGAATCTACACTCAGTTTTATTGTATCAGCTCGAGTTTTATTGGTTTCATTTGGTACAATTTTCACATAAGCTTATGACGAAAAGTACCAAATAAAGCCAACTTTAACATCAAAATTTGCTAATATCTTCAAAAATAAAGGCCGTAACACAAAAATTGTCTCAACATTATTTATAGGAAATTGTCCATGCTTTCCAATTTTGGAAAAAAAAATATTGACTAACTATGTATTTTTGAGGAAAAAGGTAGTTGAAGTTGATATTTTTGTTAAAAAAAGCAAAATTTTGACTTTGATGGCTCATATCTCTGGAAGTTGGTAGGGTAGAACCTTCACTTTCACAGTTTTAGATAGGTGGGAGTATTCTGCGTGCAATGCAGTTTGTAGTTTTTTTAAATAAAATATTTTAGTACGGTGAGAGTATTTTTTCTAAAAAAAACATCCCTCGTTATAATTCATAAACTAAAGCTGATATAAAAAAACTGATAATATATTTGAAATCAGCGTCAAGAATTAGCTTAGAATGATGTAAAATATTCCATGCAACAAAAATGCTGTTAACCAGTGTTATCTATTGGATCCGATCGCCATAGTAAACGAGGATACACAGATGGAGGCATTTGTAACTCCTCAAGATAATATTCCAATAGACCCACCAACACTGGATGAGGTACGTGAAGCTGTAAAAAGGCAAAAAAAGCAACAAATCGCCAGGCGTCGATGTCTCAGCTGCTAAAGGAAGGAGGATTGTAACTATTAGGAACCTTACGCGAACTCATATGCAGCATCTGGCAGGAAGAAGTTATACCAGATGTTTGGAAGAAAGCTATTGTATGTCCAATATACAATAAAGGAGATAAATGAACCTGTAAAAATTACAGAGGCATCTCACTCTTTAGAACCCTAATGCCTTATAGGAAAATATGAAGCTGGTTTTAGGACAAACAGGTCAAGATCGGACCAGCTGCTGACCTTAAATCAAATCCTGGAGGAAACCCTGAAAGAAATATAAGTATATATCAGAAGTTTTGTCGACTTTCAACAAGCATATGACTCTATCAGCAGACAGAGACTGTACAAGATTTTACCGGAAGTAGGAGTCCCCTCGAAGCCTGTACGACTGATCAAATGCGCAATGAATAATTTACTGGCGAATGTAAGGATCCAAAATACAGTAACAGAAGAGTTCGAAGTGCGACAAGGTCTTAGACAAGGGGATGAACTGGCCCCCATGCTTTTCAACCTGGCCCTAGAATGGGTGATGTTTTCTTTATCACCCATTCTAGGGCCAGGTTGAAAAGCATGGGGGCCAGTTCATCCCCTTGTCTAAGACCTTGTCGCACTTCGAACTCTTCTGTTACTGTATTTTGGATCCTTACATTCGCCAGTAAATTTCAGTCAGTCCAGAGAAGTGCATCAATAGCAACACAGTGTGTACAATTACTTGGACATGCGGATGACGTAAACGTCGTAAGAAAGTCCTTTTTAGCACCGAAAGAAGTTTATGTCAAATTAAAAGAGGCGGTAAATGACATAAGCCTGAACATCAACGAAGAGAAACCAAAGGTGATGCAACAATCCAGAGCTGGAAGTTTTAGAATGGGAAGAAATAGAACTATCAACCTAGAAGTAGTCGATAAAACAGTCCACCTTGGATCTACAATTACAAAAAGAAACGAGGAAAAGGAAGAGATAGCTAGACGAATACTACTGGCTAATACAGCCTTTTATGCCCAAAATCAATTACTGCACTCAAGATTTGGGTACAGAAAAACGAAACTCTCACTCTACAAAACAGTATTACGACCAGTATTGTGCTATAGTAGCGAGACTTGGACTATGACCCGAGACTTATTCAAATCGTAACGGCTTGAAATTTTTTTGATAGAGTTTTACATATCACCCCGTATTTTTGTACCCTTTGTACTTTTCGACATAAGCTTGGTGAAAAAGTACTAAAAGGAAACCAAATATGGCCAATTTTAACATGAAAATTGCTTATAACTTCAAAAGTAAAGGCCGTAGCATAAAAATTGTCCAAACATTATTCAAGCTTTATAATTTTGGAAAAAAAGTATAGGTTAACTACGTATTTTTCGGAGAAAAAGGTAGTTGTTAAAAAACCTAAAACCAACTCCACCAAAAAAATCAAAACGACTAAAACGGCTAAACCGTTAAGATTCCCCCACCCATACGATTTTTTGTGCGTCTAATCAAAACTATCAACAGCCGACCGCTATATAAACTTAGCGTACACACCCTGTATATAACTTTAAGGAACTTCACTAAGATTCTCTGCAAAAAAAGTGCCTTGTGATTTGAAAGATTGCAAATGCTTATATGCGTTCATACGCACTTTGTATGCGAAACCCTATTTTTTAAATTCCCAGTAGGAACTTATTGTAACCGGTCCGAAAATCGAAATCGAAATTTTCAATGTATTTTCATGTTTCAAGGTCCCACTAGCATTTTAAAGTCGCCATACACGGTCAAATTAGATGTACATCGAAGTGCGGATGTACAACCAAAACTACCGATTGTGAGCCGGTCGGCCGATCAAAACTCGTTGCGGGCATGGGTTTGATGAAAATCTGGATGTACATCCAATTGTACGTAGGTGGTCATTTTTTCCTGCACGATTTTGCGCGAACCAAAAAAGATATCGACTTCGTTGAGATGCTGTTCGAAGCGTATTAAAGGAAATATGATCTGAAGATTTTCATAAAAATCGGTCGAACCGTTTTTTTATTTGAACGACTTAAGTGATTTTTGTAGCAGCAGGATTTCGCGCGAACTAACAATGATACCGACTTCGTTGAGGGGTCGATCGTAGAGTATTACCGAAGTTACTATCTGAAAAGTTTTCATAAAATTCGGTCGAGCGGTTTCTTTGTTTAGACGACGTAAGTGATTTTTGTACCTGCACGATTTCGCGTGAACCAAAAAAGATTTCGACTTCGTTGAGATGCATGCCGTTCCCAGCGTGTTAAAGGAAATATGATCTGAAAATATTTTCATAAAAATCGGTGGAGTTGTTTTTTTGTTTGAACGAAGTTCGTGATTTTTGTACCTGCCGTACAAAACTTCGTTGATGTGACGATCGAAGTGTATTAACGAAGATATGATCTGAAAAATTATCATAATATTCGGTCAAGGCGTTTTTTGTGTTTAAATGAAGAGACTTCGGCAAGTGTGCCACTGCCAAGTAACGTAAATTAATTAGTTTTCTACTGTCTAATATTCTCGTTGGAATGAAACCCGTTCCAAATGAGGTTAACTTTTATTGATTCAGCCGAGCAATAGCTTCCCACGAAATTTTCAAACTTTAGATCAGAAGTTTTTGGGGATTTTTTTCCACTTTCTACAATTTCTGGAAATTGAAGTTCATCCGGCCTTTTCGGTCAAGTTTGACAAATCCTTTACATTGATTAATTTTGGTACTATCTCCTGAAATCGTTGGAGTTTCCAAATAAAGTTATTACCTTATTACCTTCCCATTTTTTCAGCGGTGCTTCAACACGCTCAAAACGAATTCGACCACGCGTTATAGTGTAGCGAACGAAGTACAAGGGAAAAGTTCGTTTGCTACCGTTAAGGAAAACCAAATTCTCTATAAAAGCCTTGCGGATTTACCACTGTTATCGTTATTTCAAATAGCTTCTCTCAGGATTACTTTGGCACCAGTTCTGATACTCAGCGCCGGCCCTAGGTTAGAGCGAGTGGAGCGGTCGCTCTAGGCGCCAGGTGGCAAGGGGCGCCAAAATGAATGTAAAAAACAATTTCTAGCGAAAAATAAAGTTTTGATGGCGCAATATAACTTTATTTTTGTAAAATCTGGTTATTATTATTTATTTAACACTAGCTTTCGCCCGCAATCTCGTCCGCGTTGATTTTGCCATGCCAGGAAAATTTGGCGCCTATATTCAGAACCCCATAACATTTTCCAATTTTTCCCAGACAAAGCCCAAAAAGGTCATTATTTTTGCAAAAATTTGGCACCCACTGTGCAGCTCAAAAATTCACATTTTGAAACCCCTAAAAAATTGAATAAATAGTTAAATTCCGGCTTGAGACGATCATCGGCAATATTAAAAATGTGTGTTATCTTTTTATCGTGGCCACACTACTAACACTGATTTGATCCTCAAAAGGGCCGCTGGTGTTTCTCGTTTTCGTATTTCGTCGTTTCGGAAATACAAAAATGTGCATAATATACAGGGTGTTTCAGACTTAAACTCTAATCCGGTAAGGGGTGATTCCTGGGAATATTTGGAGAAAAAAATTGTTCGAGGAAGGGGTCCTATCGGCACTATCCACTGAGATACAGGTTGTTTACGAAAATACGGTTTGAAAAGTTTTTAAAGTACTTCTTGAATAACTACTATACTGATTATCGTAGAGCAACATAGTAAGGATTAAGGATAATTCTATACTCTTCCATTCGGTATAAAAAACAGAACCTTTAGTGGCTTCGTTTAGAATATATCTAGGTTTAAAATCGATCTTTTGCATCTGAACCATCCAAAATTCTTTGTTTTTTAGCATTTTTCGCAGAAAAATCCATTATTAACCATATATTTTTTCTTTCGTTTCTCATGCACCAAACAAATACCTAAAAAAGATACATACACAAGAATGACGTGGGTCGTATTCTTTTCCAGATAGTGAGTTTTAAGTTGAGTCGTATACTTTTCCAGATAGTGAGTTTTTCTATTTTTTTTCCCATAGTACATTCATCTCAGACAACGAACATCGAGTATTGTAAAACTTTAGCTTTATAATTGTTTCTACATATGCCGCACGCAGGATTTTCCATATGATCTTCTTCGATCGGACTCGTTTTTCCTTCAGGGAGTAATTTTGCAGCAATCCAGTTCTATTTATCTGCACTACACCACTTACATCCGTATTGACACTGTGGATGATGCGTTGGTAGACTTATTTTCGCTCATTGTGTTTTTCGATATATGCTCTGTTTAAATTATCATCAGACCCATTGATTAATTGCGAAGATGGCAAACCATACCATAATGATTAATAGTATTCCCGCCTATTGAAAGAACAATATATTGCAGTGGCAGCAGTCTACTACATAATCAATACGCAATCCTTCAGTATTGAGCTATATACACCCCATTACGGCTTGTTCGTCTATGTCAATAAAATAACTTTTTGACCCAAAATATGTCGAAGAAAATACTGTCCGTCAAAATCCCATTAAAATCGAATTAGCCGGTTAAGAGATTAGCCCCTACAAATAGACAGAGTGAGAGCGTATCTATTACAATCAATAAAAAATCTTTCATAAGCGGAGCGGCGGCCATCAAAAAAGAGAGGTAGGTCTGCATTTCGAAAACCTAATTGGAAAAAGTATATTTGAAGTCGCCAAAGGGCTCCATAAGTAAATATTGATCGCATTACAGGTAACGCTATCCACGAAAATCTGACCAAAAAGAAAAGGGTTGCCTATAGTACGATCAAGATTCGCTTAGGCAAACTTAGATAATTAGATAGAGCTCATTGAGGCCTACAATTAGAATGATAAAAATAAGTTTTTACTCTACCAGGCTCTCCTTCGATTATCGGTTCAAGTTTTCGGTCTGACCCACTAGTCCGATCAGAGTAAAAAAGTAGCCTAAGCAATCGGGTTAGCGGCCTTAAAATCCGATTAGCAGCTCGCGAGCTTTGAGGTCTACAATTGGAAAGATAAAAAAAGTTTCCAATCGCTTTCCTACCATGATCGGGTCAAGTTTTCGGTCCGAGCCGATAGTCGTATGCGATAGCCGGATCCGATAGTCGGATCGGAATGAAAAAGTCGCCTAAAACATACCCAATACTTCTTAATCTTCTCGTGAAAGTGCCGTCGCAATCGGATTAACCGTTTCTGAGATTAGCCCGGACAAACAGGCAGACAAAAATTTAAAAATACTTGAATTTGTTTTAATAACATGTATGTACGAAAATAAGCATATGGGATTAGAAAGTGACAATTATTTCACAGATTATATATTAATACAGAAAATAAACTGATGTGATGTGATAGCGTTGACCAAAAGGCGCCGAAAAACAATCTCGCTCTACCCTGATCAAGGGCTAGGGCCGGCGCTGCTGATACTAGCCAATTTTTACTACTACTAAAACTAGGGATGCCAAACTAGATGAATCGAGACCGGTGCACAGTGGGGTAATGTTCTTTGTGCAAATCTCTATCGATCTGTCGGGCCGGATTTTTCATATATTTTCATATCGTATTCCTATTTTTCCCCATTTGGGGGTTGATTCACCCTCTCTGAGGGGTAGTTTCTAGAAAACGATTATGTAAGTGCCGGGAGATAAATTTAATAAACCTTTCTAAACTATATTAGGCTCAAATATGCCTTTTTGGCACGTTTATTTGCATTTTTGCTAATGCAGAATATATTTTTGTCAAAAAAACTTAATTTCCACAGCAAATTATAAATAATTGAAATTATATATATGAAAAATCCGGCTCGACAGATCGACAGAGAATTGAACAACGAACATTATTTAAAAAAAGCGAAATTGAAAGATGAAAATTGTCAGCTCCACCGATTTTTGAACGGTAATTTTTTTTCTGACCCCTCTGTGCACCCTTCTCGATTCATCTATTTTAACATCCCTAATTTTAGTAGTAGTGGAAAATTGGCTAGTATCAGAACTGGTGCCAAAGTAATCCTGAGAGAAGCTATTTGAAATAACGATAACAGTGGTAAATCCGCAAGGCTTTTATAGAGAATTTGGTTTTCCTGAACGGTAGCAAACGAACTTTTCCCTTGTACTTCGTTCGCTACACTATAACGCGTGGTCGAATTCGTTTTTCTTCTACTGTCAACAACTGTTTAGAATTTATTTTGATTGATAGCTGTATTTGAAAGGTGCAAATTAATATAAAAAATAAAATTTTAACATGGAAATTTAAAGGGGTCGCTCACGATCTTGTCTATTTTGAAGGTAACATTTTACGATTTTTCGACGTTTAACACTGATCATGAATACCCCTAATATGTAATCGCCAAAAACTAAAATTTACACCTTTTAAACGCATACAAAAAACCGCACCCGGTCAGATAGCGTCCTTTTCAGGATAATAAGGGTTTGCATGACAATGAAAACTTATGTATTCGGAAATGTTCAAAGCAAAAGCATATTTTTACTGGACCAGGATTTCAAAGTAATAGAATAAGAGTAAATAAAAAAGCTGACTAAAATTGCCAACCTGAGAAACTTATATTCTGATAAGACTTATGAAACTTATAACCACTAATTAAATCAATATTACTATACTTAATACCTATCTATTTTTTGTTTTATATGTATAATGCTGGGACAGCAAAACCCTTGCAATTAAACCACGATTTGTACCAACAGCATATTAATGCATACACTAGATTAATTATCTCTGCTATAATTGGCTGGATTTTTGTACAATTTCGAAAATCTAATCTAGTAATATACTAAGCGCTACAAAATCCGTGGTCATTGAATTTTCAAATCTTACTGCTTTCAATAAAATCATACTTTTTCCTCTCAATTGAAATGTGACCACTTAATCACATGATTATAAACTTTACGTCATTTTTCAGAGGTCTCGTGATTACTGAAGATAATTTTTCACAGATATTTTTCAGTTTTTATGCAATTTAACAAAAAATGTGGAAAGAAACACTCCTTATGAAATTAAAAAGGATATATTCTATAACGAAAAATATGAACTTAATAGGAAAAAAGGATCGACTTCTCATTACACTAAACAAATAGATTCAACTCACCTTGAATTGGCCCTGAATTCCACAATTTTTAAAGCAATAACAGATATAACAGCTAGAAATGCTGTTACGAACTCAATAAATTTATTCCTTCAACAAGTTTACTTGGACAACTTTTATTAAAATACACGTCTCGACACCCTTTCGGGAATTCACTCAAAGAAAACACTTGACATGAAGATCAAACACTGAAGTGTTCGCTCATCTCAGCACTACATTACTCAGCACTACATTACCACCATCAGCTGATCAAGTTTATTCACAATAATAAATACAAAAAGTTACTGATCTTATTCAAAGGTGGCGCTAACCAAGGTTTACAGCTCCGCCAAACGATACAGGGGTCTGTTCAAGATTTTTACTATAGCTGCTTTGGTAGCAGCTATTTTCAAATTGTCAAATTCTCCAAAGCAGCAAACAGCTGCTATGATATAGCTTTTGTTCTGTTTTGAACAACGAAAAGCATAAAAAAGCAGCTAATAGCTGCTATAGCAGAAATCTTGAACAGACCCCAGGTGTGACTATTGATTGATTGATTCTGTGGTATGGTTTTTTGTAGTTTTTGGTGTGTTTAGTATCTGCATGCAGGGGATTTATGGTCCAGGGCCAGTACTGTGTTTCCATGAGCCAGGGTAGAGTTTTCGTTAAGTCAACGGAAAGCTTTTTCTCTCAAGATCACTCGATGCTGTTTCCATGAGGGTTCTGGGTTAAAGTGACAGATAATTAATTTTACATTGCGTCGCCGTTGGTATATGTGCAGTAAACGATACTGAAACACACACATATGCAAAACCCGGCTTAATCGGACAGGCTCACTGACATATAATAATGGACTGCTCATCAGACATTATTCCCATGCAAACTCATGGCACCAAAAAGTATAGAAAAGTATAGTCCTCTCGCTCATCCATAAGCCCCTTTTGTCACCGAACTCAAATTTTGTTAAATTTCGTGTTAAGAGTTCTGTGCATTCACTGGCAGAAATAAAATCAGATAGTGCCAAACTTGAGAAAATAAAATTTGACATTCAAAAACTGCACACTTTTCCATTTTCTTAAATATTTTTACTCTTGACATTCACTAAACCACAAAATACGATAACTTTTTTATCTTTGCAGTAAAATAAGAACGGTACATAAAATTCTGGAAACGAAATAGAAGCGAAATTTAAAATAAAACTGCCACAACGGTTGCACGATATTAAAGTTGCCATACCTGATTTCATTTTTTCCTTTGAACTAATGTCAGAATATTTACAAAAAATAGATGGGTATAGTGATTTTTTTTATTTCTGTCTCGTTTCGCCATAAGACCCGGAATCACTGACATTTAGATGAAACAGGGGAGAGAACTCGCCTGGTTTAACATAAATATTTGTAATTAATGAAAAAAGACATTTTAAAAGGGAAATAACATCAAAATTGTATTTGTAATTTTTTTAACAAAAATTTATTTTGTTCCCATCGTCCAAAAACGAATATAAAAAAAAATTTTAATTTACAAAAGTAAGTGACGTGTTTACATGTCAGTGAGAAAAGGTTTGTCAACTATGGGTCCTTTTACACGACCGGACACCGAACAGACAAAACGAACGAACAAACTGGGGTTTATGGGAAAGAGGGTGAGAGAGGGGCCGGTTTTCCATCGTCCTCTCCTTTGTTCGTTCGTTTTGTCTGTTCGGTGTCCGGTCGTGTAAAACCGGCCAATGGAACGAATTGGTGCCATGAAAATTTCCTGATGAGCAGTCCATTCTATATGTCAGTGGACTGGCTTCGTTGAGTTTACTTGGATTTAACGACACTTTACTCAATGCCCGTTTCCATGGGCGCTTAATCTGAGTAAACTCAGGATAAACTCTGCATGGAAACACAGTACAGGTTATTGGTTAGTTGGGCTTGGTAGTGTACATATGTGTATGGTATGGTGATACGGCTTTCATTTGAAGAACTACTGTATTAGATTAGTACACTGTACATTTGGTAAGCTAAAAGTAAACTAATTACTTTACGCAACACAGAACTTTTACACATCAGAAAACGGTTAGCTATAATATTAGGTAAAATTATAATATTGGGAACGGAGGGATGTGATTTCTATTATAAGATTAGATTAATATACAGAAGACTGGGAAAATGTGGGTCATTAGGCAAGCGATAGCATGTTGTGGTTTTTATACGAGATACAGGAAATATGAGGAAGTGTGCGGTTTAGTAAATTTTTTTATAGTTTAATCTGGTAATAATTTGTTATAAATGAACACTGAAAATATGTACATATGTATATGTGTAAATGAAGCTCCAATAGAAATCTCAAGTTAGTTTTATCCCAGTAGGACTTGTAAGCTTACGGAAGTACTGAAATGAGCCCTCACTAGTAAGGGGTAGGCCTTACCATACCCTTTACAGAAGTACTTATTTATACACAACGATGTCATAGGAGGTAAGGCCTTACTTTTTACTACATCGATGAGCCCTTATATAAGGCATTACAAGAGAAGGCAGATGGTAAGGGGTAATCCAGAATTCGACCCAACGAAGTTAGAAATTTACCCGATGACTCATTTGTTTTCGTATTTGTATAATAGTATTTGAGTCATCGGGCAAATTTCTAACTTCTGTGGGTCTAATTCTGGATTACCCCTTACCATCTGCCTTCTCTTGTAATGCGTTATATAAGGGCTCTTCTAACACCTAAGAAAATATGAGTACCTCTTACCAGATGACTACTTATATCAGTGCTCCATCGGTAAGTACTACCTAGAATTCCTACTGGGATGTACTCGTATATACATAATTGCCTAGACTATATTTACCCGATGCTTTGGTGGTTGCCCAGTAGGAATTCTAAGTAGCACTTACCGATGGAGCACTGATATAAGTAGTCATCTGGTAAGGGGTACTCCTATTTTCTTAGGTGTTAGAAGAGCCCTTATATAATAATATAAGCAGTCAGCTGGTAAGGGGTACTCCTATTTTCTTAGGTGTTAGAAGAGCCCTTATATAACACATTACAAGAGAAGGCAGATGGTAAGGGGTAATCCAGAATTAGACCCAAATAAGCTAGAAATTTGCCCGATGACTCATTTGTTTTCGTGTTTTTGTAATGGTATTTGTAACTGCTGTACGATCGAGTCATTGGGCAAATTTCTAACTTTTTTGGGTCTAATTCTGGATTACCCCTTACCATCTGCCTTCTCTTGTAATGCGTTATATAAGGGCTCATCGATGAGCAGTTCTGTACGTACTCAAAGGAAAGTAAAAAAGTAAGGCCTTACCTCCTATGACATCGTGTGTAAAAATAAGGGCTTCTGTAAGGGGTATGGTAAGGCCTACCCCTTACTAGTAAGGGCTCATTTCAGTGCTTCTGTAAGCTTACAAGTCCTACTGGGAAGCGTGCGGAATTATTAGCAGAAAGTAAAACTCATATATGTATACCGATTGACTACAACTAAATTTAGAATCACCTGACAATGTTGCTGTTTATTGATATGGTGCCAAAGGAAGAGATGTTAATTTAGAAAGAGCTAACATAGGAGAACAGCTAAACTTGTTATTCAACAAGGCCATTCCAATATGAGAACATTACAGGATGCATTTTGTTGTATCTATTATTGTGAACAGTGCCATGTACCACAGGCAAAGATGCGTAGGAACCTGTCCTTATTGTTAACAAATCCCTGCATGCACTAAAGACAGTAACAAAACTAAAATTGTTTGTATATTATTGTAATCGGGGCTTTAGAAGACGGTAATACTATGATACATTATGCCACTAACTGAACGCAGCCATTGGTAACCACAAAGCTTTAACTTCATCAAATTAAGGAAAATCCATTTTGAATTTGATTAAAAGGTTCCTAATATTTAAAAACAACGATGACAGAAATCATGTATGGGGAGAATATTTTTGTATAATTTGCGATAAAAAAAGATTTGCCATTTTACCCCCACTTCGCCAGCAAATGGTCAAAAATGTCTGTCACTTGTATTTAAAAGTTATTTAGCCCCAACAGAACCTACATACGCAGCGGCAGATTTTTTTTCAATTTTAACCCCTTTGGGGTCCACTTCCCGGGATGGGTCCACTTCCCGAAAAAAAGTCATATTATAAAAAATGCTCGAACTTACTTGAAAAGCTTCTATACCAGGCGGCAGAAAGTTAGGACGATATGGTTTTTTCAAGCGTCAGCTCTCCTACTATTAGCCTTCTGCTCCATTGCCAAGGTCGGATCTCTTGTCTCATCCTCCATATATTGTACAAATGACGCCCTTCCCAAGTGCCGCCCACTGCAATGCACAATCTGCACATATGCTTTGCGGCGCGGCACTGAGGCTTCATCAGTGATATTATTACCCTTTTTTGAACAAAAAGAGTAAAGCTGCGTCCCGTTAGGCGATATTTCTACTTGCGAGTAGAAAAAATCGCCCAGTGGGTCCCAGCTATTAAGGGCAGTTTACATCGCAAAAACAAAGTGGAAGAGCAAATCCTAGCTCCTTTATCGCATAGAAGATAGTATGGTTCTATCTCTGTTTCACCAAAGTGACAACAGAAAACTGCAACTTCAAAGTAGGGCTCTACTACTCTACGAATGCGTAACCCGAAAAAAAGCTTTTAGTTTCGTTAAATTTCAATATTCGAATGTCATTAGATGCCGCTTTCCCTGGTTTTTGCATATTTACCTTGTTTTCGACAGTTTTGAAATATTATTAATAATATTTTATATGAATCTTGAATCTTAGAATTTTTGGTGACTGGGTGCTACTTCTGGCAAAATTCTACGTGCAAGCATAATCTCGCAAGCGGCGATAAAACCACAAATTAACAGGTCTGGATATGCTTGCCGGGTTTTCCTAGAGAACTCCTTGGTGGTTAATTCGCCTTGTAGTATTATTATGTAGTAGTATGGAGTTTTAGTTTATTTTATGTGTGCTTGGTTGGAGAGATTAGGATCGGTACGGGCTCCATTACAGGTGAGTTTTATTAATTTAATGCTTAATTCTATTTATTAAATTTCTTTTTTTCCCCCGAGTAAAAATAAAAAACGGCCTTATAAAGGGCGAACACCGGCCGCTTGGCATTTTAAGGGGCATATGATGGCCGTAGAGTTTTTAACCATTTTTAATGGGAGCACATACGGCCATACGACGGCCAAATTTGACCAAAAGACTTAAAAGGCCAAGTACTGAGCTGTAGAAACGGGCATTCGACAGGAAATTTGAGCCAAAAAAGGAATCTGCACCAAATGTATTGTTGAATGTGTTTTATGGGAACTTCATCATTTTCGTTATGTACAATGGTTCTCTCCATTTATTCTACTTAAAGATATCGATGCACAAGAGAAACGAGCTCGCCAGTCGTCGGTTTGTTGTTCGTGAAGTGTGTGGTGCGTGTTGATTTATATTTTAGTGGGAACTTTTGTTATTTAACGGCTTGAAAAAAAACACACCCGAAAAAAATCAAACATTTAATTGCAGTGAAATATATTTTCTTATAGGAGGGCGAATATCCACGTTGCTGCCACTGTACCACCGTCGTGTACCCGTAATAGCAACCATACGGCCGCCGTACTACCGTCGTATGGCCGTTATTGGAACTGTTAGGCCGTTGTTTCACCGTCAATCGCCCCCTGTACGGCCGTACTGTCCTGCAACGAGCCTTCTGTTAACCGCCAGATGGCCGAGGACTATGTTTCAATCACAGTCGGCATTTGCCCGTTCTAAGGCCATCATTTATTTTTACTCGGGCCGACATATTCTTTCAATTTGTTGATAGCCTATGGGCCACTCCGCTTCCAGCTATGGGGTTGATCCTAAATTTAAGGCCCAAGATATGAGACTGCCAGTACCACCTGAGACCTGAAAAGAGAGATCCAACAGCAGTAACATCCTTTAAGGGACTACACAGACAGGTAAGTATCTATAACATACTATTATATATTGAAAATTAATGCCTCTCTATTTTTAGGTTGTAACAACTATCTAAAGGATGGGTGGCCAACCCAAATGTTACCGCGGGCCACTTTGAAAATGCATTATGATCCCGCGGGCCGGGGTGATATATAGGGTGATTAAAAATTTAGTTTAATATAATTTTTTGGGTGCGAAAATTTAAAACAGAATAACTATTATTTTTATTGGTATTCATACACGGTGACCCGTGGCAGATTTACGATTTGAAATTTAAATATCTGGAAAACGCGTTCGTAGTACAAGCATATTTTAGCCGTGTTTTTTTAATGAACTATATAGGTCTTCGATCCAGTTCATTAAAAAAACGACAAGGGAAATTTCACTAAGCGCCATCTTCAGTGCTTTAAATATATTAAAATTAATCCGAAGTTGCGTGTCAATAAACAACTGTTACACGAATTCCCCTCTAGAAAATAATGAATAAATTTCTAAAAAATAAATTATTTGTTTCCTCATGCCTTCAAATTTGCTCTCGTCACTTCTATGTTGTTTTTATTTTTAGTGACGTTTTTCCGACAGCCGGTAAGTATGCTACATTCTGAAAAGAAAGGGAATTTTGAAATGTCCCAAGACCTGGATAAAAACCTCGATAAAATCTGGGTTTTCAGATTTGTATGGGGAAGAACTATACAGTTCATTAAAAAAACACGGCTTTTAAACGCAACGACTCGTACACCAGAGCCGAGTCATAATAGGTTTGTCAACAAGCTACTCGGATTTCGTGACTAAAAAATCCCCACGCATTCCGCGACGAACCATATCCTTCTCGCCCTCCTCCAGGTAATTCTTTTACAGATATTTAAATTTCAAATCGTAAATCTGCCACAGGACACCCCGCACAATAAGAATTATTTGATAATTAAAGAGAAGCAAAAGACAGAAGATTCAATTTTGTCAGTGAAATATTTGTTTCTCTTTTCTTTAAATTAGTTTTTCCAAGTCGATCTCACTATTTCTATTTGCACATCGTAGTTGGTGGTGCAGGTTTCCATCAGACAAGGTTGTGCGATATTTATTTTTCTAAATTTCATTTTCGAAAAGAACGATTCGCAGATGTAAGTTGAAACAAAAGCGCTCACAACTTTTTGTGCCAGATATCTCAAATTACAGAACTTTCCTTTTGTAACATATTTGTTATAAAAATCAGTTTTTGAATCTGATTCTTGAAAAATGGGCTGTTTTCAATGATGCAAGTGGCGTGCGCAGTTCACTTATTCAGCAATGGAAGTGTGTTGCTGAAAAAGTCAATTGCGCACGCAACCTGCATCATTGAAAACACCCATGGTTTTTCCCATTCAGGACCTCAAAAATATGTTAAATCTTTTAGCAACACAAAGTAGTTTGCCCGCTTAAGGCTAAAGCTGGTGACATATACAAGCGTACATGCATTGCATTCAGCGACTCCCTGATATGCGGAGATTTTCCACTGACACATAATTGCATGGTTGCGTTCCGTCCCGGCTCTCACAGATAGCCCCAAAATCTGAGTAACGAGTCGCATGTGTTTGTTGTGTATGCTTGTGTGTCCTATGTCGAATGCGGCAATGCAGAAAAAGTTGAAAGTAGCCCGACATTTGCGTGGCATGCGGAACATTTACGGAATATTTCGTCAGGTCGTATTTGAATAAACACACTTCTATATTATCTGTCAACGAATGCAACGCATGTACGCTTGGATATATCACCAGCTTAAGTCCGATTAAAACTAAGGCTGCCAACTTTCCTAAATCGAAATGGGGGACGGAACGAGGCTTTTCTATGCGATCATGAAAAATATAATAACCCTATATAGTCCGGGGACATTAGCAAAAAAACGCACGAAAGGAGACAAAATTACAAAATGGCTGAAAATTGGTCCACAGCTTCCTTGGGACTTTTTAAGAAAACAATTTCGGAATCACAAAAAAAACATGGCCGCTGGAGATATCACTTTTTGGCCAAAAAATCACTCAAAAATTGGTAATTTCTTGTAATTTTTTCGAAAATCTTGGCCTTTCCGAATTTCCGACCTTAAATAACTTCGAAACGGTTAGGTTTTCGAAAAAATTACAAGAGGGCTTTTTTGTAGGCAACAACTTTTCGTATTGATTGATCAAAAAAAAATTTCGAAAAAACCAGTTTTTGAGCGATTTTTTGGACAAAAAGTGGCGGCCATGCTTTTTTTGTGATTCCGAAATTGTTGTCTTAAAATGTCCCAAGGAAGCTGTGGACCAATTCTCAACCATTTTGAAATTTTGTCTCCTTAAAATGCTAATTTCCCCGGACTAATAGTCCAGTCAAATTCGGGTTTCACCTCGAAATGAGGGGTAATAAGCTGAATATCTGTATGAACCTTTGTTTTGGCATTCTAAATGATGTGTCAAAAGTCTCATGTAACCTCGTGTCCGCGTCTTGAGATATTAAAGGTAAAACGTCACAAGTATCAGTTTTTCGCAAATATCTCGTAAATTGTCGGCTTTACGTAAATTTTGGTTAAGCAAGGTTTGTTCATTAGATAAATCTGCATAAAAATGTCCTATGCAGAATTTACGTGGAACCAAAAGTTTTCGAGATATAGGGCTGAAAAATCTTGGCATCGGGCTGCTTTCATTTCCGCACCACCTCTGAAGGAGAATGGAAAGGGCGCTTTTTACATGGTGTCTCCCGTAGGCCTAATCGTTGGGTTACAAGATATAATAAAATTCTGTTGATTTTCTCTCTATCTCTTCTATTTTCACTTCTTCCATATTGTCATCTTCATCTACAATCATCTCAGAAGAAAATAATGAAATGGGGTCGGCGTCATTATCGTTGAACTCATATTTAACGGTTGTATCCTCGGACATACTATGACACGACTGGCTCTCTGACACGCTACGGAACATGGCAATCTTACTTTTCTACATTCACTCAGTGAGCTTTAGTTGCGCACCCCTGAATTACAGTCTAATTTCTCTCTTTAAGGGCCTTTAGGCTTAATACGCAAAGTGAATACGAAGAGAAGGTACTACATTGATTATATACTAAGTAGATATGGACAAACATTTGTCCGACTACGACGCTAGATGGCGATAGTTACACTGATATGAATTTTTGGGCTTCTAATTTCTGTTGTAAACCTCTAAAATCAACGGGAATGGGTTTTCAACATTAATTTTATAATATTATTTCGTTCTACGTGCACAATAATCATAACATACAAAAATTTTCAATTTTGTTAATTTGTAGTAAAACTTGAAAAAAAGCAGGTTTGCGCCTGAATTTCAAAAGCATTACAAAGCCCTTCACGCATGTTGGAAGAAAAGCCAGAAGTTTCGAATCTAAAAATAGATTCCTGTACACCGTGGGCACTTTCAGTAATGCAGGTTGCGTGCGCAATTGACTTATTCAGCAATGGAAGTGTGTTGCTGAATAAGTCAATTGCGCACGCAACCTGCATTACTGAAAGTGCCCCGTGTTGTTGTTGATTTCTGTGTTGTTTTGTTTAAGAAGGGGGTGGGTGGGCTGAAACTATGATGATGATTTTTACGTCGGTGGCTGAAATTTGTCAATGAAGAGAAAATGAATGAAATGGGAAATTTGACATTGTGTTTTATTCTCTTTTGAGAAAATGAAATATAACGATATTCAAATTAATTAAAAATTTTTCATAACTAAGTCTATCGGGCTTCCTACTCGATAATCAATGGGCAGAAGCTCTAAAAATGAATGGCTGTGCATGTACATATTCCTTTTGTTTTGTTTAGGAAGAGGGAGGGTGGGCTGAAAATATGATGATGGTTAATGGTCAGTGGCTGAAATTTGTATTTCACAATAAGAAAATAATGAATGGAAGAGAGATGCAAATGCAATGGGAAATTTAGACATGGTGTTTCACTCTTTTTTGGGAAAAATGAAATAGGTTTTTTTAACAAAAAGTCTATCTTTTTGTACTGATTTTGATTGTTGCTTATAGAGAAAATATGAGTCTTTTAGTTTGTGTAAACTTTTGAATGGTGATAGTTGGTGTTTAAAAATGGCTTATTGTTGTAGTTTTAAAGATTGTTTTAATATCCACGGCAAAGGATCCACATTAACATTTTTACTGATGCCAAATGATTTTAGAAGGAAGGTTTGGTTAAAACATTCTGGTGATATTAATTTAAAGGTATCATCAACAAAACGAATTTATTTTTGTGAAAAACATTTTTATCCGCGCGACATTGCGAAATGTGCTAATAAAAAAATTATTCATAGAAACGCGATTCCGAAGTCATTCAGTGAAAATATATGTTCCTGTAATGAAGGTAAGATTGATCCATATTGCCAAAATATCCTAGAGTGCGCGAAATTGATGGAAAACAAGGAAGAGAAGCAAACCACTACCTTAAAACGCAGAAAGGAATCGAGACAGGAATCAATCCTATCTTCGGATTCTGGCGAAGAATTAACGGTGAAAAAATGCGCAAATGATAAAACATATACAAGAGATCGCGAGGTACTTAAAACTCTTGAAAATGTAGACATTTGCCAATGGGAGCTTCCTTCAGTACAAAGGGTTGGTTCATCGGATCAAAAGAATAAGATTCGAAGAGTTCCGACATATGTATATGGTTCTCCAAAAATTTCGCCTGCAACTAGAGATAAAAAAAACGAATTGGAAATAATAGACCGGTTATGCGAAGGGAAAACTGACGAAGTAAAAACTTTTTTGAAAAGCCAATTGTTTCATAAGAATTTTGGTAAATGGTCAAAAAAGAGAAAAAATTGGCCATAAAGTATTATTATCTCTCCCCAACGCTGTACCGGCATTTATTAAAAACAGGATTTACTTTTCCATCAACATCGACTATAATTAAATGGCACTCCGCATTGCGTTTTGGGACTGGACTCTCTGGCATTTTGGTGGAAATTTTAAGTAGCAAATTTGAGGAGTTAAATGTTTTAAATCGTAGATGTATTTTAATGTTTGATGAAATGTCCACTAAAAGAGAATTAGAATACAATTCAAAAGATGATATTGTATATGGTTTTACAGATATTTCCTCCATTGGAAGAGAAGACAAAGTTTCTTCTTCGGTCATGTTTTTCATGCTGCGTGGCTTGAATCAAAATTGGAAACAAGCCATTAGTTATATCGCGGGACCTGTAAATGCAGGAAATTTAGTTCATATATTGCAAGAAGAAATTGTAAAATTATTGAAAATTAAATGTGATTTAATTGGCGTCACTTGCGATCAAGGCGCTAGCAATCGCTCTTGCTTTATGAAATTGGGCGTTACAAATGAAAAACCATACTTTATCATCGAAGGTAAGAAAATTTACGCATTTTTTGATATTCCCCACCTTTTTAAAAGCGTGCGAAATTGCCTTTATTTAAACGATGTCCAAATAGAGAATAATGCTATATCTTGGAGTGTCATTAGGGATGTGTATAATTTCGATAATGGAAAAATTAGGGCGATGTACAAATTAACAGATGTACATATAGACCCAAAAAATTTTGATAGGATGTCTGTAAAACTTGCTACTCATGTTTTAAGTCATAGTGTAGCATCGGCGATTCTAACCGCAGTTGGCCTTAATTGCTTTGAAGGAGAGAAGAAGCAGGTGGCTTTAAATACTGCTCATTTTATAAGCACTCTGAATACACTATTTGATAATTTGAATAGCGTAATCAGATACTCTAAAAATCCTGCACGGAATGCTATATCTTCGAATAACACAATTTTGGAAAATTTGAAAGATGCTAAAAATTATATTAGCAAGTGGGCATATACAGGGCGAATGAAGCGGCCATATTGCTTTGATGGTTTATTGCAAACCATAACAGCTATAGAAATGTTGTGGAGTGATCTGAAAGGAAAACAAGATTACATCATAACAAGTCATTTAAACCAGGATCCTTTAGAAAACATGATATCTATGATAAGGGGATTTAAAGGATCATATGAACGTAACCCATCGGTTTATAGAACATATAGAAATTTAAAGCAAATAATTTTCCAAAATGCCGCCCCTTCAGAGCATTCTAGTTATGTAGATTGTGAGTCAACCAATCTAATAGATTGTAATCCAACAAGAGAAAGTGAGGATATCGTACCACCAGAAGCATGTACTAGTACTTACTTTACGGATAAAGAAGAAGATATTCAAATAGAAGAATATTCAGAAATGCTTCAGGACATTTTTGACAAGAGCACACCGCAGGAAAAGCTTAAATATAGCTCGACCTAATATTATTTCGGTTACTTATCTCATAAAATAGTTCAGCGTATGAAATGTGAGGCATGCAAATCCCATGTTGTAAATAGCTCTCCTGAAACATCTAATAAATATCTGCTAATACAACATAAAGCATTTAATCCGTCCCAATCATATGGTTCTCTTACTGTTCCTACTGCAGTATTTGAAGCCGAATTAGCGATTGTATATTGCGCATTTCAGGAACTATTTCCGAAGATTAGGTGGAAAAAAGATATCCTCAACCAATTTATTTTTCCTAAAATAAATGCTCTGGTTTTTCAGTGGCCAGGTTGTAAACACAAGCCGGTAGTTTTAAAATATATTTTAAAACTGCTTATATGGATTGAAATCAAAAATATTAATAAGACATTTCAATTCAAAGACCCATCAAAAAGGATTAATATATTGAGGGGAACGGAATAATGTAAAAATTGGGATATTGGGAATGGTGGTCATAGTGCTGTTGGTGATAGTGGTTTTGGTGATGGTGTTTATGGTGATAGTGCAGATGTTGATATTGGTGATGGTGCTGAAGGTGATATTGGTATTGGTGATGGTGGTTATGGTGCTGATAGTGGTAGTGATATTGGTGATGATGGTTGTGGGGGTGGTGCAGATGGTTAAAGTGGCATTGGTGATGGTGGTATTGGTGATGGTGACGGTGGGTATCGTGGTCGTGCTGATGGTGGTGTTGGTGTTGATGGTGATAGTGGCATTGGGGATGGTGGTTGTTGTGCTGATGGTGGTATTGGTGATGGTGTTGGTGTTGATGGTTATAGTGGCATTGGTAATGGTGATATTGGTGATAGTGGGTATCGTGGTAGTGCTGATGGTGGTGTTGGTGTTGATGGGTACAGTGACGTTGGTGATGCTGGTGTTGGTGCTGATGGTTATAGTGGCATTGTGAATGGTGGGTATGGTGCTGATGGTGTTATTGGTGATGGTGATTGTGGTTATAGTGGTCGTACTGATGGTGGTATTGGTGGTGGTGGTTATGGTGATGGTGCTATTGGTGATGGTGGTAATGGTTCGGTGGTGATGGTGCTATTGGTGATGGTGGCAATGGTGTAGGTACTGATAGTGGTATTGGTGATGGTGGTAACGGTGGAGGTGCTGATAATAGTGATAATAGTGATAATAGTGATAGTGATAATGTGCTAGTGCTCGTAATAGTGATAAAAAGAAAATATGCCAGAGCGTCCCTTGTCAGAGTCCATTGTAGATGTTGATTGGTTTAAAGCGTGTTCCGGATATATAATGAACTTCCTATGACGCGTCAAAAGCAGGTTTTCGCAAATATCTCTTAAATAGTAAAATGTGTTCGCTTGACCAAAACAAATTGTGGATTATTCCTAAAGGGGAAACCACGTTAAAAAAAAGCGCCAAGTACTTTACCTCGAAGGTGGTGTGGAAAAGAGTACATACAGTACTGATTAAAATATTAAGACCACCTATTATTTTCATAAAACTCTGACTTCAAATTACTATAACTTTTTAAACTATAGATGTATTTAAGAAAAAAACCTCAAAATTTAGCTTGTAACATAACATCGTACATCAATATTATCTCGTACATCGATATTATCTACCCATTTTTCACAGCAATGAAAAACATATCAAACGCCACCCCAAAAATAAGGGTAATAGTCATAATTAACGGTGCCAAAAGTAATAAGACTAAACTCTAGCCTAGAGGATGTTTCGGTATTACTTAGTAATGGGATAACTCAATACTTAGAAATGTTTTCTGATATAATTTTTTTTAAAGTATTGCAACTATTCTTAGGGGTGGTCTTAATATTTTAATCAATAGCGAAGTTAATTTTTTTTCCTACTGAGTTTACTGTTTAATTTATTACTATAAATTTTTTACTAATAATACATTGTGATACAAGCTAAATTTTGTGTGTTTTTTTCTTAAATACATCTATAGCTTAAAAAGTTATAGTAATTTGAAGTCAGAGTTTTATGTCGAATAGTAGGTGGTCCTAATATTTTAATCAGTACTGTATTATGCAAAATATTTAATCTTTATATTTTTTATGGCTTAGAGTTGAAAAACTTTTTTTTGAAAAGCTTTACATTTTGTTAAAAGTTGTTACTTTGCAAATTCCGTTGTTTACTGATTAGATTGAAAGATCCTCATACTTTAGATACATATACATTTTTGTTTTTTTTCGGAAACTTGAGAGTAAAGTTATGGATACAACCGAAAAGCGAAATTTTTTTGCAGCCTCTAATTCTATGCCTTCTGTAAAACTGTAAAATTAACTTACATCAGAAATAAAAATTATTTTATAGAGCTCAATAACTATTACAATTGCACTGGCCTGCAACGAAATCCTCTTCAAATGAAATTATCATAGATATTTTAACATGCTGAATCTAAATCTGGGTTTCATTTCTTGCTATCACGTATATACATATTTATAGTTATTAATTTTTTTTTAAATTTCTCAAAATTCAGAATTTTTTGTTTTTCGATTTTACGTTTACGCTATTTTCATTTACATAGTGTGGAGACATATAAGACCAGTTCGAACTGAAGATGATGCAATGACCGGTCCGCCATATAATTTTACTGGGCCTGAGGCAAAAATTTCATTGGGGCAATACGACGGAGAAAAGCCTCTTTCGTGTGGACCCACCATTAAACACCAAATCCACATCAGCTAATTTATTAATAAGTTCTATATTTTCATTCTCTTCTCTTTAATATTTTTTTTGGTTAAAAGGTAAATGTTTTCTTTCAATGCTTGTCTTTTTCTTAAATGTTGCTAGTTTGCAAATTACTGAGTTTGTTGAGTAGATAGAAAGACCCTCTTCAAAACTACATACATTTTTGTTTTTTGCGGAAACTTGAGAGTAGAGGTTCTAAGTGCGACGGAAAACTCACCACCCGCCTAACTGCAGACCTCCCCTGCGCACACATCACTGTTTAGCAGTTCGTTTATAAACAGAAAAACTCATAACATCTCAGAGTTCAAATACAAGGTTCATCGATATCTACTCAAGCACCCTCCAGACCCCTAACCTAACCCTTCTCTTCTATCCATCATATCAATCTTACTACTAGACATTGTACCATGACTTTAACGACATGACGGACTAGTGGTACAAAAGGTGATTCCTGAGCTTGACCATGCCACATAAAAAAAATCAAAAATAAATATCATTTTATATATGTATCTCAATACTAGTACAATTATTCGTAAAAATTTCAAGTTTCTACGAATTAAAATACCTGAGAAAAAAATCTAAAAATTTGTCACATTTTTCGCTCAAAAAAGTTAAATAATCCCTTAAAAGCCATTTCATTTTTCTCAACATAATAACAAACGCTCGATGCCAAATTTCCCATTAAAGTCGTCTTGCCCATTAATTTCTTTACCCAATGTCAAATTTCACCCATCGGCCACGAAATCATCATCACAAAAAACGTAGGAATCTATTTTTAGATCAGCAGCCACTAAAATAAAAGCCGCAGCTAATGATTTTTTTTCCAAAAGCGCGAAAGGCTTTTTCATAAACAAGGAAAAGTTTATTTCGGAAACTAACCATATAGAGGAGAACAAAACCCTGCGATACTAGCGCACGAAGTTCATAGCGTCGTAGTCTGATGTTATTTTGACTCGCGTTTGTCCATATCTACTTAGTATATAATCAATGGGTACTACCATAACCTTCTATATAGAAAGCCATGAACATGCGTTGTGTATGTGTTAGTCTGTGGTCCAGTTATGATTATGCTCGTACTCGTACACGTCAGTCGGAGTCAATTTTGTTATGGCGGGCGGCGTGAATTATTTCGGCGGGCTAAAAAATAATTAAAAGGTAATCAATTGCCCAAAAATAGTGAAGTGAACTTGTTTGAACAAAAAGTTTAAGTGATTATTATATTTTATCAAAAAAAATTAGGCAAAATATGAAAAAAGTGTTTTTTTTTTGTAGGTTATGTTCCGGAGAACCCGACGAGAAATTGTTTGAAAGTTGTTTGGGATTTGGAATATTTGTGTGTAAAATATAGTACAAAATAAAAAAATTAATATTACTGTGTTTTAGATTAAGAAGTGAGCAAATTTGAGCGAGGATTAAGCAAATTTCGAGCGGTATAGGATAAAACTCAGCTCAATTCAGATAAGTATTTTGAAATAGGTTTATGCATGATTATTTTTATAAAATTAAAGAAAAGTTGCTAGTTTTTTAATTAGTTATTGAAGATTTAGAAGCTTGTTATTGTAGAATAAAAGAATAAAAAATAATGCCTCGTCGTTGCTGTGTTCCTGGTTGCAATTCCAATTATGACAGCGTTTTAAAAAACGGTTCACTCGTTTCGACTTTTGCCTTCCCAAAAGATGAAAATCTAAAAGATTTATGGACAAAGGCAATCCACAGAAAGGATTGGGCACCATCGCGACATTCAGCGGTATGTGCATTACATTTTCGTGCATTTAAACAGTGCGATGGTGCAAAACGAATAAATAAAACCGCGGTTCCTTCAATTTTTCCTAACCAACCAGCATACCACACGGTGCCTGAAACTAGTATAAGAGGAGATCCTTCTTTACGAAGAGAACGACTCATTATACGATATGACGAAATGTCTAATAAATTTTTAATGGCAGATTACATAAAATCCTATGAAAATTTCAAAACCAACTTCTCCAAGGAACTAAATTTAGAGAAATGGCGCGTTTTTCAAGATGAGACTCAAATAACTTTCTTTTTATTAGAATCTCACCTGAATCGGGTTGTCAGTTTTCGGTTCAAATCGTTGTGAACCAAAACTTAATAGTTAAAATATTTGTTAAAAGTGTAGAGATTCCCGCGAAAGACTTAACATGGATTTTACCGGGAAATTCAAAACTTGGTCTTTGGTCGGAAATTGTTAATTTATTATCGCGTTATGCTAATATTGAAAATAATAGTTTTGTTCCTGATCGGAAATATTTTCTTCATAAAGCTTCTCACTTTTTAAAGAAAGCGAACGAGTGTGACGACGATCTCGAAAATGAATCCAAAATCGATATTCTAAGCAATCAGGTTGACCTTTTGCTTTCAAAAAAGCTTATATATACTCCATCTTCCATAATAATGGCTTTTGTAATATACAGCCAATCTGCCGCGACCTATGAACTTTTGCGAAAATTTTTGCTCCTTCCTTGTAAAAGATATTTACAGTCCTTGTCATCGAAAATGCACCTGTCCTCAAATTATAAAAATCCTAGCAACGACGAGCGCTACTTTAATCACATTCGCGAAAATTTAAACGATAGAGAAAAGTACGTCGCGCTTTTATTAGACGAAATTTATTTAGGAAAACGTGGTATTGAATATAAAGCTAATAACATAGTAGGCATGGCGCAAAATAACTCTACTGAAGCAGCTAAGACCGTACTGGCTTTTATGATTAAATCGCTATTCGGTTCTTTTAAAGAAATCATTCGGCTTGTCCCAGTCGTCGGCTTAACCGGGGATGAGGCTTATTCATTAACTACCGACATTGTACAATTTGTTCAGCAATTAGGATTTCGCGTTTTAGTTGTAATTACGGATAATAATCGAATAAATCAAGCGATGTTTAAAAAACTTCGTGAAGATCGTGTAAATTATTTTCCGAATCCGAATTTCCCCGGCGAAAATATATATTTGCAGTACGATACGGTGCACATATTTAAAAACGTCCGCAACAATTGGATTAATTTAAAAAATCATGGCAGGAAATTCCATTATCCTGACTTTAAATCGTTTGAAGTTAAAAGTGCGTCTTTTGACCACATCGAACAATTATACAATGACGAATCGGGACTATTTGTTAAGCAAGCCTGTAAATTAAATTTTAAAACAATTTATCCGAATAATTTGGAACGGCAAAATGTTCAACTAGTAGATAATACTTTTCACCATACCACTATTGCCGCGTTAAAATCAAAAATAGATATGCTTCAAACCGCGGAATTTTGTGATATTATTAGAAATTGGTGGGATACAGTAAACGTTAAAAGTCATTCTCTCGGGGTTAACAAACGAAACGATTGGTCGAAACCTTTCTATAACCTTTCAGATTACAGGCTTGAATTTCTCACTGAATTTTTATCGTGGATTGAAGTCTGGAGATGCTCGGCAGATAACGGTAATAACGGAACTTTAAGTAGGGACACATTCGACGCTGTTGTTGTCACTACCAAAACTTTAATTCATTTAATAAAATATTCTCAAATATAAAATATTACGGATTTAAATATCAAATATATTTTATCGGGTAAATTTCAAACGGATGATTTAGAACGCCGCTTTGGTTTGTATCGTTCTTTGTCGGGCTGCTCATATAGAGTTTCTTACGCAGAAATTGTTGAATCTGAAAAGAAGATTCGTGTCCATAATGTTTTTTTACATAACAAAAAAAATTACACTAAACTCGCTCGGAATACGGGTGAAAATTCGTTAGACGAAACGGTCGATATTAGCATTTTCAATTCGGTGTTCGATTCAGATTACTTGCAAGAAGCAATAATTGATGATTCCTCTCATTTATATGCAGCAGGTTATGCATCTAATGCTGTCGCGAAGCGGTTGTCGTGTGTTGATTGTAAAGCTTTAATCGTAATGGAGAAAGGAGCGGTTTCCGAAGATGAGTATTTTAACTCATTGCAACGTGGAGGTCTATCAATTCCTACTCCACAAGTTAAGTATTTATTATTCCATATGAGCAGTATTCTCCAGCATATTCTTAAAGAAGGACATTTAAAACGGGTTTTTTATGAGGCAACTAATCATAAAAGTATATTATGTTGCCTTACGCTTCAAAGTGTCTCGGAAGAGAACTATGATATTGTTTTAAATTTTGAATGTCAGTGCGGTCTAACTTCGAAAGAATTATTTATCAACATTTGCTTCCGTCTAGCGAATATTTTACTTAATAACTTCACAAAAAATTTACGCGACGGAAAAACTGAAGATGCGAACAAAGAAAATCGCAAGCTTCTAAATTTTCAATAATATAAGGCTGTGAAAAAGTCATTTTGTTGAGTTTTGTTTTCTTTTGGAATATTTTAGATTTTTTTTTTATTAATTTTCAAATATATTTATTTTATATTTATTTATTTTCATATGTTTATGATTATGATTTTAAAGAAATTTGTTTATTGCGTAATAATATATTGAATTTTATAATCCAAGTTTGTTTGTTTTTTCTTTTTAGATTATGATGAAGATTTTAGATGAAGCAGTTTCGCAGAAGTTAAATGAAGAAGTTCTGTTTTGGTTTTTAATTTATTTATTTATTTTCATTATTATTATTTATTTTTAATATGTTTATTAATTTTAATTTTATTTATTAAATTTTTTTTAATGTTTTTTGTTATATTATATTATATACATATTTAATGTTTTTTGTTATATTATATTCGAAAAAAGAATTTATTTTTTATTTTTTTATTATACATTATATTATTTTGAATTTTATCAATAAATTTTATTTAATTTATATGTATTTTCAGTATATAATTAATTTCATTTGGCCCACTAAAATCACAAAAAACAAAAATACAATTTATTTCCACAGCCACTTTTCTCCATGAAATTTGAGAGGAACGGAATATGGCACCCAGGCCACAGAATTGCTTACATGTATGTGTGAGCATGGCATGTTCATGGCTTTCTATATAGAAGGTTATGGTCATAACCTTCTATATAGAAAGCCATGAACATGCGTTGTGTATGTGTTAGTCTGTGGTCCAGTTATGATTATACTCGTACTCGTACACGTCAGTCGGAGTCAATTTTGTTATGGCGGGCGGCGTGAATTATTTCGGCGGGCTAAAAAATAATTAAAAGGTAATCAATTGCCCAAAAATAGTGAAGTGAACTTGTTTGAACAAAAAGTTTAAGTGATTATTATATTTTATCAAAAAAAATTAGGCAAAATATGAAAAAAGTGTTTTTTTTTTGTAGGTTATGTTCCGGAGAACCCGACGAGAAATTGTTTGAAAGTTGTTTGGGATTTGGAATATTTGTGTGTAAAATATAGTACAAAATAAAAAAATTAATATTACTGTGTTTTAGATTAAGAAGTGAGCAAATTTGAGCGAGGATTAAGCAAATTTCGAGCGGTATAGGATAAAACTCAGCTCAATTCAGATAAGTATTTTGAAATAGGTTTATGCATGATTATTTTTATAAAATTAAAGAAAAGTTGCTAGTTTTTTAATTAGTTATTGAAGATTTAGAAGCTTGTTATTGTAGAATAAAAGAATAAAAAATAATGCCTCGTCGTTGCTGTGTTCCTGGTTGCAATTCCAATTATGACAGCGTTTTAAAAAACGGTTCACTCGTTTCGACTTTTGCCTTCCCAAAAGATGAAAATCTAAAAGATTTATGGACAAAGGCAATCCACAGAAAGGATTGGGCACCATCGCGACATTCAGCGGTATGTGCATTACATTTTCGTGCAAATGATTTTAAACAGTGCGATGGTGCAAAACGAATAAATAAAACCGCGGTTCCTTCAATTTTTCCTAACCAACCAGCATACCACACGGTGCCTGAAACTAGTATAAGAGGAGATCCTTCTTTACGAAGAGAACGACTCATTATACGATATGACGAAATGTCTAATAAATTTTTAATGGCAGATTACATAAAATCCTATGAAAATTTCAAAACCAACTTCTCCAAGGAACTAAATTTAGAGAAATGGCGCGTTTTTCAAGATGAGACTCAAATAACTTTCTTTTTATTAGAATCTCACCTGAATCGGGTTGTCAGTTTTCGGTTCAAATCGTTGTGAACCAAAACTTAATAGTTAAAATATTTGTTAAAAGTGTAGAGATTCCCGCGAAAGACTTAACATGGATTTTACCGGGAAATTCAAAACTTGGTCTTTGGTCGGAAATTGTTAATTTATTATCGCGTTATGCTAATATTGAAAATAATAGTTTTGTTCCTGATCGGAAATATTTTCTTCATAAAGCTTCTCACTTTTTAAAGAAAGCGAACGAGTGTGACGACGATCTCGAAAATGAATCCAAAATCGATATTCTAAGCAATCAGGTTGACCTTTTGCTTTCAAAAAAGCTTATATATACTCCATCTTCCATAATAATGGCTTTTGTAATATACAGCCAATCTGCCGCGACCTATGAACTTTTGCGAAAATTTTTGCTCCTTCCTTGTAAAAGATATTTACAGTCCTTGTCATCGAAAATGCACCTGTCCTCAAATTATAAAAATCCTAGCAACGACGAGCGCTACTTTAATCACATTCGCGAAAATTTAAACGATAGAGAAAAGTACGTCGCGCTTTTATTAGACGAAATTTATTTAGGAAAACGTGGTATTGAATATAAAGCTAATAACATAGTAGGCATGGCGCAAAATAACTCTACTGAAGCAGCTAAGACCGTACTGGCTTTTATGATTAAATCGCTATTCGGTTCTTTTAAAGAAATCATTCGGCTTGTCCCAGTCGTCGGCTTAACCGGGGATGAGGCTTATTCATTAACTACCGACATTGTACAATTTGTTCAGCAATTAGGATTTCGCGTTTTAGTTGTAATTACGGATAATAATCGAATAAATCAAGCGATGTTTAAAAAACTTCGTGAAGATCGTGTAAATTATTTTCCGAATCCGAATTTCCCCGGCGAAAATATATATTTGCAGTACGATACGGTGCACATATTTAAAAACGTCCGCAACAATTGGATTAATTTAAAAAATCATGGCAGGAAATTCCATTATCCTGACTTTAAATCGTTTGAAGTTAAAAGTGCGTCTTTTGACCACATCGAACAATTATACAATGACGAATCGGGACTATTTGTTAAGCAAGCCTGTAAATTAAATTTTAAAACAATTTATCCGAATAATTTGGAACGGCAAAATGTTCAACTAGTAGATAATACTTTTCACCATACCACTATTGCCGCGTTAAAATCAAAAATAGATATGCTTCAAACCGCGGAATTTTGTGATATTATTAGAAATTGGTGGGATACAGTAAACGTTAAAAGTCATTCTCTCGGGGTTAACAAACGAAACGATTGGTCGAAACCTTTCTATAACCTTTCAGATTACAGGCTTGAATTTCCCACTGAATTTTTATCGTGGATTGAAGTCTGGAGATGCTCGGCAGATAACGGTAATAACGGAACTTTAAGTAGGGACACATTCGACGCTGTTGTTGTCACTACCAAAACTTTAATTCATTTAATAAAATATTCTCAAATATAAAATATTACGGATTTAAATATCAAATATATTTTATCGGGTAAATTTCAAACGGATGATTTAGAACGCCGCTTTGGTTTGTATCGTTCTTTGTCGGGCTGCTCATATAGAGTTTCTTACGCAGAAATTGTTGAATCTGAAAAGAAGATTCGTGTCCATAATGTTTTTTTACATAACAAAAAAAATTACACTAAACTCGCTCGGAATACGGGTGAAAATTCGTTAGACGAAACGGTCGATATTAGCATTTTCAATTCGGTGTTCGATTCAGATTACTTGCAAGAAGCAATAATTGATGATTCCTCTCATTTATATGCAGCAGGTTATGCATCTAATGCTGTCGCGAAGCGGTTGTCGTGTGTTGATTGTAAAGCTTTAATCGTAATGGAGAAAGGAGCGGTTTCCGAAGATGAGTATTTTAACTCATTGCAACGTGGAGGTCTATCAATTCCTACTCCACAAGTTAAGTATTTATTATTCCATATGAGCAGTATTCTCCAGCATATTCTTAAAGAAGGACATTTAAAACGGGTTTTTTATGAGGCAACTAATCATAAAAGTATATTATGTTGCCTTACGCTTCAAAGTGTCTCGGAAGAGAACTATGATATTGTTTTAAATTTTGAATGTCAGTGCGGTCTAACTTCGAAAGAATTATTTATCAACATTTGCTTCCGTCTAGCGAATATTTTACTTAATAACTTCACAAAAAATTTACGCGACGGAAAAACTGAAGATGCGAACAAAGAAAATCGCAAGCTTCTAAATTTTCAATAATATAAGGCTGTGAAAAAGTCATTTTGTTGAGTTTTGTTTTCTTTTGGAATATTTTAGATTTTTTTTTTATTAATTTTCAAATATATTTATTTTATATTTATTTATTTTCATATGTTTATGATTATGATTTTAAAGAAATTTGTTTATTGCGTAATAATATATTGAATTTTATAATCCAAGTTTGTTTGTTTTTTCTTTTTAGATTATGATGAAGATTTTAGATGAAGCAGTTTCGCAGAAGTTAAATGAAGAAGTTCTGTTTTGGTTTTTAATTTATTTATTTATTTTCATTATTATTATTTATTTTTAATATGTTTATTAATTTTAATTTTATTTATTAAATTTTTTTTAATGTTTTTTGTTATATTATATTATATACATATTTAATGTTTTTTGTTATATTATATTCGAAAAAAGAATTTATTTTTTATTTTTTTATTATACATTATATTATTTTGAATTTTATCAATAAATTTTATTTAATTTATATGTATTTTCAGTATATAATTAATTTCATTTGGCCCACTAAAATCACAAAAAACAAAAATACAATTTATTTCCACAGCCACTTTTCTCCATGAAATTTGAGAGGAACGGAATATGGCACCCAGGCCACAGAATTGCTTACATGTATGTGTGAGCATGGCATGTTCATGGCTTTCTATATAGAAGGTTATGTTATGGTACTACATTGATTATATACTAATATACTAAGTAGATATGGACAAACGCAAGTCAAAATAACATCCAGCTACGACGCTACGAGCTTCGTGCGCTAGTATCGCAGGGTTTTGTTCTCCTCTATATGGTTAGTTTCCGAAATAAACTTTTCCTTGTTATGAAAAAGCCCTTCGCGCATTTGGAAAAAAAATCAGAGGCTGCGGCTTTTATTTTAGTGCCTGCGGATCTAAAAATAGATTCCTACGTTTTTTGTGATGGTGATTTCGTGGCCGATGGGTGAAATTTGACAATGGGGTAAAGAAATGAATGGGCGAGACGACTTTAATGGGAAATTTGGCATCAAGCGTTTCTTATTATGTTGAAAAAAATGAAATGGGTTTTAAGGGATTATTTCATTTTTAGCGAAAAATGTGACAAATTATTAAATTTTTTTTCTCAGTTATTTTAATTCGTAGAAACTTGAAATTTTTATGGGTAATTGTACTAGTATTGAGATATACAAAATAATTTTTATTTTTTAATTTTTTTTATATGGCATGGTCAAGCTAAGGAATCTCCCTTTGGAACACTAGTCCGTCATGTGCTGCAAGTCATGGTGTAATGTCTAGTTGTCTAGTAATAAGCTTGATCTGAAGGATAGAAGACAAGGCATAGGTTAGGGGTTTGCAGGGTGCGTGAGTAGATGTCGATGAACCTTGCTTTTGAACTCGGAGGTCTTATATGGGTTCAGCAAAACCGACTGTGGAGTTGTTCTATTTATAAACGAACTTCTAAACCGTAATGGCGTGAAGAGGAGGTCTGTAGTGAGCCGCGGGTAAGACGGGTTGGCTAGTATTGTGTTGCGAGAAAAAAGTTGCCGTGTAGGCAGGAGGTTCTTAATTTCAGTGGAGCAGTCGCTATGGTAATAGCGGTAAAATTTAGGGAGGGCTGCTACATTCCTACGGTGTCTTTAGTGGTCTATGGAGGAGCAGAGGGGCGGTTTTGCACCTTCTCCAGCCAAGTCAAAGTAGTTTTTGGGGCACCCGCTCAAATATACGAATAATATTCAAGGCGAGGCGGAATGTAGGATTTGTAGATTGCAGCCAGGGCAGCTGGCTTAAGGAGTATCCACACATATCAGGGCGGTGCCCGGGACGTCACAGGGCTGTGTTCCGTCATGTGTGAACGAGTAAAGGAATATCCACACGTATTAGGGTTCCGTCAGGGGTTCAAAAAATATTGGTGCGTACATTTTATATGTACTCGTTCACACATGTCCGTGCGTACATTTTATATGTACTCGTTCACACATGTCCGTGCGTACATTTTATATGTACTCGTTCACACATGTCCGTGTCCTGGCCGGAGAAAAAAATCTAACGTCGCGGCCACGTCCCTGATGTGTGTGGATACTCCTTTAAGGAGGAACTTGCATCTTTTGAGGAATCTCAGGCATTGATAAACTTGTTGGGCGATTTGGAATATGTGATTATTCAATCGCAGATCTAAAGATAAAATCTCGTCTAAGATATTTACAGATGAGTCAGCCATTAGATTTTTTTTGCCTGCTGAAATAAAGGGAGGGACGGTGCAGGATTTTGTAGAGATAAGACAGTACTTGGTTTTGGTTGGGTTGAAATTCGACACAATTCTATAGGCCCCAATCAAGAATGAGTTCAATGTCCCGTTAATAGAGTTGGACATGACCTCACGGCCTAGGAGACAAGGTGTGGCAAGTGCTTGTCTTATGTTGTCGAAGGCGTAGGAGAAACGCAGAGTACTGTCGTCGGCAAAACTATGAAGTGGGCTGAAGGGGATTGAGAGCAGATCATTAATGGGAACACCAGCCGAGATGGAATTAGGGTTGGGCTCGACGTCATCCAATCCTTCCTTCATTGAACGGCCAGAAATAAAGCTCTCAAACCAGTTCCTTAGAACTGAGATGTAAGTTAATTTTACAGTTTTACAGAAGGCTTCTAATTAGAGTCTGCAACAATTTTCCGCTTTTCCGTTGCACGCGTAGCTCTACTCTCAAGTTTCTGAAAGGAACAAAAATGTATGTAGTTTTGAAGAGGGCCGGCCTTTCTATCTACTCAATAAACTCAGTAATTTGCAAAGTCACAAGGAACTTATGTTGTTTAATGGTGGGTCCACATGAAAGAGGCTTTTGTCGGTCGTACTTTGAAGTTATACCAACCCGGTAAGTTAAAAATTCTCCTAGACGAATTGATGAAATACAGAGTGGACGTAGCGGCCATTCAGGAGATGAGATGGACTGGACAGGGAATATTCGAAAAAAGAACACATAACATATTTTATAGCTGCAAAGAAAGAGACCACATACTAGGTACAGCATTCATTGTTCGGAAGGAAATAAACCACCTTGTCATAGGATTTGAAGCCATAAATGAAAGAATGTGCAAGATTCGTTTAAGGGGCAAATTCTTCAATTATTCAGTCATAAATGTACACGCTCCAACAGAAGAGAGCCCGGAAGAAGAAAAGGAGATGTTCTACGACTCTTTAGAGAGAGTATACAGAAACTTTCCCCGTCATGACATAAAGATAGTCATTGGAGATGCCAATGCTAAAATAGGACGGGAAGCAGCGTTTCAGCCTACAATTGGAAAGTTTAGTTTGCACGAACACCACAATGATAATGGATTAAGACTTATAAACTTCGCCATGGCGCAAAATATGGTTATATCCAGCACCAAATTCCAGCATAAGGATATTCAAAAAGCAACCTGGAAGTCGCCAGATGGAGTAACCAACAACGCAATCGATCATGTCCTTATAGACGCGCGCCACCAGTCCAATGTGCTTGATGTGAGAGTATACCGCGGCGCAAATGTAGACTCTGACCACTTCTTAATGGGAACGAAAATTAGGGGCAGGATATCGACAATAAAAACAAGAAGAGGAAACAGAGACAGAAAATACAACGTGGCAGGATTGCAGGAAGAGCAAACTAGGGCTGATTATGAGAACCTGCTCAACGTAAGAATAAATGAAATTGGTCAAAACACACATGAAAACTTGAACGACCAATGGAATGACATAAAAAGAGCAGTGAAAGGATCAGCAGAAGATATTCTAGGTTTCGTTCAACAAGAACGAAGAGTAGAATGGTTTGACGAAGAATGCGCCCAGGTGACAATGGAGAAAAACCGAGCTTACCAAGTCATGCTAAGTAGGCACAGAACAAGAAACTCTGAAGAGGAGTATAAAGAAAAGAGGCGAGCTGAGAAGAGAATGCACAAAGCGAAAAAAAGGCAGTTTTGGGAAGAACAAATGAAAAAAATAGAAGAATCAGCAAGCTTAAATGATGCAAGAAACTTCTACAAAAAGGTAAACCAACAACGGAAAGAATTTAAGCCTAGAGTGACAATGTGCAAGGATAAAAGTGGGGAGATATTAAGTAATAAGGACGAAGTATTGGCTAGATGGGCAGAGCATTTCGAGGAACTACTACTAATGAACCCAGAGCAGGAGCACATTGGTACCCGAAATGTGCAGAACATGAACGCGGACGATGAGAATGACAGCACAGCAGCCCCCACCATAGAGGAAGTACGCCTGGCATTGCGAGCACTAAAAAATAATAAGGCATCAGGGTCTGACAACATACCTGCAGAACTCATTAAGCAAGGCGGAGAGGAAACTATCCAAAAACTACATGAAGTAATAGTGGAAATCTGGAGACGGAAAGAAATGCCTGATGAGTGGAACGAGGGCATAGTGTGTCCCTTACACAAAAAAGGAGACCCTCTATCTTGCAACAACTATAGAGGAATAACGCTATTGAACACAACGTACAAAGTATTTTCACGTGTACTCTATATTAGACTACGACCATACGTGGAAAGAATATTAGGAGAGTATCAATGCGGTTTTCGTCCTGGAAGATCCACAACCGACCAGCTATTTGTACTCAGAGAAACCCTAGAAAAAGCTGTTGAATTTAACATAAACATCCACATGTTATTCATCGACTACAAATATGCTTACGATAGTGTGAACCGTAATGAGTTATTTGATGCTATGGAGCAGCTCGGAATACCTAATCACCTAGTAGAACTGACGAAAATTTCGATGAAAGATGCAAGGTGTAGAGTCAGAATAGATGGTGAACTATCCCCACCCCTCAGAACAAATAGAGGATTAAGGCAAGGCGACGCACTATCCTGCTTGTTATTCAACGTGGCCCTAGAAAAAGCAGTAAGAGATGCATCGATTAACACATCAGGGTGCATCTTCGATAGGTCAGTGCAAATATTAGCCTTTGCCGACGATATAGCTATCCTTGGAAGATCATTTGAGAGCATGAAGGAGACCTTTGTAGCACTTGAGCAAGCCGCAAAAAAAATCGGGTTGGAAATAAACGAGCACAAAACAAAGTATATGTACACAAAAAACGCCAGAAGTAGCAGACAGAACATAACGATAGACACCTACAATATAGAAGCAGTAGATGAGTTTGTGTACCTCGGCACGATTATAACAAAAGGTAATGATACATCGGCCGAAATCAGAAGACGAATAGCACTGGCTAATAAATGCTACTTTGGTCTACGCAGGCACCTGACGTCTAGAAATATATCAAGGAAGACAAAACTGGCACTTTACACGACACTAATAAGGCCTGTCCTACTATATGGTTCGGAAGTGTGGACATTGAAAAACGCAGACGAAGCATTGGTAGGAAGATTTGAAAGGAGAATTCTTCGTTCGATCTACAAAGGAATACAGGTTGATGGCGTTTGGAGAAGAAGATACAACTCAGAGTTGTATGAAATCAGCAAGATTCCAAACATTGTCAAAGTGATCAAAATAAACAGACTGCGATGGATTGGTCACGTCCAACGAGGTGCGGAACGGAACCCGACAAAGATAGTGCTGGGGAAAGTACCGTCAGGAAAACGCAGACCCGGCCGGCCTAAGAAAAGATATATAGATGACGTCGAAGAAGACTTGAGGCAGTTGGGAATAAGAAACTGGAAAAGTCGTGCCAGAGATCGAGAATCATGGAGGCGAATGCTGGAGGAAGCCAAGGCCAACAATAGGCTGTGGAGCTCCTGATGATGATGACTTTGAAGTTTGAATGGAACGTCCGACGGAATGCCTGTGTGGACAATGTCGACGGAATGTTTGTGCGCA
The DNA here is from genome assembly GCA_963855945.1 of Thereva nobilitata. Taxonomy (NCBI): domain Eukaryota; kingdom Metazoa; phylum Arthropoda; class Insecta; order Diptera; family Therevidae; genus Thereva; species Thereva nobilitata. Next base: position 72,852,351 of record OY979695.1, read on the forward strand.
CTGTTTCCAGCGGCTTACGAGCGCCTTTTCTTTGTTTCACGGGTATTATTCTATGGGAAAAAAGTTTTGCGAACAAAGTTTGTGTTGTCCCCTTCCACATATGTACATATGTACCTACATACCAAAATTTTTTAGAATTTTGGGTAATTACTTACTTTATCACCTCATCCCCCGGGGGTAGGGGTTGTATAGAGCATTGACCTGAACACATTTCCTTTGGAATTAGCCGTCGTTCACCCCTAAAAAGTTATTCAGGGTTGAAATTTTGTAAAAATCAATTTTCTACAAATAATTTTTTTTAAAATAGCGGTTGAATAAGCAGTTATTTTAGTAACGACTTTGACTTTGGATTGCGCGCCGCCAAAAACTCCCCCACCTCAATTTCTACCTATTCTCGGAGTAGGGCGCGACCCTTTTGGTGCTGCGCCCAGAGCGGAGGACTAGGCGATAAAGTAAACAATCACTCTTAATACAAACATTTAAAAAGACTTTCAAAATCTGTTATTTCTTCATTGAATTCGACTTATCTTGAGAAATATGAAGTAAGGTTTTGAACGAAAATTCAGTTTTTTTATTGTAAACAAATACATATATTCAAATTTACCCAACTAACCACACAAATTTTCTCTATAATCAATAATAAAATCAATAAAAAAAGTTTGAATTTTTGTTAAAAAAACACTAATTCATTTTTCTCAAAATGGAAAAAAAACACGATGATTAATTTCCCATTACATTTGCATCTCCATTCATCATCTTCTTCATTGTTAAATTTCAGCCACCGACCAAGAAATCGTATTTTCCAACAACAACAAAACAACAAAACAAAAGGAATACGCGCACAGGAATCTATTTTTTTTAGATCCAAAACTTCTGGCTTTTCTTCCAACATGCGTGAAGGGCTTTGTAATGCTTTTTAAAATTCAGGCGCAAACCGGCTTTTTTCAAGTTTTACTAAAAATTAACAAAATTGAAAATTTTTTTATTTTATAATTATTATGCACGTATAAGGAAATAATATTAATTAATTAATGTTGAAAACCCATTCCCATTGATTTTAGAGGCGTACAACAGAAATTCGCACCCCAAAACTTAAAACTGTACAACTATCGCTATCTAGTATCGTAGCTGGACAAATGTTTGTCCATATCTACTTACTCTATAATCAATCGGTACTAACATAGCCAAATAAAAGGAAAGATATTCCATTTCATACAAGAAAAATGTGCACGTTCTTGTTGAGAGAGCTTTCCTATTTCCTCCATTTAAGCTTCCTCCAAGCGAAAGCTGCCCCCGCTAAATCCTTATTTTCGGTGGCACTGTCCAGATATTTGAGTAAATCTTATCTGAAGAGAGTAAATGGAAAGAAAAACGTTGGCGATGCATGGGAGCAGGGTTCTTCTAGAGCTATTCGCGTTTGCGCTTCTTTTTTTACAGGTTTTCTCATTTATGAATGGCATATGTACGAATGTGTATATTGTATTCTAGGTAAATTTGATTAAAGGGATTTGTTGGTGGAAAAAAATGAAAATAAGAAGGAAGCTGTTTGTTTGATTTTTTGTTTAAATGACAAAAATCAATTACATATTTTTAGAAGTTACGATTTTATTTTTTCAGGTCCGACTTTTCGGTTTCTACTACTTTGCAAAAGTTAGTAAAACCGTGAGTTTTGTGCGAATTTTGATTTCGTTTTGATTTATAACAATCATTTCCGCAATGTGTTTATTTTGCAGATTTGGGAAAGTTTTATTTTGGTCAAAGTTTCACAAGCAAATTATTGCGTTTTACAAGGATTTGAAAATGTAAAATATCATATCATGAATAAATTTAAAAATATGAAAAGTGGAAATTATTTCTTTATGGCTATTTTTGGACATTCTCACGTTTTATTCGTAAACGGGCGAGAAAGTTTCGGTGTCCCTCTAATACTAGTATTTTGTTAAAAAAATACTCCTTTCTACACCACCGCAGGGGTAGAGTAATTGGCGCGTTTTTTTTAAAGTGGTGTCCCCAGTAAGCCTAATCAACAAAAAAAATTTCGGCGTTACATCCCTTACAGGCATTTATTTAGTCTTCATTGCGTAAGTCCGACACAAAATGTTGGCAGACGTAAAAACGGAGTAAGCTCAGGGTCGTCCTAAGACAACTCGGCGCCCATGGGCTACTAAAAATTATGCGCCCCTCTAAGAAAATACACGGGATGCCTGGAGGATTTTAGTGAAAAAGGAATTGTTTCCAGTCTCAAATGTTTTTTTAACACGTTTAACCGCCGCTACGCAAGTTATCGGTAATCTTATGAAAAATCTACCTTTCTTTCTTTCTAAATGTAGTTGAGTATATCTCGGTATGCGTAGGTCCAAAAAAATCGAAAAAAAATTGAGGCTGTTCGTTATGATATTGGCTATATAAAATTGTTATCTGCACATATAACCTCAAAAAACTGAAAAAACTGCTAACTTCGGGTGTTTTTAGTGCAATATTATAAAATTTTCAGAAATTATACTTTATAATGTGAAAAATAACTGGTTAAAATTTCAAGCCAAAATATCTAATATAAGTCCCAAAAATTGAATTAAAATTTGAAAATTGATTGGCCAATAAATTTTGTGCATCGCATAGTATGAGGTTCTTTCTTCTTTTAAAATGTATGTTTTTTTAAGAACGTTATGATGGTGAAGAAGAAAAAATTTTTAAACTTGAAAAAAAAGTGAAAAAAATTTTTTCGAAAAATTTCATTTTTTTGATAAAACGGAAATCATTATTGACATAAAATTTAAAATATTTTCGTCGTTTGTACTCATCACAATTTTATACCTTGAAATTTGTAAAGGTTAAATGATTCTGTATTTCGTTTCGACTGTACAGATTTTTCTAAAGAAACGTATAATTCAACAAGGGCGGCCCCTTTTTCTTAAGACCAAATTTCCTTGACGTTTCCAGGTTCTCCAGACAATATTTGAATTTTTTCTAGACTCTACGTTGTATCATGAAACTAGAGATGACTATATGAATATATTGAATAGAAGAAGGCCACGGCGACTATCCTGACGAAAGGAATCCTTGGAATCTGATAATATGTGTTCTTCCGTAGAGATAGTCTTATCCGAGATGGTCTTATCCATTCAAGGGTCGAACCTGGTATTCCAAATTTTAAGAATTTAGCAATTAAAATATGATAGTCTAGTTTATCAAAGGCCTTGCTGAAATCAGTATAAATAGCATCAATTTGATGGCCGCTCTCGATACCACAGAGCAGTTCGTAAATTAGGACGATGGAGTTTGAGGAGGTCGAACGCAATTTTCTTAAGCCGTGTTGTAGTTAATTTAGGTATGGGTCGATTAGAAGGGATATCGTATCGTAGACGAGTTTCGAAATAGTCTGGGGATTGATGATAGGATGGCAATAGCTCTATAGTTATCAACTACAATTGTCGTAAATGCATATCAGATGCCTTATGGATTGGTGTGAGGTAGAATTTCATCTAAACGGTAGGAATCATTCCCCGATTTTATTTCTTCAATAAATTTCTTGTTGAGAATTTGTCCGTCTTTTGAAATTTGTAGGAGATTTGAAAGGGCAAGACCCTTTTATGCTTCAAAGAAAGATCTCATTAAGTTAGCTGCCCAAAAATGATATCTAGTACAGAATTAATTGTTTTTAGAATTCCAGAAACGTACTAAAACGTCCATTTGTCCTTTTTGGGCTACCTTGTTAAGCGACTCATCAAAGCCAACTACTATATAATCACAATTGAAAGAAATATCCTAGTACATATGAGGCTGTCAGTGCAAAAGTGGTGCAACCCCAGACGATGTAAACCACCGGTGTAGTCAGCTTACACCCTTTTTTAATGGTTTTATTTAGCTTCACCTCGGATATTTGTTTGTTTGGTTCAAATCTTGCGACAGCTTTTTCGTCTACTTCTACTGAACCAATTCTTATGAAATTTTGCCCACACATTGAGCTCCCGTGACAATGCAATCTGACAATTTTGTACAAAAATCAAGATGGCGGTTCCAAGATGGCGGACGAATTTTGCAATTGTGTTCCGATTCCATTGAAAATCGGTATCGGGGGGTTTGTAGGGCCACAAATGACGAATCTGTGGTCAAAATTTAAAAATTCAAAATGGCGGCGCCAATATGGCGGATGAATTTTGCCAATGTGTTCTGAATCCATTGAAAATCGGTATCGGGGGGTTTGTAAAGCCACAAATGACGATTCTGTGGTCAAAATTTGAAAATTCAAAATGGCGGCGCCAATATGGCGGATGAATTTTGCCAATGTGTTCTGAATCCATTGAAAATCGGTATGGAGGGGTTTGTAGGGCCACAAATGACGATTCTGTGGTCAAAATTTGAAAATTCAAAATGGCGGCGCCAATATGGCGGATGAATTTTGCCAATGTGTTCTGAATCCATTGAAAATCGGTATCGGGGGGTTTTAGGGCCACAAATGACGATTCTGTGGTCAAAATTTGAAAATTCAAAATGGCGGCGCCAATATGGCGGATGAATTTTGCCAATGTGTTCTGAATCCATTGAAAATCAGTATCGGGGGGTTTTTAGGACCACAAATGACGATTCTGTGATCAAAATTTGAAAATACAAAATGGCGGAAGAATTTTGTAAATGCGTCCTAAATCTATTGAAAATCGGTATTGGGGAGTTTTTAAGGTTAAAAATGACGAATTTGTGGTCAAAATTTTAAAAAAATCAAAATGGGAAATAATGAATCTGTTGTCAAAATTATAAAATTTAAAATTCACCAGAATTTTGTAAAAAGTAAAATCCAAAAATTACTGAATTAAGACTAAAAGGAATACAATAAGGTTATTTCATTGGAATATTTTTTGATGCTTTGAATGCACCCAAGTTAAGGTTTCTGTATTGTGCCGAGAACTGTGTGGCGTTAGGGTGGTTAAAAATGATACGTCGTTAGTGATACACCACCCAAGTCAACGTTAGAAACGTGCCGAGGACTGTGTGGCATTAGGGTGGATAAAAATGATATGTCGTTAGCGTTTCAGCCTCAAGGCTGGGCACACCTTGTTGTATAAGAGCCTTGTCCCTCTACGTACGACGCAAATGTATGAAACAGATATCTGTTCAAATTGATTTTGAAAGAGACGGCGTACACCTTATTCATCCTAAAGCCATACAATTTCCAGCAAAGTTTAATTATGGAACGGCCGAGAGAAGGATGTTGCCAATAATTTTGTCATGGGCCTCCACTGTCCATAAAATGCAGGGTAGTACTGTTGACCATGCTGTAGTGTATTTGGGCTCCAAACTGTTTGAGGAAGGTCAAGCGTATGTAGCATTGAGTCGCGTAAGGGCTTTGGAAGGGCTATGTATTGAGGAGCTTGATTGTCAGAAATTAAAAGGTAAGAAACCGTGCAATAAAGATGCAATGAAAGAGTTGGAAAGGATGAGGAGTTTGCATAATGATACGAGCCAAAATCAAACTAAAAACTAGAAAATAAAAAAATAGGTAAAAAAACTTTTAAGTTAAATGGTTTTATTTGAAATCATAAGCTGTACCAAAAACTAGAAAATAATTAGAACACAAACATGGACCTTCTTGAGATTCCGACGTCTGGTAAGAAATCATGCAATAGTAGCCGTGCTGTTTTCTTATGTCGTATGCCAAGGTACCCTTTGTGTCGCTGCGTCAACGGATTAAGTAATATTCTGGGACTTTTAACAGACTAAAATAAAAACATGGGGCGCATTTGAAATATATTGGTGGGCTTGGAAACACATTCTTCTAGACAAGTCGTTCTTATTTAATTATACAGTGTTTATACAGGTTTTTATGCGCCCCATGTTTTTATTTTAGTCTGTTAAAAGTCCCAGAATATTACTTAATCCGTTGACGCAGCGACACAAAGGGTACCTTGGCATACGACATAAGAAAACAGCACGGCTACTATTGCATGATTTCTTACCAGACGTCGGAATCTCAAGAAGGTCCATGTTTGTGTTCTAATTATTTTCTAGTTTTTGGTACAGCTTATGATTTCAAATAAAACCATTTAACTTAAAAGTTTTTTTACCTATTTTTTTTTTCTCTATTACTTCGCTATATTTGTTCTGTCCAACAGTTATGTTATGTACAGTTAGGTTTTTGGAAGGCAAAAAGTAGCTTACTCCACTATTGTATTGAAAGTTCATAATGTAAGGAATGTATATTACACCAAAACTTGGGCAAGACCAGAATTAATAGCTTATGCGATTTGTTTTCAGTCTGAAGCCGTCAGTAATTTTACACCAACATTTTACCACGGCACATTTAATGAAAAAAAATGTATGGTCGGGTAATTTGAAGGAGTACATTTTTTTAATAAAAATTCTAGTTTTCTCTATGATTTCTAATACTTCGCTCCGAAATGCTACCATAATAGCAATTTCCGGTGAGTTGAACTCATTTAACAACTCCTCAGCTTCAACTTTTGTTGCAGGGTTTTGAAAGTACTCTTCGTAAATTTTTTCAAAGCATCTTTAAAATTTCATAACCAATAACCAATCATTAGAACTTATTTTTGTTAAAATATTTAAATAAAAATAACTCATAACTAAAAAATAATATAAAAATATAAAAACAAATAAAAATTGCCGCCCCGAAAAGGCTTGCGCCCCGGGGCTATAGCCCATTTAGCCCTGTGGTTAGGGTGGCCCTGAGTAAGCTTCGATATAGTTTTGGCAGACAGTTTATTCTATAAATTATTACAGAATAGAGTTCAATTATTTCAAGGAAAAAAGGATTGTATTTTTCTTTATATATAATATAAGATAAGGACACAACAGTGGCGACGAGGATTCTTATGGAGCAAGATTCCGAAAGTAACCCAACAGCGAGAATAGCGGTAGAAGCAGAACTCAACCGGCTCGCGACAAGCGGCATTATCAAACCAACAAGTTACACTCAATGGGCAGCTCCTATTGTGGTAGTTAAGAAACCAACTGGGCAAATGCGTCTGTGCATAGACTTTTCGACAGGGTTAAACGAGGCACTAGAAGACAATCAACATCCATTACCATTACCCGAGGACATCTTTGCAACTTTAAATGGTGGCCAAATTTTTTCACAACTAGACCTTTCAGATGCGTATTTGCAGGTACAATTAGACGACGACTCCAAAACACTATGCGCAATCACAACACATTTAGGTAACTACGAGCTCCAACGTTTACCATTCGGAGTAAAGTCGGCACCGGGCATATTCCAGTCCATTATGGATAACATGTTAGCAGAACTCCCATTTGCAACGGCATAACTAGACGACATAATTGTCGTAAACAAGCGTCCTTCAGAGCACAAGACACATCTAGACACAGTCCCCACAAAGGATAAAAGAATTCGGGTTCCGACTTAGAATTGTTAAATGTAAATTCTGTATGAAGTCAATCAAATATTTGGGATTCATAATTAGTGCCAATGGAAGAAGACCAGACCCAGAAAAGACCAAAGCTATTATTGAAATGCCAGCTTCACAAAATGTTAACCAACTAAGTTCTTTTTTGGGTATGGTTAATTACTACCAAAGCATTTGTGAACAACATGAGCAAAATTAGACAGCCATTGGACGATTTACTTAAAGAACCCAATACACGAGCGCTCCATCCGACCGCGCCACGCAAAAACAACAACGATTTGTATGCATTCGAAATTTCGAGTGCATACAAATTGTTGCTGTTTTGGGAGGGGGGGGGGCGAATGGAGCGCTCGTGTATTGAGCCCTTAAAGTAAACCGAGAATGGACCTGGACAGCATCATGTAAAAAGGCATTTAATGACATAAAAGAAATTCTTAAATCAGAATTGCTCTTGACTCACTTTAACCCAGTGAACCATATCATTGTGGCAGCCGACGCGTCAAACCTTGGCATTGGCGCAGTAATTCAACACCGGAGGAAACTTAATGGAGGAAATAGGAAGCCTCTCTGAAGAGAAAAGTGGACACTTTCCTGAAATGGAACATCTTTCCTTTTATTTGTCTATGGTAAAAGAAAAGAGAAATAAAAATGATAGCTTACTGGGGACACCACTTTAAAAAAAACGCGCCAATTACTCTAACCCTGCGGTGGTGTGGAAAGGAGTATTTTTTTTAACAAAATACTAGTATTAGAGGGACACCGAAACTTTCTCGCCCGTTTACGAATAAAACGGTTTTCGATATAATTGCGCCAAGTTAAAATTTACGCCAATAGAAGAAAACGTGACCGCTGAAACTAGGATACTTTCCAGGATGTCAGTAGAACATCATAATAAAGATAAAAAAAATTCAAGTTATTTGGATATTTTTTTATAGTGCCATTAGATAGAATTCTTATATTGAATGCACTATTAAGTGAGAATGTCCATAAATAGCCATAAAGAAATAATTTCCACTTTTCATATTTTTAAATTTATTCATGATAATGATATTTTACATTTTCAAATCCTTGTAAAACGCAATAATTTGCTTGTGAACCTTTGACCAAAATAAAACTTTCCCAAATCTGCAAAATAAACACATTGCGGAAATGATTGTTATAAATCAAAACGAAATCAAAATTCGCACAAAACTCACGGTTTTACTAACTTTTGCAAAGTAGTAGAAACCGAAAAGTCGGACCTGAAAAAATAAAATCGTAACTTCTAAAAATATGTAATTGATTTTTGTCATTTAAACAAAAAATCAAACAAACAGCTTCCTTCTTATTTTCATTTATTTCCACCAACAAATCCCTTTAATCAAATTTACCTAGAATACAATATACACATTCGTACATATGCCATTCATAAATGAGAAAACCTGTAAAAAAGAAGCGCAAACGCGAATAGCTCTAGAAGAACCCTGCTCCCATGCATCGCCAACGTTTTTCTTTCCATTTACTCTCTTCAGATAAGATTTACTCAAATATCCGGACAGTGCCACCGAAAATAAAGATTTAGCGGGGGCAGCTTTCGCTTGGAGGAAGCTTAAATGGAGGAAATAGGAAAGCTCTCTCAACAAGAACGTTCACATTTTTCTTGTATGAAATGGAATATCTTTCCTTTTATTTGTCTATGGTACTACCTAGACGGAAAAACATTGCATATACATTAGGGTGGGACAAAAATGGCAAAAAATTGTCGAAAAAACGTGCACCCCCTATCTTAAAGTTCAATTCAAATGATGAATTTTGGCGGCAACCGGAGCATTTTTGGTTGAAACTAACACATCGCGCACCGCAGATGAAGTCACGAACAACAACATATTGCATTTTTTGACAATCTATATATTAATACGCAAGCACTTTTTTGTACAGCACTTTAATGGGCTTCCACTAAACCGATTTTGCTCAAACTGGTTTTATATGTAAGTCGTAGTCGCAAAGGTGTGCACAAAACTAGAATTATTCATTTATCTCGTTTCTGTCACTCGGAAATGAGTATTACATTTCCCAATATAAAATGACAAAATGACAACAATAGCTGCGTTCCATTGGGCAATATTTGCTACTCCGGAGTACTCCCGGGTATACTCAACTACCCCTGCTCTTGCTTTAGGGTATTTCACTCCTATTAGAAACGCATAAAATTTCCGCCAGGTTTGCAAGCTTTAACTATTTAAAAATAGATGGCCTTTTGTTTTTTAAGGTTAAGTAAACTGTCGATTAATTATTTTAAAGTGTTTTTTTAAAGTAAATTTACAAAAACGGTATATATAGTATACAGTAAGATATAAAATTTCCTTTTATTTAAAGAAAAATAATTATTTCACATTTCTTTTAACGGCAATAAATTAATTTGAGGTTATGTTTTACTCGTATTTTCTTCTGATATGAATATTCGTGTTCCATTGGCCATGTACTCCGGAGTACTCCGGATTAGAAAATTTCTCCCAATGGAACGCAGCTAATATAAGGTAGAAATTACGGTTAGCATATAAACAGGCGAATATAAACATTTCTTATTAAGGTTTGTGAATCGACTAAATTTCATAAGCCTAGATTCAGATTGCTAAGCGAAAGTTTGCCGTACCCTCCTTTTCACTTCGCTTTAAACAAATTAAATTGGCATTTCAAAATTTAGTTTGTTTTTGTTTCAAAAAATTAGATTAGAAATAAATGCATATACATCGCAATACGGCAAGAAAAGTGACACATCAGGAGAGCTGAAACCGTCACCTGGCGGAAATAACTCAAAACAGCAAATTTTTGAGTTTTGCGTTATTTCCGCCAGGTGACGGTCACTTTTCTTGCCGTATTGCGATGTATATGCATTTATATCTAATCTAATTTTTTGAAACAAAAACAAACTAAATTTTGAAATGCCAATTTAATTTGTTTAAAGCGAAGTGAAAAGGAGGGTACGGCAAACTTTCGCTTAGCAATCTGAATCTAGGCTTATGAAATTTGAGATGGAATTAGGGTTGGGCTCGACGTCATCCAATCCTTCCTTCATTGAACGGCCAGAAATAAAGCTCTCAAACCAGTTCCTTAGAACTGAGATGTAAGTTAATTTTACAGTTTTACAGAAGGCTTCTAATTAGAGTCTGCAACAATTTTCCGCTTTTCCGTTGCACGCATAGCTCTACTCTCAAGTTTCTGAAAGGAACAAAAATGTATGTAGTTTTGAAGAGGGCCGGCCTTTCTATCTACTCAATAAACTCAGTAATTTGCAAAGTGACAAGGAACTTATGTTGTTTAATGGTGGGTCCACATGAAAGAGGCTTTTGTCGTTACTAAAATAACAAAACAAAGTTGAAATTATTATAAAAATATATCACGGTAAGCGATGGTGTTTTTTAAATGAAGAAAGTTTTGTTCAAAGATGCGATTTTAGATGATAATGTATAGCTTTTAATTACACTTTTTTAATTAAAACACTTTTTTTTATTTTTTTTTAGAACTGTTAGAGAAATTAAAAAATGGTAATAGTTCAATTAAATTATTACTGAGTTATTGAAATGCGTAAACGTCAAACGGGAGAGAGGGTCGAATTTCGACCAATGGGCGATACTAGTTTTTATAAAATTACGCGAAATGTCGTGTTATTAGGGGTTTTCGAGGTCGCTGATTACGAATTTAATGTCAACTTGAAGGTTTGACATATGACAGCTGTGAATCTCAAAAACTTCATCTGCGGTGCGCGATGTGTTAGTTTCAACCAAAAATGCCCCGGTTGCCGCCAAATTCATCATTTGAATTGAACTTTAAGATAGGGGGTGCACGTTTTTTCGACAATTTTTTGCCATTTTTGTCCCACCCTAATGTACATATGCAATCATGTATATAAACGCAACGTTTGTTCATATGTATTAATATTTTTCCGTCTCCTCAGTCCTTTCCACCTGATGCACAATATACTATTTGCACAAAAACAAAATGCGGGACTTGTGGGACGAATTTGACGATTGGGGGACAATGTGGGACGCTTTTAATAACGGGGAACAATACAAGCAAATGCGGGACTGTCCCCCCTAATGCGGGACGGTTGGCAGCCTCAATTAAAACTAAAGAATTGCGGATAAACGCAAACACAGCGCTGAATAACTGCTGGCAAGATAGAATCACAACTTAAGAAGTATGGCGCCGTGTCGGCCAAGAAAGGATAGACGACGGAATCAAGCGAAGACATTGGAATTAGATTTGCCACACCTTGCGACGCGAGAGGGAGAGTCTAGCCAAACAGGCCCTTGACTGGAATCAGCAATGAAGCCATCGAGTTGGAAGACGTGAAGGGGAACTTTAATAGCAAAGACTAGGGATGTAACGGAGGTGACTTTATCGGAACCGGAGTCGGAGTCGGGGTTTTAAAATTTGATTTATCGGATTCGGAGTCGGAATCGGAGTCGGAAGTAAAGTATAAGAGAGATGTGTTAATTTACTGTAAAGAGCAAGCCTAATAAAATAATAAAACATAATTCAGTAATCAGCCTCTTCAATCAGTACCTAAAATATGAATTAGGCATTACAAACACGTACGTAGGTACGCAACAACAGGAAAACATCTCAGTACTAATTTTTATTTACATAAATCAAATGAATTGACTCTAGTAGCAAATAGTAGATACTTATAGGCTATTGAAAATGTCTTTGAGTATGTAACAATTGCGTTAAAGGGTTTTTATGGTTTAATATGTTAGTGTGGCACCTAAATATGATTAAATCACAAAGTGCCCTCTTGAGGTGTGCGCTTTTGAGACATGGGGCCAGTTCACGCAATTCGACGTCGACTGACCCTACTATGGTTAACTATGGTAAACTTATGTCTTTCAAAAACTCCGCGGTTAACTACAACAGAACCACTAGCATAACCTTTGGACGTTCAAAAACTCTCGGGGTTAACCATAGTACGGTTTTTGAACGCGCTCAGTGTCGTTTTCATTCGACGTCGAATTGCGTGAACTGGCCCCTGAGCGAAAGTACCCCTTTGTCAGTTTTTTCAAAATAACTCGAAAACAAAGCGAAATTCGAGATTTTTACCGGAATACTTTTTTATAGAAAATCAAATTTCCTATCGAAATGCGTCTTTTAAATTTTTGAAGTGAAAACTTCTTTAGGCACGTTGGGCACTTTTTGGCCTGGGGTAAAAACTACAAATTCGCGTCACGCGCACTTTTGTTGCGCACTATTTCCTGCGCATTTATGTTGCGCACTATTTCGTGCGCGTTTTTGTTGCGCACTTTTTCCTGCGCACTCACTTTGAGCAACATATGTGGGAAAAATTTGCTTCCTTGCCTTCCCTCCATTTTGTGTAGCAAAGAAAGGTGCCCATGTGTCTTAAATGTAGCTGGCTAGAGCAAGGCATCTTTTGGTCAAACTCTAGCAACAGACAGAAGCGAACGAGCAGCTACGAGGAGGGTGAAGGATTGCGTTTCAATGTGGTAATGCAGACGTCACTATCAACATTCATTTCATTTTGCTTCGCACAGCGTACGGATCTCACGCTTCTGGCTGTGTCTGGTGGTCGACCAAAAGTTGCCCATCAGCTACATGGATGCAAATTTAAACATTTTGCTTGGATTTATCGCTTTCGGCAACATGGAACACGTGTTTCACGACTGGGCATCTGTGTTTTAAGGCGGCTACACACGTAACTGCATGCTTGACAAGCACGCATGTTCAATCTTTTCGTGCAAGCGTGCTTGAGCGTGTGTATGATATTTTTTGCGCAAACATGATGATTAAACATCAGCTTGAAGATTGGTCGAATTTTGATCTGCTTGCTTGAACAAATCTCGCTTGAAAACAAAAGTGTGAGTGCGAGCGAGCGCGTCGCCACTTTCCGAACGACATTATTTAATGATAAACTGCGGCTATTCAAGCATGATTGCGTCGTGTGGAGGCTACAGAGAAGTTGTGCATGAATGCGCAAAAAGATTAAACATGCGTGCTTGTCAAGCCTGCCGTTACGTGTGTAGCTGCCTTTACTTTTATGAGGTAGTAAGTTTATCAGTAGGGAAACTGCCCAGGCGGGAAAGGAAGAGCTTCTTCATTAAAGCTGAATGCCTGATTTTGTAAATACTATACATTACATTTCATGTATTAATTACATTTCAACCGATTACCTTTTTGCAGTAAAATCAGGACTGAAGTAATTAAATACACAAGTAAGGGCTTCCAATATTCCCGACTAGGTGGCAATAAATTACATGCAGAATTATTTTAGAACTGTGTTACAGAACGAGAACAGAAAACTCAGCGGAAAATAACGGACGCATATTGCCATGCAACGAACGAAACTAAAACTGAACGACAATCAACGGACGAACTCAGACTGAACGAATATAGAACGAAACTGACAGAACGAAAGGAAAACTCATGGAAATTACTGGTGGCACGAGAAAAGTAAGTGACACACGAGGAAAACAGGAATATCAGGAAAAAATGAAATCGTTTTAGTTAAGACACGAGAAGTAACAATTTGAAAATTATTTTAGTTCATTTTAATTTGTATTTTTTTAGAGAATAAAAGATAAAAATTTGTATTCAACGTGTAGCCCCTTTTTTGAATTTGACGCCCAACAGCTTTATTCTTTCTCCTATTTGCGCCAGGAGAAAAGCGTAACATCATCCTTGTTGTGTCCACATGGCACAATAAAATGCCAAGGAATACTAAGACGTCGAAACAAGCAGAAAGTTCCAGGGAAGAAATGAAAGAATTTAAAATGGTCGAGACTACGGGCCTCAGTGAAGAAAATAGTTCACAAATTGTAGCTGCATGCGCACGACAACTTGAAGAGCAAGCCAAGAGAATGCAGGTTGAATTTGTGGACATCGTACGTAGCATGAGAAACGAATTCATAAATGAGTTCAATTTAATAAAACAACACGCCGCCGACGTCACCAATGTTAATGCCAACAACCCCGACGTCACCAATGTTAATGCCAACACCGCCGACGTCACCAATGTTAATGCCAACACCGCCGACGCCACCAATGTTAATGTCAACACCACCGACGCCACCAATGTTAATGCCAACACCGTCAAAGCCAATGTTAATGCCACAAACGTTAAAGCCGACGTTACCAGTGTTAACGCCAACACCGCCGCCGTCACCATTGCCAACAACGCCACAGCCGACTACCCCAACGTCAACACGGAGACAGTGCCACATAGCTTCGAGTTTGGAGAGTTTGTTCCAAGAAGGCCAGGTAGAAAGCTCCACGACTTGCCAAGATTCGGAGGCAGGGTAGAAGACCGGCCTATATTCAGCCAAATATTTGAAGAATCCACAAGGGAGTTTCGTTATACCAACTTGGAAAATCTAATGAGACTGCAAAAGTGCCTAGAGGGTGAAGCCAGGGATACGATAGAATCGTTACTAATCCACCCAAATAATGTCAAAGAGATTATGTCACAACTACAATTTAGGTTTGGCCGACCAAAGCGGATAATTAAGGCTCAAGTAAATATGGCCAGAGAAATGATGCAAATAAGCGAAAACAAGCTCGAAATGTTGATACCTTTTGCCACAAGGGTAAAAAACTTGACTGCGACTTTGGAAGCGCTAAAAGCCCCTCATCATATGTGCAATCCTTTATTGCTAGACGAGCTCATACAAAAATTACCTATGAGTCAAAGACTAGATTGGGCGAAGTGGTCGCAACATATAAAACCATATCCCAGTATTAAAGAGTTTAGTGACTGGTTGTTCGAAACGGCCAAGTTAATAGCCGTTGTTGTGGAAACAGCGCCAGTACAGCCTAAAGCCTACGAACAACTTAAAAATAAATATAGTAAACAACTGGTTCGTTCAAGATACCCTGATGTATTGCTACATACGGCTGACAACTCAAACATGCTTTCATGTTATTTGTGTAGAGGTGGACACATTCTAGCCGAATGTAAACAATTTCTAAATATGAGCTGTGACAACCGATGGAAATATGCCAAAGAAAAATATCTTTGCTTCTCTTTCCTTCGTACTGGACATGTTACATCAGCATGCAGGAAAAAGAATATCTGTGGGATTTCCAATTGTTCTCGAAGACACCATCCATTACTGCACTCAGAGCCCACCAGGACTGAAAATATAAAAGTAGGAACGGAAAACCCACAGCCCGTTCTCAACTTTGACACGAGAGAGAAACGAAAGAAAATTCTATTCAGAGTTTTGCCAGTAAATCTTTTCGGGCCAAATGGAACAGTGAAAACACACGCATTGCTTGATGAAGGATCAGCGCTTACACTGATGGATGAAGATATAGCCAACGAACTTGGACTGAGTGGAAAAAAGGATTCAATTCAACTACAATGGTTTGGAAATCATACTGCAAGTGAGCCATCAAAAATAGTCAATTTAGAAATCTGTGGAGTCGGGAAACAAGCCGAGAAATTTCACCTCAGAAGAGTACATACTGTACGAAATATGAACCTCCCAACGCAAAGTTTAAATTTAAGTGAACTAGGTAAAAGGTATAAGCATATACGAAAGTTGCCAATCGCTGAATACGACAATATCACTCCCAAAATATTGATCGGAGTGGACAACTGTCACTTGGGATTAGCATCAAAAACAAGAGCAGCCTTGCCAGATGAGCCAGTCGCGGCAAAGACAAAACTAGGATGGATAGTGTACGGCAATAATAGTTCAGACAATTTAAGCGACGAGAATCAGCTGTTACTAATACGTAACCCAATGGCGGAAACAAATAACCGGGACAATCTGGAAGAACTACAGACGATAGTAAATAGTTACCTGGAGATGGACAATTTAGGAGTAGTAATTCCAAAGAATATTCTAGAATCAAAAGACGATGAGAGGGCAAGAAAGATTATGGAGAAAACCACAAAGCGAATAGGAGACCGCTTTGAAATTGGTTTACTGTGGAAAGATGACGAAGTGCAATTACCGGAGAGTTTGAATATGGCCCGTAAACGGTCGGAAGCTATCGAAAAGAAAATGTCTAAAGACCCATCACCATCAAAACCAAGAACTAATCGTGTGCCAGGTGAGAGTAAAATTTTGGATACCAAACCTTCGAGTACTGGTTAACAAAACTAAAGCTAGATGTCAGTTGTGCAAAAATCGCCCAGCCGAACCGAATCCCCCAATGATGGGTCCATTACCCTATGTTAGCCCGTTCTCCTATACCGGACTGGATTACTTTGGACCATACTTGGTTACTGTTGGCAGACGACAAGAGAAAAGATGGGCGGCATTGTTTACCTGTCTAACAACAAGAGCGGTACACCTCGAGCTGGCGACGAATTTAACGACAGATGCGTGTATTTTCTGCATCAGAAACTTCATAAATAGAAGAGGAGTGCCAATAAGAATTAGAAGCGACAATGGAACTAACTTCGTGGGAATAGGGAAGGAGCTTAGAAACGTCAAGGACTTCCTGGACAAGGACGCAATCCAAGCTGAGATGACTACATTTGGAATTGAATGGATATTCAACTGCCCTGTCAATCCCAGCGAAGGCGGCTGTTGGGAAAGACTGGTAAGAAGCGTCAAGAGAGTCTTAAGTTATACTCTGAAGGAAATTGCGCCAAAACCAGAGACGTTGTACAGCTTGCTCATAGAAGCTGAGAATATAATCAACTCTAGACCTCTTACACACCTACCAGTCAACGCTGAAAATGAAGAACCTTTAACGCCCAACCACTTCCTGCTAGGAAGGTGCAATTCGACACAAACACCTTCACCATACGACATTAAACTTACCTGCCTACGTAAACAGTGGAGAATCGCTCAGCAACTAAAAAATATGTTCTGGAAACGATGGATTGAGGAGTACCTGCCTGACTTGACACGACGAACGAAATGGTATCGAAGAACGCGAACCATACGAGAAGGTGACTTGGTGATTATATGTGATTCAGACTGCCCCAGGAGTCAATGGCGAAGAGGAAAAATCGTACAGGTTTTCAAAGGCAAGGACGATATAGTTAAAAGGGCGGAAGTCGCGACAGCGAACGGCAATTTAAAAAGGCCGGTTTCAAAATTGGCAGTATTAGATGTGGCAGCCATCGAAAATGGTGAATCTTACGCAGACCATTCACGAGGGGGAGGATGTTACAGAACGAGAACAGAAAACTCAACGGAAAATAACGGACGCATATTGCCATGCAACGAACGAAACTAAAACTGAACGACAATCAACGGACGAACTCAGACTGAACGAATATAGAACGAAACTGACAGAACGAAAGGAAAACTCATGGAAGTTACTGGTGTGGCACGAGAAAAGTAAGTGACACACGAGGAAAACAGGAATATCAGGAAAAAAGGAAATCGTTTTAGTTAAGGCACGAGAAGTAACAATTTGAAAATTATTTTAGTTCATTTTAATTTGTATTTTTTTAGAGAATAAAAGATAAACATTTGTATTCAACGTCTTTTTTGAATTTGACGCCCAACAAACTGCTTCATATTTCTTTAGGTCTCATTACAGAAAATAAGAGGTATTTATTCTTGAAAAGTACTTCCTTGCTGCATTAGTTCCACATAAAAGTACGGTACAAAATATATTTTTGAAAAGGGGGGGGGGGAGACTCGAACCAAAATATATAGCTGGGAAAATTTCTGATCCAACAAGCCCAAGATCATTATCCTACTATAATTATTTTAGAAGTTATAGTGATGTGTTTGAAAGTGTTTTTAAAAAAATAACCATTTAGTACAACATATATTTTTAAAAAAGGGAGGGGAGACTCGAACCAAAATATATAGCTGGGAAAATTCCTGATCCAACAAGCCCAAGATCATTATCCTACTAAAATTATTTTATAAGTTATAGCGATTCGTTTGAAAGTGTTTTTAATAAAAATAATCATTTAGTACAAAATCTATTGTTGAAAAGCGGGGGGGGGTACACTTCATCCAAAATATGTAGTTTCTTCGCGAAAAATTCTTAAAATATCACGAATTTTATGTGCCTGAAGTTCCGAACGTTCAAATGAACGATTTCGGAAAAAAAAATTAAATTTTAAATCTGGGGTTTTCACGTTAAAAAACGAGTAAATAATTAATTTTTGATAAAAGGCGGACATTGGAGGTTTCGAAAATTATCCCCCCTAAATAATTAACCCCGAATTATCAACCTACCCCTAACTCACCCCCTAAAAATGATTATTTTTGAAAATACGGTTAGAGACTTTAGAACCAGCTGAAAATTTATGCACATGTTAAGAGTGGGGTTAAGAAATAGCACAAAAAATCTCAAGTCCGTAACATCCCCGGAAGCCACCCCTAACTCACCCCCTAAAAATGATTATTTTTGAAAGTACAGTTAGAGGCTTTAGAACCAGCTGCAAATTTGTGCACATGTTAAGAGTGGGGTTAAGAAATAGCACAAAAAATGTCAAGTCCGTAACATCCCCGGAAGCCACCCCTAACTCACCCCCTAAAAATGATTATTTTTGAAAGTACAGTTAGAGGCTTTAGAACCAGCTGCAAATTTGTGCACATGTTAAGAGTGGGGTTAAGAAATAGCACAAAAAATCTCACGTCCATAACATCCCCGGAAGCCACCCCTAACTCACCCCCTAAAAATGATTATTTTTGAAAGTACAGTTAGAGGCTTTAGAACCAGCTGCAAATTTGTGCACATGTTAAGAGTGGGGTTAAGAAATAGCACAAAAAATCTCAAGTCCATAACATCCCCGGAAGCCACCCCTAACTCACCCCCTAAAAATGATTATTTTTGAAAGTACAGTTCGAGGCTTTAGAACCAGCTGCAAATTTGTGCACATGTTAAGAGTGGGGTTAAGAAATAGCACAAAAAATCTCAAGTCCATAACATCCCCGGAAGCCACCCCTAACTCACCCCCTAAAAATGATTATTTTTGAAAGTACAGTTACAGGCTTTAGAACCAGCTGCAAATTTGTGCACATGTTAAGAGTGGGGTTAAGAAATAACACAAAAAATCTCAAGTCCATAACATCCCCGGAAGCCACCCCTAGCTCACCCCCTAAATGTGATTATTTTTGAAAAAATAGTTAGAGGCTTTAGAACCAGCTGCAAATTTGTACACATGTTAAGAGTGGGGTTAAGAAATAACACAAAAAATCCCAAGTTCATAACATCCCCGGAAGCCACCCCTAGCTCACCCCCTAAATGTGATTATTTTTTAAAAAATAGTTAGAGGCTTTAGAACCAGCTGCAAATTTGTGCACATGTTAAGAGTGGGGTTAAGAAATAACACTAAAAATCTCTAGTCCATAACATCCCCGGAAGCCACCCCTAGCTCACCCCCTAAATGTGATTATTTTTGAAAAAATAGTTAGAGGCTTTAGAACCAGCTGCAAATTCGTACACATGTTAAGAGTGGGGTTAAGAAACAACACAAAAAATATCAAGTCCATAACATCCCCGGAAGCCACCTCCAGGTCACCCCCTAAATGTGATTATTTTTTAAAAAGTAGTTAGAGGCTTTAGAACCAGCTGCAAATTTGTGCACATGTTAAGAGTGGGGTTAAGAAATAACACAAAAAATCTCAAGTCCATAACATCACCGGAAGCCACCCCTAGCTCACCCCCTAAATGTGATTATTTTTGAAAAAATAGTTACAGGCTTTAGAACCAGCTGCAAATTTGTGCACATGTTAAGAGTGGGGTTAAGAAATAACACAAAAAATCTCAAGTCCATAACATCCCCGGAAGCCACCACTAGCTCACCCCCTAAATGTGATTATTTTTGAATAAATAGTTAGAGGCTTTAGAACCAGCTGCAAATTCGTACACATGTTAAGAGGGATGTTAAGATATAACACAAAAAATTTCAAGTCCATAACATCCCCGGAAGCCACCCGCAGCTCACCCCCTAAATGTGATTATTTTTGAAAAAATAGTTACTAGCTCACCCCCTAAATGTGATTATTTTTGAAAAAATAGTTAGAGGCTTTAGAACCAGCTGCAAATTCGTACACATGTTAAGAGTGGGGTTAAGAAACAACACAAAAAATATCAAGTCCATAACATCCCCGGAAGCCACCTCCAGGTCACCCCCTAAATGTGATTATTTTTTAAAAAGTAGTTAGAGGCTTTAGAACCAGCTGAAAATTTGTGCACATGTTAAGAGTGGGGTTAAGAAATAACACAAAAAATCTCAAGTCCATAACATCCCCGGAAGCCACCCCTAGCTCACCCCTAAATGTGATTATTTTTTAAAAAATAGTTAGAGGCTTTAGAACCAGCTGCAAATTTGTGCACATGTTAAGAGTGGGGTTAAGAAATAACACAAAAAATCTCAAGTCCATAACATCCCCGGAAGCCACCCCTAGCTCACCCCCTAAATGTGATTATTTTTGAAAAAATAGTTACAGGCTTTAGAACCAGCTGCAAATTCGTACACATGTTAAGAGTGGGGTTAAGAAACAACACAAAAAATCTCAAGTCCATAACATCCCCGGAAGCCACCCCTAGCTCACCCCCTAAATGTGATTATTTTTGAAAAAATAGTTACAGGCTTTAGAACCAGCTGCAAATTTGTGCACATGTTAAGAGTGGGGTTAAGAAATAGCACAAAAAATCTCAAGTCCATAACATCCCCGGAAGCCACCCCTAGCTCACCCCCTAAATATGATTATTTTTGAAAAAATAGATAGAGGCTTTAGAACCAGCTGCAAATTCGTACACATGTTAGGAGGGATGTTAAGATATAACACAAAAAAATTCAAGTCCATAACATCCCCGGAAGCCACCCCTAGCTCACCCCCTAAATGTGATTATTTGTGAAAAAATAGTTAGAGGCTTTAGAACCAGCTGCAAATTCGTACACATGTTAAGAGGGATGTTAAGATATAACACAAAAAATCTCAAGTCCATAACATCCCCGGAAGCCACCCCTAGCTCACCCCCTAAATGTGATTATTTTTGAAAAAATAGTTACAGGCTTTAGAACCAGCTGCAAATTTGTGCACATGTTAAGAGTGGGGTTAAGAAATAGCACAAAAAATCTCAAGTCCATAACATCCCCGGAAGCCACCTCTAACTCACCCCCTAAAACTGATTATTTTTGAAAATACAGTTAGAGGCTTTAGAACCAGCTGAAAATTTGTGCACATGTTAAGAGTGGGGTTAAGAAAAAGTACAAAAAATCTCAAGTCCATAACATCCCCGGAAGCCACCCCTAGCTCACCCCCTAAATGTGATTATTTTTGAAAAAATAATTACAGGCTTTAGAACCAGCTGAAAATTTGTACAGATGGTAAGAGTGGGATTAAGAATTAACAAAAAAAATCTCAAGTCCATAACATCCCCGGAAGCCACCCCTAGCTCACCCCCTAAATGTGATTATTTTTGAAAAAATAGTTAGAGGCTTTAGAACCAGCTGCAAATTCGTACACATGTTAAGAGGGATGTTAAGATATAACACAAAAAATTTCAAGTCCATAACATCCCCGGAGCCACCCCTAGCTCAACCCCTAAATGTGATTATTTTTGAAAAAATAGTTAGAGGCTTTAAGGTCCGGTTACACGCAACGATCTGCTTGTGCCAATTGGCTTGCGCAAGTCAATTTGCGCAAGTGAATCGTTGCGTGTAAACGCAAATTTTTCGCTGGCGCAAGCCAAAAAGGTTGCCTTGTGCAAAATATGTGTTCTTACAAAATCGGCCTGAGGTTGGTGTTTTGGCATGAGCGTTTAAGCGATGTTCAAGACAAGCTACAACCCTCAGCATGCCCTTGGGTGAATGGTGAAATTTTATTACGCTCCTCCGACCTTATCATAATCAATATAATATAATAATCGTGTCAAATTAGCATAATTTAGTGTCATTTTCACTCTTTTTATTTGCACCAATTGACTTGCGCCAGTCAATTTGTACAAATAAATCGTTGCCTGTAAACCGATTCATGTTCTCTCAGTTTATTTGCACCAATTGACTTGCGCCAGTCAATTTGCACAAGCAGATCGTTGCGTGTAACCGGACCTTTAGAACCAGCTGCAAATTTGTACACATGTTAAGAGTGGGGTTAAGAAATAACACAAAAAATTTCAAGTCCATAACATCCCCGGAAGCCACCCCCTAAATGTGATTATTTTTGAAAATATAGTTAGAGAGTTTAGAACCAGCTGCACTTTTGTGTACTGGTTACCTCTAATTCACCCCCTACAAAAATGTTACAACCCGCTTAAATATTAATGAAAGAAATATGTAAATACAAAACATAAAATAAATGATGAGTCTGTACAACCAATAATTCGCAATTTTGCGCCCCTAAAAAATCGAATAAATACATCGCACATATTTCTATTGCTTTTTTTTATTTTGGATTGAGACGAACACCCAACATTAAAAATGCGATATTACTAGCCCTGATTTCGTCCTGAAAATTACCGTCGCTGTTTCTCGTTTTTTTCTAAAATTTGTTTGTTCTTATAATTTTTTTGTTTCTTTAATATTGTCTATAATGCCCCGTCCACACGACAGAAAATTGTTTGCACCATACTTGCTTCTTTAGTGCATGGCACTATAGGCAACCCATTCCAATAAAATCTAACTAAAAGGAAAAGGATTGCCTATAGTACGGTCAAGATTTACTTAGAAAAATCTAGATATTTAGATCGAGCTCTTTGAGGCCTACAATTAGAATGATGGAAAAAGTTTTCACTCACTTTCCTTCGACTACGGGATCAAGTTCTCGGTCTAATCAGGTAGTGGGACCCGATAGTCGCATTAAAGTGAAAAAGTAGCCTAAAATAGAAATTGATTTTTTTTATTAAATAAAATAAAATGATTATCACATTTCGTAAAGCTTAAAGACGGTCAATTTATGTGTTATTTATTTATGTCAGAGTTAGGCAAGTACAGATATGTACATATATTAGTTAAACTCAAATTCATGGGCTCTTGTAATTTAGATGTAAAAACAAAAAAAAATGTTTTTAAATGCTTGTATTATTAAATATACATTATGTACCCTCTCTGTCGAAGTTCCTTTTGTTAATAAATATGTAATTGTTTCTAAGAATTTAACGACCGAGATTTAGCAAAAATACTTTGCATTTCAGCAAATCAAAATCTGTAGAAATTAAAAAATGAATGCCTCGTCATGTATGCAGAACCCCCTCAGCCACGGACCCAGACTTTGAGTCTTTGAGCTGTTTTAGACGGTGCGCTCCAGCGCATGCGCCTCACGAACGTTTAATGATGAAGGGAGGAGTGGGAATGAAGAGAGGTACCACCCCACTTCTCCCTTTATCCACCAAAACGTGCGTGCTAAGAATTGCTTCTGACAGAGAGAACGCGCTATATCTATCTGCACCGTGCGCACCCATCGGCAATGAATAGAAAGAGCATTCTACAATTACGACGCAATTTTCATACGACCCTTTTCTTTAAAATGAACGGAATTCTGTGAAATGGTGACCTATTTAGGCGCTTTTTTTTGGGGAAAATTTTTCAGGGTTCCGTAGACGTCTGGACAGGGCAACAAATCCCCCGGCCCGTGTCTATTGCACATTTTTGTATTGTTGCAAATACTTATAAAATTTTTTTATGACTTTTGTGTTTTTTGTTTATTGCTTTCTTTAAATATCACACCACTGATTTTCGTTGTGGGTCGTGATAAGTTGAAAGTGAAAATAATATTGTCGAAGAATTACAACAATTTTATTGCCACTAATATTCGGCTGATATTCGGTATTCGGCCACTTTTTTAATATTCGGTATTCAGCCGAATAATATGGATTATTCAAATCATAAAAAGAAAAGCACATACATATCACTAAGGTACGGGTCCGTGTTCGGTTTCCGTATTCGAAAACCCGAATGCAGGCATTTCATACAAATAACTCTGCACAGCGCACACGTTCTTAAATTTTTCGTTCGGAAACCATTCCTGATATTCGGTTCGAAAGTCAAGACATGAGTTCATGATGCCAAAAACCGAACGTCTGCGCTAGGCTCACGGAATTCCGTATTCGGAAAACGATGTGTGCGGCCAGCCTAAAATTATATGCGAGGAGGCCAAATTTCTTCGGAAAAGCAACAACAAAAACAATAAAATCATGAAAGAGGACTCCGGACCGACGAACAAATTTCCTGAGAAAAGCAATAAAAAAGCAAAAAAACCGACACCGAGTGATTTCAAATCGTCGATGAAGTTGCGCGCAATTGTGTTAACACAGGAAGTATGATTGTAGTGGTAAGATCAGGCGGCATTGCGCTAGTTCGAAAAAGCAAATCGAGTTTTAATGCTACTTTTCCCATGTAGGTAACAATTTGTCTATGCTCGAAATGCATGCACTTATTTTTTACTGAAATTTCGGCCGCCGAATATTCGGCACTTCGGCCAAGAGCGTGGAATCTCTAGTTTTTTAAATTCAGGCCAAATTGGTAAAATGTGACCCACTTGATATCTCATATGGTGGGTTCACACAATAAGGTCTTTTGGTCGTCTACGTTTCCGTGCGACTTCTGTACCGACTGTGGAGTTTTCTGTACGGACATACATAATAGAAGTATTCATGTCAACCCTCGTAAATCACGTAAACTAGTAAACGGCGTAACTAATGTCAGATTAACATGAATATGACATTAGTTTATGCCGTTTACTACGTTTACGCAATTTACGAGGGTTGACATGAATGCCCCTAATATGTACTATATCGACAGAATGTCTCTCGTCGGATGGAGCGCTCGTTTATTGGGCCCTTTAGGACTTCCTTGGTTGAATTTTTCCAGCGACTTTACCTTGTTTCACAGAGAAAACTATAGAAGTAGAGGCAGAAGTCCATGCAATTGCACTACAGCCCACTTTGAGCTTTCACCTCCACTAGGGCACTTCTTCAAGTTTGACGGTCCCTTCAGTTCCGGATGTTGAGTATTGCCTTTGCGTCACCTGTCACAAAGTTTATGCATCTCCTCCTGGGGCTGTGTACGGTTCTATTTCACGAAATTTCTGCTATCGGTCGTATTACTATTTTGTAGAGAGTTTTGTGTTTCTGTGCACAAATCTTTAGTGCAGTTTTTGCTTCTGAACCTAAAAGGCTCTATTAGCCAGAAAAAACGTTTAGTTTTCTCTTCCTCTTCTATGTTTCTTTTTGTAATTGTAGACCCAAGGTAGACTGAATCTTTACTTACTCTACGTCCAAAAGTCTCCATCATGTGAATCCACTATATTACATAAGTGTCTCGTTCAGTATGTTGGGTCCACACGACAAGGACTTTTTTCCGCAACGACTTTTGTAGAGACATGTCGACGGAATTTTTTGGTGGACTTTTTATTTTTTATTTTTTTATTTGGTATCACCAGATAGTAAGATTAGCTCGAAGTATATAAAAGGATATGATTGGTTAAGGGTAGTCTGCAGGATGCCACGCGTTTGAAGTTTTGGATGTTGTAAGAGTTCATTTTTTGAAGCAGCCGGCTGAGCAACAGATGCAACCGTCGCGGTTAGCCGGAGACAGCCTCGTCGGGGTATTATGCCTTCTGAAGGAAGTGAATTTCGCTAACCGGCCGACAAAGACTACCCGACTACTAGACCAGTGAAGAAAGAGATGCACCTCCGCTAAGGGAACATCCTACCTAAGTGAAACTATCTTACACTATTATTGATGGCTTATTAGGGCTACCAGTATTAGCCGACATTATCTGATACAAAAAAATTTTTGTTGAAATGAAAACAATGCAGTTCAACAGATGGACAAATTCATAGCACATATGTAGGTACCGTCAACGGAGCTTTTTTAATGTGTTTATGGTTTTTTTTACTACATATTAATTTCTATTCTTTGTAATTGAATTTTTATTATTTGTTTTGTATTTTATGTGAATAAATCAAATTTTTTGTTTAATTTTTGTCATATAGTTTTTTTATTTGCCTTTGGAAAAAAAATGTTGAAACCTATCTTAGATTTTACATGGTTTCCTATAAAAAATTGTAAATCGTGCTTTCCGTCGTGTTTTTTTGGAACCTGTCTACGACGAAAAACGATGTCTTGGTGTATTTAATTTTCAACACCCTAAAACAAATTTACGTATCCAAAAGCTATGCGGCCGAGATTGCGGGAGAAAGCTAGTTTTTAGAAATATTATCCAACATCGCATCAGCGATTCTCGTTCTAAACAAAATTAACTCGTTCTTAAAAATACAAAAACAATGAAACAATTCTTCAACAGGGAGTGCTCAAAAGGGTGGCTTCTGTGGATGCTAGGGAGTCGATTATTTTTAAACAAATTATTTAACATCGTATGGTAGCACTCTTTGTTAGATTTAAATCCTTCCGCCAAATGCGTCACGTCACATTAATTTATTAGTATACTTGGTTAGAGTATCACTTTATCCCCTAAAGCTGCTCGCACACTGGATAAGAATTTGTACGAATTTGCCCCAAATTTTGATGAAATCGATAAAATTTCGTCAGAATTCGCACAAATTCGTACAAATTCTGATGCAGTGTGCCACCAGCCTTACTCTTTTGAGTGATTTTTTTATTGTAGCTAGCATTGAGGTGGTGACATTTAAAACATTACTTTTGTTTTTTTCATTCTTCTTTTAAAATCTGAATAAATTCATTCCTGTTCAAGTATATTTTAACACAATTAACAAATAAACAAACATGCAACGCGTCCCAAAGCCCCTACTTATTTTTAAAAAAAGATTCCTTTCTAGGGGGTGAGTTAGTGCAATTTTTTTGTTCTTTCCTAAGATCTCTCTTAAAGAGTGCACAAATTTGCAGCTAGTTTTAAAGCCTGAAACTATTTTTTCAAAAATAATCACATTTAGGGGGTGAGCTAGGGGTGGCTTCCGGGGATGTTATGGACTTGAAATTTTTTGTGTTATATCTTAACATCCCTCTTAACATGTGTACGAATTTGCAGCTGGTTCTAAAGCCTCTATCTATTTTTTCAAAAATAATCACATTTAGGGGGCGAGCTAAGGGTGGCTTCCGGGGATGTTATGGACTTGAGATTTTTTGTGTTATTTCTTAACCCCACTCTTAACATGTGCACAAATTTGCAGCTGGTTCTAAAGCCTCTAACTATTTTTTCAAAAATAATCACATTTAGGGGGTGAGCTAGGGGTGGCTTCCGGGGATGTTATGGACTTGAGATTTTTTGTGTTATTTCTTAACCCCACTCTTAACATGTGCACAAATTTGCAGCTAGTTCTAAAGCCTCTAACTATTTTTTCAAAAATAATCACATTTAGGGGGTGAGCTAGGGGTGGCTTCCGGGGATGTTATGGACTTGAGATTTTTTGTGTTATTTCTTAACCCCACTCTTAACATGTGTACAAATTTGCAGCTGGTTCTACAGCCTCTAACTATTTTTTCAAAACAAAACACATTTAGGGGGTGAGCTAGGGGTGGCTTCCGGGGATGTTATGGACTTGAGATTTTTTGTGTTATATCTTAACATCCCTCTTAACATGTGTACGAATTTGCAGCTGGTTCTAAAGCCTCTATCTATTTTTTCAAAAATAATCACATTTAGGGGGTGAGCTAGGGGTGGCTTCCGGGGATGTTATGGACTTGAGATTTTTTGTGTTATTTCTTAACCCCACTCTTAACATGTGCACAAATTTGCAGCTGGTTCTAAAGCCTCTAACTATTTTTTCAAAAATAATCACATTTAGGGGGTGAGCTAGGGGTGGCTTCCGGGGATGTTATGGACTTGAGATTTTTTGTGTTATTTCTTAACCCCACTCTTAACATGTGTACAAATTTCCAGCTGGTTCTAAAGCCTCTAACTATTTTTTCAAAAATAATCACATTTAGGGGGTGAGCTAGGGGTGGCTTCCGGGGATGTTATGGACTTGAGATTTTTTGTGTTATTTCTTAACCCCACTCTTAACATGTGTACAAATTTGCAGCTGGTTCTAAAGCCTCTAACTATTTTTTCAAAAAAAAACACATTTAGGGGGTGAGCTAGGGGTGGCTTCCGGGGATGTTATGGACTTGAGATTTTTTGTGTTATGTCTTAACGCCACTCTTAACATGTGCACAAATTTGCAGCTGGTTCTAAAGCCTCTAACTATTTTTTCAAAAATAATCACATTTAGGGGGTGAGCTAGGGGTGGCTTCCGGGGATGTTATGGACTTGAGATTTTTTGTGTTATTTCTTAACCCCACTCTTAACATGTGTACAAATTTGCAGCTGGTTCTAAAGCCTCTAACTATTTTTTCAAAACAAAACACATTTAGGGGGTGAGCTAGGGGTGGCTTCCGGGGATGTTATGGACTTGAGTTTTTTTGTACTTTTTCCTAACCCCACTCTTAACATGTGCACAAATTTGCAGCTGGTTCTAAAGCCTCTAACTATTTTTTCAAAAATAATCACATTTAGGGGGTGAGCTAGGGGTGGCTTCCGGGGATGTTATGGACTTGAGATTTTTTGTGCTATTTCTTAACCCCACTCTTAACATGTGCACAAATTTGCAGCTGGTTCTAAAGCCTCTATCTATTTTTTCAAAAATAATCACATTTAGGGGGTGAGCTAGGGGTGGCTTCCGGGGATGTTATGGACTTGAGATTTTTTGTACTATTTCTTAACCCCACTCTTAACATGTGTACAAATTTGCAGCTGGTTCTAAAGCCTCTAACTATTTTTTCAAAAATAATCACATTTAGGGGGTGAGCTAGGGGTGGCTTTCGGGGATGTTATGGACTTGAGATTTTTTGTGTTGTTTCTTAACCCCACTCTTAACATGTGTACGAATTTGCAGCTGGTTCTAAAGCCTCTAACTATTTTTTCAAAAATAATCACATTTAGGGGGTGAGCTAGGGGTGGCTTCCGGGGATGTTATGGACTTGAGATTTTTTGTGTTGTTTCTTAACCCCACTCTTAACATGTGTACGAATTTGCAGCTGGTTCTAAAGCCTCTAACTATTTTTTCAAAAATAATCACATTTAGGGGGTGAGCTAGGGGTGGCTTCCGGGGATGTTATGGACTTGAGATTTTTTGTGTTATTTCTTAACCCCACTCTTAACATGTGTACAAATTTGCAGCTGGTTCTAAAGCCTCTAACTATTTTTTCAAAAAAAAACACATTTAGGGGGTGAGCTAGGGGTGGCTTCCGGGGATGTTATGGACTTGAGATTTTTTGTGCTATTTCTTAACCCCACTCTTAACATGTGCACAAATTTGCAGCTGGTTCTAAAGCCTCTATCTATTTTTTCAAAAATAATCACATTTAGGGGGTGAGCTAGGGGTGGCTTCCGGGGATGTTATGGACTTGAGATTTTTTGTGCTATTTCTTAACCCCACTCTTAACATGTGCACAAATTTGCAGCTGGTTCTAAAGCCTCTATCTATTTTTTCAAAAATAATCACATTTAGGGGGTGAGCTAGGGGTGGCTTCCGGGGATGTTATGGACTTGAGATTTTTTGTACTATTTCTTAACCCCACTCTTAACATGTGTACAAATTTGCAGCTGGTTCTAAAGCCTCTAACTATTTTTTCAAAAATAATCACATTTAGGGGGTGAGCTAGGGGTGGCTTCCGGGGATGTTATGGACTTGAGATTTTTTGTGTTGTTTCTTAACCCCACTCTTAACATGTGTACGAATTTGCAGCTGGTTCTAAAGCCTCTAACTATTTTTTCAAAAATAATCACATTTAGGGGGTGAGCTAGGGGTGGCTTCCGGGGATGTTATGGACTTGAGATTTTTTGTGTTGTTTCTTAACCCCACTCTTAACATGTGTACGAATTTGCAGCTGGTTCTAAAGCCTCTAACTATTTTTTCAAAAATAATCACATTTAGGGGGTGAGCTAGGGGTGGCTTCCGGGGATGTTATGGACTTGAGATTTTTTGTGTTATTTCTTAACCCCACTCTTAACATGTGTACAAATTTGCAGCTGGTTCTAAAGCCTCTAACTATTTTTTCAAAAAAAAACACATTTAGGGGGTGAGCTAGGGGTGGCTTCCGGGGATGTTATGGACTTGAAATTTTTTGTGTTATGTCTTAACGCCACTCTTAACATGTGCACAAATTTGCAGCTGGTTCTAAAGCCTCTAACTATTTTTTCAAAAATAATCACATTTAGGGGGTGAGCTAGGGGTGGCTTCCGGGGATGTTATGGACTTGAGATTTTTTGTGTTATTTCTTAACCCCACTCTTAACATGTGTACAAATTTGCAGCTGGTTCTAAAGCCTCTAACTATTTTTGAAAAATAATCACATTTAGGGGGTGAGCTGGGGGTGGCTTCCGGGGATGTTATGGACTTGAGATTTTTTGTGTTATTTCTTAACCCCACTCTTAACATGTGTACAAATTTGCAGCTGGTTCTAAAGCCTCTAACTATTTTTTCAAAAAAAAACACATTTAGGGGGTGAGCTAGGGGTGGCTTCCGGGGATGTTATGGACTTGAGATTTTTTGTGTTATGTCTTAACGCCACTCTTAACATGTGCACAAATTTGCAGCTGGTTCTAAAGCCTCTAACTATTTTTTCAAAAATAATCACATTTAGGGGGTGAGCTAGGGGTGGCTTCCGGGGATGTTATGGACTTGAGATTTTTTGTGTTATTTCTTAACCCCACTCTTAACATGTGTACAAATTTGCAGCTGGTTCTAAAGCCTCTAACTATTTTTTCAAAACAAAACACATTTAGGGGGTGAGTTAGGGGTGGCTTCCGGGGATGTTATGGACTTGAGATTTTTTGTACTATTTCTTAACCCCACTCTTAACATGTGTACAAATTTGCAGCTGGTTCTAAAGCCTCTAACTATTTTTTCAAAAATAATCACATTTAGGGGGTGAGCTAGGGGTGGCTTCCGGGGATGTTATGGACTTGAGATTTTTTGTGTTATTTCTTAACCCCACTCTTAACATGTGTACAAATTTGCAGCTGGTTCTAAAGCCTCTAACTATTTTTTCCAAAAAAAACACATTTAGGGGGTGAGCTAGGGGTGGCTTCCGGGGATGTTATGGACTTGAGATTTTTTGTGTTATTTCTTAACCCCACTCTTAACATGTGTACAAATTTGCAGCTGGTTCTACAGCCTCTAACTATTTTTTCAAAACAAAACACATTTAGGGGGTGAGCTAGGGGTGGCTTCCGGGGATGTTATGGACTTGAGATTTTTTGTGTTATTTCTTAACCCCACTCTTAACATGTGCACAAATTTGCAGCTGGTTCTAAAGCCTCTAACTATTTTTTCAAAAATAATCACATTTAGGGGGTGAGCTAGGGGTGGCTTCCGGGGATGTTATGGACTTGAAATTTTTTGTGTCATATCTTAACATCCCTCTTAACATGTGTACGAATTTGCAGCTGGTTCTAAAGCCTCTATCTATTTTTTCAAAAATAATCACATTTAGGGGGTGAGCTAGGGGTGGCTTCCGGGGATGTTATGGACTTGAGATTTTTTGTGTTATTTCTTAACCCCACTCTTAACATGTGCACAAATTTGCAGCTGGTTCTAAAGCCTCTAACTATTTTTTCAAAAATAATCACATTTAGGGGGTGAGCTAGGGGTGGCTTCCGGGGATGTTATGGACTTGAGATTTTTTGTGTTATTTCTTAACCCCACTCTTAACATGTGTACAAATTTGCAGCTGGTTCTAAAGCCTCTAACTATTTTTTCAAAACAAAACACATTTAGGGGGTGAGCTAGGGGTGGCTTCCGGGGATGTTATGGACTTGAGTTTTTTTGTACTTTTTCCTAACCCCACTCTTAACATGTGCACAAATTTGCAGCTGGTTCTAAAGCCTCTAACTATTTTTTCAAAAATAATCACATTTAGGGGGTGAGCTAGGGGTGGCTTCCGGGGATGTTATGGACTTGAGATTTTTTGTGCTATTTCTTAACCCCACTCTTAACATGTGCACAAATTTGCAGCTGGTTCTAAAGCCTGTAACTATTTTTTCAAAAATAATCACATATAGGGGGTGAGCTAGGGGTGGCTTCCGGGGATGTTATGGACTTGAGATTTTTTGTGTTATTTCTTAACCCCACTCTTAACATGTGCACAAATTTGCAGCTGGTTCTAAAGCCTCTATCTATTTTTTCAAAAATAATCACATTTAGGGGGTGAGCTAGGGGTGGCTTCCGGGGATGTTATGGACTTGAGATTTTTTGTGTTGTTTCTTAACCCCACTCTTAACATGTGTACGAATTTGCAGCTGGTTCTAAAGCCTCTAACTATTTTTTCAAAAATAATCACATTTAGGGTGTGAGCTAGGGGTGGCTTCCGGGGATGTTATGGATTTGAGATTTTTTGTGTTATTTCTTAACCCCACTCTTAACATGTGCACAAATTTGCAGCTGGTTCTAAAGCCTCTAACTGTATTTTCAAAAATAATCAGTTTTAGGGGGTGAGTTAGGGGTGGCTTCCGGGGATGTTATGGACTTGAGATTTTTTGTGCTATTTCTTAACCCCACTCTTAACATGTGCACAAATTTGCAGCTGGTTCCAAAGCCTCTAACTGTACTTTCAAAAATAATCATTTTTAGGGGGTGAGTTAGGGGTGGCTTCCGGGGATGTTATGGACTTGAGATTTTTTGTACTTTTTCTTAACCCCACTCTTAACATGTGCACAAATTTGCAGCTGGTTCTAAAGCCTCTAACTGTATTTTCAAAAATAATCAGTTTTAGGGGGTGAGTTAGGGGCGGCTTCCGGGGATGTTATGGACTTGAGATTTTTTGTGCTATTTCTTAACCCCACTCTTAACATGTGCACAAATTTGCAGCTGGTTCTAAAGCCTCTAACTGTACTTTCAAAAATAATCATTTTTAGGGGGTGAGTTAGGGGTGGCTTCCGGGGATGTTATGGACTTGAGATTTTTTGTACTATTTCTTAACCCCACTCTTAACATGTGCACAAATTTGCAGCTGGTTCTAAAGCCTCTAACTGTATTTTCAAAAATAATCAGTTTTAGGGGGTTAGTTAGGGGTAGGTTGATAATTCGGGGTTAATAATTTAGGGGGGACAATTTTCGAAACCTCCAATGTCTAACTGTTATCAAAAATTAATTATTTACTCGTTTTTTAACGTGAAAACCCCAGATTTAAAATTTAATTTTTTTTTCCGAAATCGTTCATTTGAACGTTCGGAACTTCAGGCACATCGAATTTTATGATTTTCGCTGAAATGGGCCTGTTGTGTTACCTTTTTTATTTAGTTACAGTGTTAGTTAGACTCTTACCTTCGGTGTATCTTTCATTAACATAGCGTCAATTTCTTTTGATTCTTTATGGGATTAAAATCCTTTTGGCACAAAACAAACACTTCTCGTTCAATTAATTAAATGGTCACAAAATATTGAGTCACAAACTTTATTTATAATTTGAATTAAACGTATTTGAACAAATCGTCTCTTTCTTTTAATTCTTTAATAGATTACATTCCTTTTAACATAATAAACACTATCAACTCAATCAATTAGAATATTTTAAACTATTAATCCACAGATTTTATAATTTATAATTTAAGTTTAATGTATTTGAATAAATCGTCTCTTTCTTTTAGTTCTTTAATAGCTTACATTCCCTTCGACGTAATAAACACTATCAACTCAATCAATTAGAATATTTTAAACTATTGATCCACAGATTTTATAATTTATAATTTAAGTTTAATGTATTTGAATAAATCGTCTCTTTCTTTTAATTCTTTAATTGATTACATTCCTTTTAACATAATAAACACTATCAACTCAATCAATTAGAATATTTTAAACTATTGATCCACAGATTTTATAATTTATAATTTAAGAACTTACATTCCTTTTATAGGCTAGTGCCGATAGTTTTTTGGAAAAAAAATTAATAGCAGGGAGGGACCAGCAATGAAATGTCGTTAAGGTCATAACCAAACGAAAAAAAAATTTTAAACTCGAAAAAAGGGGAAATGGTAAAATGGGGATGCTATTTAGGGGTTGCAAACGATTTTTTGCGATTTGCGGTGAAGCATGACCTCCTAGTGGAAAATGTTTAATACAAAAGTTGTAGATAATAAAAACATCTAAAACTTTTGTATTTAACATATTTTGATATAACCTCAAATTTTCGAAGAAAATGGCGGAAAATCGATTTTTCAGTTTTTAATTTTTTTCTCCTGTAAAAATAATTCAATTTACATGAAAATTTGTAAGAGTATACCTTGTGTTGCGTTAAATAAGCATGATTTTTTTTTTGTTTGGAAAACGGATAGTTTCCCAGAAATTAACATTTTTCGAAAAAAATACCCCTATCTTGCACGGACAACTTTATTGATGTTTTTTTCGAATTCTGATATTCAATAAGTGCTAATTTAACCATTGAAACGTCTAGTTTGAAATGGTCTATAGATTTTGAAACTTTATTTTCATTAAACCGCTTAAAATTTAAAAAAACCGAACACCTGATTTTTCGAATCACGTACATATTTCTCGATTTTTTAAATTTTTTTCAAATTTTTTAATTTTTTCTGTTAATGAGGGATTAAATTTTAATGACAGAACTTAAATAAATTTAATTACATAAAGGGTGGCAAAACCATCCTGAAAATTTTAAATAAATAAGAAATAAAATAACAAATTCGTTTGAATTGAATTACGCCGTGACTAGGTAAATGTTTCCAGTTTCGTAATAAAATTTTTACAGCATCATACTCAATATGGTTTTGGGAGATTTTTTATACATTATTTATTTTTATTAATTTAAAAATTATAGATTGACAATATGACCGTATTATTTCCAAAAAAGATGATCGAAATGATTTGTATGATTTCAAAGCAGTTTGGTTCGGTCGAGCAAACAAAGATTTGACCACAAATACAAAATAATGGAAAAAGTAACAGCCGCTCACATTCATCGAAAATCTCAAGCTAGTTATAATAGACTATTTCTTATTTCTTATTTATTTAAAATTTTCAGGATGGTTTTTCCACACTTTCTGTAATAAAGTTTATTTAATGTAAGTAATATTATATGACACTAAGTTGTATCATTAAAATTTAATCCCTCATTAACAGAAAAAATTAAAAAATTTGAAAAAAATTGGTAAAAAATCGAGAAATATGTACGTGATTCGAAAAATCAGGTGTTCGGTTTTTTTAAATTTTAAGCGGTTTAATGAAAATAAAGTTTCAAAATCTATAGACCATTTCAAAATAGACGTTTCAATGGTTAAATTAGCACTTATTGAATATCAGAATTCGAAAAAAACATCAATAAAGTTGTCCGTGCAAGATAGGGGTATTTTTTTCGAAAAATGTTAATTTCTGGGAAACTATCCGTTTTCCAAACAAAAAAAAATCATGCTTATTTAACGCAACACAAGGTATACTCTTACAAACTTTCATGTAAATTGAATTATTTTTACAGGAGAAAAAAAATTAAAAACTGAAAAATCGATTTTCCGCCATTTTCTTCGAAAATTTGAGGTTATATCAAAATATGTTAAATACAAAAGTTTTAGATGTTTTTATTATCTACAACTTTTGTATTAAACATTTTTCACTAGGAGGTCATGTTTCACCGCAAATCGCAAAAAATCGCTTTCAACCCCTAAATAGCATCCCCATTTTACCATTTCCCCTTTTTTCGAGTTTAAAAATTGTTTTTTCGTTTAGTTATGACCTTAACGACATTTCATTGCTGGTCCCTCCCTGCTATTAATTTATTTTTTTTCCTCATTTAAATCCGCTTTGGCACTAGCCTATTAACATAATAAACACTATCAACTCCATCGATTAGAATATTTTTAACTATTAATCCACAGATTTTATAACTTATAATTTAAGTAAGAACTTACATTCCTTTTAACATAATAAACACTATCAAATTCCTTTTAACATAATAAACACTATCAACTCAATCAATTAGAATATTTTAAACTATTAATCCATAGATTTTATAATTTATAATTTAAGTTTAATGTATTTGAATAAATCGTCTCTTTCTTTTAGTTCTTTAATAGCTTACATTCCCTTCGACGTAATAAACACTATCAACTCAATCAATTTATTTTAAACTATTGATCCACAGATTTTATAATTTATAATTTAAGTAAGAACTTACATTCCTTTTAACATAATAAACAATATCAAATTCCTTTTAACATAATAAACACTATCAACTCAATCAATTGGAATATTTTAAACTATTAATCCACAGATTTTATAATTTATAATTTAAGTTTAATGTATTTGAATAAATCGCCTGTTAAAGGTTCCGTTCGCCCGGTGGTGAAAACTCAGAACAACACACTACTTCTGGTAAAAATCGCATCAATCAGGGTTAAACAACAACTCTCTCAATTTTTTCTCCCGTTCGTGTTCGTAGTTTAATCAACATTCTTTATTTCGTAAAAAAGTCCGTCCGCCGTGGATAAAAGTTTAGACAACACTCAATATCTTTTTGAATTTTTCACCGCCGATGGGCCGTGGATTTCCCACCAAAACAAAGACCACGGGGAACGGTTCCCACACTGCGGTCAAGGTCAAGATTACTCAGTTATCAGAGACCGCAGTGGCTTTATCGCGGTTTCAGCGTTAATCGTGAAACCGCGACGGGAATCGTTATCTCCTGGGAACAATTTAACCGTTTTGTACCTAAAAGACTCTCACTCGCAGACGTAATCCGATACCTTTGCGATAAGGCGTTGGATTTTTCGTCTGTTTGGTGCGAGTCTTTTGGTTTTTGTTGTTGTTGTGCTAGTTATGATTTTTTTTTATGCAACAACTCCTTGGGGGTGCCGATAAGAACAAGGCGTCGACGTGAGACAAAGGCGCCTTGTTCGTTTGGATCTTTGTTTTAGCTGATGTTGCACTTATGGTGCGAGCTGAGCCCTTCGGGTTTTGGGTTTGGTTAATGTGCGGTTCATTAGTACATTTGAGTCCGGCCTAATATGAGCAAGTAAGTTTCCCTTCTCCTTTGGGTTTTTCCTCTAGTTTTTTTTTTCATGACACCTTTTGTTTCATTTCAGTTTATCGCATGCAGAGTTGGTGCGTCGGGAGGCGCATCACCAGAGGGAGCTCGCCTTCCACAAGAAGGAATTGGCCCGCGCACAGAAGGAATTGGCCTTATTACGTGCTTCTGGGCGGGGGCGGGCCCCCAGCACCAGGAGGGAAGAGGTTGCCTCCACTTCGCGGTCAGGTGACCTAGAGCCCCCACGCGTCGCTCCTCCCCCCCCCCCCCCTTAGGGCCTGGAATCCCCTGGCGGACCAGGCTACAGTGGCCCCAGGGGGGCAGAACTCCTCGGATCCCCGAATTCCCGGTCCCCGAGGAGTACACCCCGGGTGATGTTCGCCACATCAAAACCAAGGTGGACTGATCCCGGGTTGTTTTGTTTGCCCTTCTTTGTAAAAAAGAAAAATAAAATGTGGTTTTAAGTTGGATTTTTTCTTTCTTTGTAGTCGTTGTTTCTCTACATTGTTTATTGTCTTGGGTGTTCTTCCCTTTCTTCCCCTGTTCCGCTTTTACTTTGGGCTTTTAGGTAGTGTTCATCGGGGGAAATCAGAGATGTTCGCTTGAGGTGAGTATTGTGGTACCGGCGCTTTTGGACGCGGTAAAGGGGGAGGACTTTGGTAGTGTGTGGCTTCGACTTAAAGGCCGGGGCATTGTGGTCACTGTCGCCGATGTGTCCTGTGGGGGCTCTAGTTGCGTTGGGGGCCCTCTTGGAGACGTTTGGTCCTCGGAGGTGGTTCTCTCCTCCGGGGGACATGCGTTTCTGGGCCTTCTGGCACATCTAGCGCTGAGCATAGCCACTAATAACGGGGTGCATTTGTAGGCCATGAAACCTATGAGGCCCAGTATTAAGATGCCGCTGAACGAGATGGCGACTGTTGATTGGGTATGTGCACGCTTCCAGGTCAGGTGGTTTAGTTTGTTATAGATATCCTGCAGGGGCTTTGTGCCTTCCTGGATGATCTCATTCGTATCCTCACCTGTCAATAGTTTTATGGCAGTATTAGGGTTTATTGTTGGTACTCCGTGGTTGCGGGTACCGAAGTTGATCTCCTTCAGTATTGGAAAGTAGGGTGCGTGCACCACTCGACTGTGTTGGGTTGAGAGGCCATCGTACAGTATCGTTCTGTCTCCCACTGCTACTTGACAAGGTTCGTTCAGTTTGAGCATTCCTTGTTTGGTTGCTAGAACTCCATGCGCCATCTTATTGCAAGTGATTGTGAATTTGGTCGGGGTGACGAGCGAATACAGCCAGGTGTTCGGGGGTGCTAACTTAGTCAGCACGTTATGTGGTGGGTCCTGTATTTTTGTTGGGCAGGTAACTTCCTCCTCTAGGGGGTTGTGGAGGAGTTTGATTGCGCACTCTTTGGTTGCGGGGTACTGTCTGAAAGGGACCCGTAATGGCCCTACGTACGTTTTGCTTTTCAGATTTCCCGTAATTTTGTTGAAATTTCTTGTGTCCGATTGGACGAAAAGTGCAAATTGTTGGGATTTAAAGTCCGACGCCAGATATGAATAGGGAATGTCCGGTACTAGGGAATGTCCTGACTCGGTAAGGACGGGGAAGCACCTGATTTGGTGATATGACATTTTAGGAATATCCAAAATGGGTAGGGTTAATTTTACTACTAATTTATCATTAATGATATGAGACTGCAGTCGAGTGGTCTGTTGTAAAAGAGTCAGACAGTTTTCGCACTTCGGATGAGTCTTGCGGTAGACCTTTGCTAGAGAAGTCTCAGATACTAATAAAGGATGTATTTTATTGTTTCTACTAGCTATTATTATATCTAAAATCGTCTTTTGTCGAGACTCGATTTCTATCACCAGGAATAGGATGTTGCTAACTATCCCCTGTCTCACTTGGGTCTTGGCCACTCCTTCGATTGCGTTGTCTAAGGTTCTCACCTGACTCGTAATATTACGTTGTTGGTCTAGTAGGGGCGCTAGGGGTTTTTGAATTTCCCGTAGGGTGTTGTTAACTACT
Organism: Thereva nobilitata; assembly: GCA_963855945.1. NCBI lineage: Eukaryota > Metazoa > Arthropoda > Insecta > Diptera > Therevidae > Thereva > Thereva nobilitata. The sequence continues at coordinate 72,891,616 of OY979695.1, forward strand.
GTTATTTGGAGCTTCTCCAATTCATTTAGAGCTTTTTGGTTAGATTCCAGCTCTCCTAACCGGCTGTAGACTTCTTCCTCGTTATTGCCGTCCATGGTCCCGAAAAGTAGATGTAGGGCATGTCCGATGCCGTCGAACAGGGATCGTTTAGACCGCCCATTGGGCACCAGTTCACGAATTGTTTGGGTACGCTGCTTTATGTGGGTGATAACCGAGTGAATACTTATTTGTTGGGCCTGGCATGTTGCCGAACCGTCATCCTTGCATAATCGGCGCACCGCTTCCTCGGCCTGTTCTGCTAACTCAGTGTGTACTTCCAGTTCCTGGAGGTCCAATTCCGTTAGTAGGTTCCACTCACGGTTATAAAGCCATATGTCTCCTAATAATTCGTAGAGTACCCCATGCGTGGTTATAGGGGTGAGGGTATAAGGTACGGGCCCGTGCTCACTCGCGGGCATCTGTAGAGCTAGGAGATATACTAGCGTCCACATTTTTCGCTGTAACGAGATGGTAAATAGGAGATTAGTTTTTGTTTGCTTGTAGCCAGATGAACTAATAAGATTAGTGGATATTTTGTCCGAATACCATCCGTCTAAGTCGGTGCTTTATACTAAAGCACAGTTAGGCGTTAGTAAGCAGGACTGGCTTTAGTGGCTTAAAGTTGCGTTTTATTTTCTTCTTCAAGCGATTATTATGGATCGTAACCAATCTCCTATTTATTTTGATGGTGGTGTTCACTGCGCTTGGGACTGCTACTACGGTGTAGGGTCCTACCCAGATTTGGGATAATTTGTGTTTCCGGGCTTCGTTGCGCAAGAGAACCTTGTCGCCTACGTGGAGGGATAGTGGTCGGGCGTTCCCGTCATAATATGCTTTGGAGCGCGTCTTGCTAGCTAGCAAGTTTCTCCTTGCTAGAGCGTAAGACTTTTGCAGCTTGTACCGCAATTGGTGATAATAACTTTCGTTATTATAAAGTGGCTCCGGGTTGCGTTTTAGATTGGACGGGACGTCCGCGGTGAAACCGTAGAGGCAGTCCATAGGTGTGAATTTCGTTCCCTCGTGTACGCTATTGTTATACACGAACGCTGCCGTACGTAAGAATTGGTCCCAACCATTTGGGCTTTCATCTACAATGGTGCGTAGATACTCGATCAGGGGCCTATGGGCCCGTTCAAGTGCACCATTGGACTGGGGGTGGTAGGCTGAAGTCTGGAGCTTCTTAATCTTTAGCAGCCTACACACGCCTTTGAACAAGTCACTGAGGAAGTTCGACCCTTGGTCGGTGACTATTTGTTTAGGTATGCGATAGCGCGTGACGATTTCGTCGAAGAAAATTTGTGCTATCGTTTGAGCTTCCGCATTGGGAATGGCATACCAGTCGACGAATTTAGTTAGGTTATCCTGGAAGGTTAGGATGTACTTGTTTCCCGAAATAGTTTCTTCCAGTGGACCTACGATGTCCAAATAAACCTTGTCGAACGGTTTTTCCGCGATGTCTGTTATTACCATGGGCATTCGGAATTGTCTCGATGCCTTCATGGTTTGACACTTTTTGCACTTCCGGACATAACGACTTATGTCACGGAACATTCGCCTCCACCAATACTTTTGGCGAATTCTATTATAGGTTTTGACGACTCCCTGGTGTCCACCGAAAGGGGAGTCGTGGTAGTCCTTTAAAATGACTTGAATTTCTTCGGGGCTTGTTATTAATTCAACTTTGCGTTGCTTTGTGATGGAGGTGTCCTCGGGGGCTTCTGCAAGTTGGGCTATCTCTTCAAGGTTTATTTCCTTAGGCCCTTCGTCGCTATCGAGGGCTTTTGGATTGGGGACGTGTTCGATTTTGTCGTCGTCCTCCATCTTTTGTGCCTGCGCCCTTGTGACTACGTTGCATTGTTTTAGTCTTTCCGTAGGAGGCGCCACAGCCCCAGTTTCCGCGAGAGATATGGGTAGGGGCTCACCGGGTTGGTGAATTAGAGCTTCCACCGTGAAGGTATTGGGCTCTTCTGCTCTTTGGGGAATCCGGCTGAGAGCATCAGCATTCGTGTTGTATTTACCCGGTTTATACTCTATATGGTAGTCGTATTCAGACAATTTGTGGTGAAACCTAACGAGTCGAGTGGTGGGGTCTTTGACGTTAAAAACGCCCTTGAGTGGTTTATGATCAGTGTAGACCGTAAACTTTCGACCCATTAAGTAACACCTGAAATTTTTAACAGCCCATACTATGGCTAGCAACTCTTTTTCGACGGTTGAGTAGTTGCGTTCCGCCTTATATAGGGTGCGGCTCGCATATGCTATGGGCTGATCCTTGCCTACGTCGCCTTGAGAGAGCACTGCTCCGAGAGCCTCACTGCTGGCATCCGTTGTTAGGTTGAACGGTTTATTGAAATCAGGGTAGATCAGCAGTGGTGGGGAGACTAAGGAACGCTTTACCGTTTGAAATGCTGCCTGGCATTTCGGCGTCCAAGAAAATTTCACGCCCTTTCGCAACAAATTCGTTAGCGGGCGCACTATCTTAGAAAAGTCTGGAATAAACTTTCTATAGTAGTTGGCTAGGCCTAAGAATGACTGTACCTGCCTGATTGTTCGGGGTGCCGGGAAGTTTTGGACACACTCTGTCTTTCTGGGGTCCGGGAGGGCTCCTTCTTCGGAGCATACATGACCCAGATAGACTACTTCCTTCTTTAGGAATTGGCATTTCTCCGGTTGTAATTTGAGGTTTTTCTCCCTCAACCGGTCGAATACCCGTTGGAGCTTTGAATTATGGTCCTCAAGGTTCTTCCCGTAGATGACTATATCATCTAGGTACACGAAGCATTCGAGGCCTTGTAGGCCTGTGAGGACATATTTCATGAGTCTCTGAAACGTCGCTGGGGCTCCTTTTAACCCGAACGGCATACGTTTAAATTCATAGTGCCCATAATTCGTGCTAAAAGCTGTCTTGGGGCGGTCTTGGGGTTCCACCAGTACCTGGTGGTAACCACTGGCCAAGTCGAGGGTAGAGAAATATCTCGAATGACCGAGCTGGTCCAGAATGTCTTCGATCCTTGGCAGCGGATACGCGTCGCCTATGGTCTTTTCATTGATCTTTCGGAAATCGATCACTACCCGCCATTTTTTCTCACCATCGGGGCCCGGTTTCTTAGGGACCACAAGGAGGGGTGAGTTCCAAGGGCTTTTGCTTCGTTGGACAATGTCGTTGTCCAACATTTCTTCTAGTTGGTCATTTATGACCTGCCTCTGAGTTTCGGGCAGTCTGTACATTTTTTGGTTAATATATTGGTCGTAGACCATAGGGATCTCGTGCCTCAGAGCTTCCGTGTAGGTTAGCTTGTCTCCTTTTAAGTGGAAGATATCGGCATATTCATAACAGAGATCCTTGATGGACCGTTCCTCTTCGGCCGTCAGGGGGTGGTTGAGGTTGAGTTCCTCGTCCAGTTGCTTGAGGCGCGAGTGGCGCTCGGGGTCCGGATCTTCAAAGTCCGGGAATAGATATCTCAATTGGCAGAGGGGGCTGTCCCTTTCCCTTTTTTCCAACCTTAATTTTGCCCGTTTACCCTTTGGTATATCCTGCGGGGTTGCTCCATGTTTGGGCATACCTTGAAGCCTTGCGTTTGGAGACAATGGGGCACTGGCGTTCCTGAGACCGACTGGTTCAGAGCCTGAAAGGTACCCTGCTTCGTCTTTAGCATTCGTTAGAGGCTTAGGGTTATTGTTAGGGGCTAGTTGAATGGTTTTGTAGTCTTTTGATGGGGCCAGCGTAAGAGTTAGGCTCGCCAGGACTACCGGTTGGGTGTTTACATTGAGGAGGCCGACTGACACTGTTCTCGTCCCAGATGGTAAGAGGGCATTGGCTAGGAATACCCCTTCGCTCGGCTCGTATGACTCGCAAAGCATTTCCTCCTCTAACCCTAGTGAAATAGGAACCACCATTTGAGACCGACTTGGGAGGCAGATGGGTTTATCCAGTGCTACCTTATGTCTTGTGACTTTGGTGGTTTCGAAGTCGTTGAGGCTGTCCTCCAACCTTGACCCATCCTGAGTTATGCAGCCGGTATTCTTTTCTGAGAATATTGGGGAGACACCACCGGGGAATTCTCTGGTTTGGGTTTGCTCCTGCTGTTCTCTGGGTTTCGACTTACGGACTCCACTATGTAGTGGAATGGCTATTTCCAACGGGTTGATTTCTGTTCGAGGGAATCGTAGTGTTTGATTTGGGCCCTCAACGTTACAGTGTTTGGTAACAAAATCGTATCCTAATAGGCCATCTTTGGGAATCTCCGACATGTTTTGCACAATTTGGAATGTACATGGGAGGGGGGTATTGAGAAGAACATTCCCCTGACAGCTCCCTAGGGTTTTTCCTTGGCCGTATGGCGTTTGTAATGTGCATTTTTTAGCGGGATCCATGAGGTTGGGATCCTTGAGTTTTTTGTGTTTTAGTATACTGACCTGAGAGCCCGTGTCCACTGCTAGGATGGCTTTGCCGTTAAGGCTTATGTCTAGTGGAAGGGTGACGAGTGGGACACTTGGTGCGGGCTCTTGAGGTTCCCCCGTAGTAGGATTTTGCGAAATTATTGTCGGGCCGGGGTTTCTTGGTCCGACTGCGGGGAGTTTCCCGCTTGCTGCGACTCCCAACGCTGCCTTTGACGGCAATCGTCTACTGTGTGGCCACGTCTGTGGCAGAAATCACACCTATGTCTAATATTGAACACTGATCTGGTGGTGTTGGCCGGTTGTTGACGGTCATTTGGAGGGCAATTAACATTACTTGTGGGTCGATTGTTTGGTTGATGATTAACGCCCTGATTGGGAGGTCTTTGGTCAGGGTAACGGTAGTTTTCTACTGGTTGTGACCTCTGGTCTGGGTAACGGTTATTACCTTGGAATTGAGACCTTGGGTTGGGGTAACGACTAGTATTGTTAAATGAGAGGCCCTGTTGTTGATATCGGTTGTTATTGCTGTAATGGGGCCTGGGTGACTCCGCTGGCTGGCGGCAGTCCCTAGCATCGTGTGAGTTGGCCCTACAAATTATGCAAAAAGGAGTGTTTCTCCGCTTCAGACAATCTGCATAGGTATGCCCTTTATTGCGACAGTAGCTGCAGGTGATGTTTGTCAACGGGTTGTTTACAGGTTTTGGAGAGGGGCTTCTATTGGTTATTTGTTGGGCGCTTTGTATTGGTGCCTGCGGGCCAATTGGAGGGTTGACTGGTAGTGGGGCGTATGTAGTGTACATTACCTGAGGGTTTATCGGATTTTGGAGTGTTGTTATTTGAGGAGTTGTTGTTGTTGGCGGGGCGGTGTATTGAGTGTTGTTGTTTTGGTGGGGTGTCGTGGGAGCCATTTTGTAAATATTTTCCAGTTGGGGTACTGGGGCTGTTTGCCCGTAGGGGTTGAAGGTTGGGAGGGGCACTGACATTTGGTAGGGTGCATACATGGAGTTCTGCTGAAGCTTCTCCATGTCCAGTGCCTTTTGAGTCAGGCTGTCAAGGGTGTCCTCTCCCAAAGTTAACAGGTACTGGCAGAGGTGGGGATTTGTAACCCCACTCCGCAGGGCATTTTTTGCAAAATCTTGCAATTGGCCCTTAACGGCCGGCGCTGCTGTCGCGCCATATTTGGTGGTGGTCGCTTCCTCACACAGTGTTAGTTGTTGTTTTATTCTTGTAGTATAGGTTGTGAGGGGTTCCAGGGGGAACTGGCGTAACTGTATAAGTTTATTTACCAGTTCCTGGTAAGTCTCCCTGGGGAGATATGTCCTGTTTAGGAGGTTTTCTGCCTCCTCAAAAGTGGCGGGTTGGGAGGTGCCTACCAGTTGGTAGGCCTCTCCTCGGAGCCTAGTGGGGAATATCTGTAGGAATGCCGCTTGTTCCTGTTCCGTCAGGCACTGGAGTACCAGACGGCAACAGCCCAGAAACATCTGTAGTTCTGTCCCTATTGTCGGGCTTTGCCCGCCAGAAAATAAGGGTACAAGCTGGGCCGTTAGTTTGGCGACCTTTATATAGTCGTCGGCCATAGCTGGTAAGTCTTTTTTTAAGAAGGAAGGGTTAAAAAGGGGGTTAGTCTTAAAGGTTTTTTCTTCTTCCTCTAGTAGCGACAGGGAGCGGCTGGACAGTTCTATCCAGTCCGCTAGGAGATCTAAAGTGGCGTTATCTGGTTCGGGTGGTTCGGTATTATTATCGGAGTTTACAACTAAATCCTCCTTAACATTTAAATCTAAATTATTATCCTCAAGGGGGCGAGGGAGATTGCCTTTAAATTCGTCTAGGTGGCGTTGGAATTTCAAGGCCGCCTCTTTGTAAGCTACTAATTTAACTTTTCGCTCTTTACCGGCACGTTCGATTTGTTTATCGACGGCTTCCAAATGAGCTAAATTGAACTCGCCGGCCTCCTGCGCTCGCTTGAGGATATCGTTTAGAGTTTTTACACTTACTTGACTAACGTTTTTGCCTATGTAGGTCCCGCTTCGTAGTCGTCTGGGGGAATCTGGTGGTTCTGTTGATGAGGTGGTCGCTGTTGGTGTCGAGGTGTTCCCTCGTTGAAGGGCCTGGTAGTTCACCGGGGTTCCGTTGGGCCCTGGCAAGGTTGAGGGTCCTGGTGTGTCTATCTCACTAGTTGGGGTTTTTTGGTCCCTCGGTGGGGGAGTCTCAGAATGGCTGCTGTCCCCTGGTTGGCCCTCGGACATAGGGCGTCTCCTGGGCAGGGATGAAGCCCACTAAAATTCCCGCGATGAAATTATATGGGGGGTGAGCGCGTGCCCGCCTGAAGCAGAGGCACCTTTGTTGAACACCCCCGAGCGAAGATCTTGATAAGGTTCAGTCGTCTGCCTTAGTTTGCAGCCGACAAGGTATGTTGGCCTCACCTGGATCAATTGTAGCAAAACAGTTGATTTGTTTTGGGTGATGTGTCGATCGGTTGATTGGTTGAACGTCGGAGCCCTTGGTGAATTAGCGATGGATTATTTAATGTTGGTTGAAAATATCTTCAATCCCACGTCGGGGGAGCGTCTGCGGATATAGATCGTCCCCTTGTTGGTCCTTATGGACTTTATCCTGGGCAGGGATGAAGCCCACAAAAGTCCACCGGTGGCACCTTTTGGGTGCGTTGCAGAGTAGAGTGGTTTCTACCACATATAGTTTAAGCTACTCTGTTCGTTGTTCGCATAGGATCCGGGGTCAACGCCTCTATTGATCTAGTGCCCTCAGCCTCGGCTCAGGCTGAGTTCAAGGATTAGGTGCCTATATCCAGCACTTGATCAATAATTGTTAGGCTCGCTCGGATCCTACCGGCTGCGCCAATTGTTGTGTTACCTTTTTTATTTAGTTACAGTGTTAGTTAGACTCTTACCTTCGGTGTATCTTTCATTAACATAGCGTCAATTTCTTTTGATTCTTTATGGGATTAAAATCCTTTTGGCACAAAACAAACACTACTCGTTCAATTAATTAAATGGTCACAAAATATTGAGTCACAAACTTTATTTATAAGTTGAATTAAACGTATTTGAACAAATCGTCTCTTTCTTTTAATTCTTTAATAGATTACATTCCTTTTAACATAATAAACACTATCAACTCAATCAATTAGAATCTTTTAAACTATTAATCCACAGATTTTATAATTTATAATTTAAGTTTAATGTATTTGAATAAATCGTCTCTTTCTTTTAGTTCTTTAATAGCTTACATTCCCTTCGACGTAATAAACACTATCAACTCAATCAATTAGAATATTTTAAACTATTGATCCACAGATTTTATAATTTATAATTTAAGTAAGAACTTACATTCCTTTTAACATAATAAACACTATCAAGTCAATCAATTAGAATATTTTAAACTATTAATCCACAGATTTTATAATTTATAATTTAAGTTTAATGTATTTGAATAAATCGTCTCTTTCTTTTAATTATTTAATTGATTACATTCCTTTTAACATAATAAACACTATCAACTCAATCAATTAGAATATTTTAAACTATTGATCCACAGATTTTATAATTTATAATTTAAGAACTTACATTCCTTTTAACATAATAAACACTATCAACTCCATCGATTAGAATATTTTTAACTATTAATCCACAGATTTTATAACTTATAATTTAAGTAAGAACTTACATTCCTTTTAACATAATAAACACTATCAACTCCATCGATTAGAATATTTTTAACTATTAATCCACAGATTTTATAACTTATAATTTAAGTAAGAACTTACATTCCTTTTAACATAATAAACACTATCAAATTCCTTTTAACATAATAAACACTATCAACTCAATCAATTAGAATATTTTAAACTATTAATCCACAGATTTTATAATTTATAATTTAAGTTTAATGTATTTGAATAAATCGTCTCTTTCTTTTAGTTCTTTAATAGCTTACATTCCCTTCGACGTAATAAACACTATCAACTCAATCAATTTATTTTAAACTATTGATCCACAGATTTTATAATTTATAATTTAAGTAAGAACTTACATTCCTTTTAACATAATAAACAATATCAAATTCCTTTTAACATAATAAACACTATCAACTCAATCAATTGGAATATTTTAAACTATTAATCCACAGATTTTATAATTTATAATTTAAGTTTAATGTATTTGAATAAATCGCCTGTTAAAGGTTCCGTTCGCCCGGTGGTGAAAACTCAGAACAACACACTACTTCTGGTAAAAATCGCATCAATCAGGGTTAAACAACAACTCTCTCAATTTTTTCTCCCGTTCGTGTTCGTAGTTTAATCAACATTCTTTATTTCGTAAAAAAGTCCGTCCGCCGTGGATAAAAGTTTAGACAACACTCAATATCTTTTTGAATTTTTCACCGCCGATGGGCCGTGGATTTCCCACCAAAACAAAGACCACGGGGAACGGTTCCCACACTGCGGTCAAGGTCAAGATTACTCAGTTATCAGAGACCGCAGTGGCTTTATCGCGGTTTCAGCGTTAATCGTGAAACCGCGACGGGAATCGTTATCTCCTGGGAACAATTTAACCGTTTTGTACCTAAAAGACTCTCACTCCCAGACGTAATCCGATACCTTTGCGATAAGGCGTTGGATTTTTCGTCTGTTTGGTGCGAGTCTTTTGGTTTTTGTTGTTGTTGTGCTAGTTATGATTTTTTTTTATGCA